>SJXQ01008504.1:0-115483 GCA_006408695.1 Aepyceros melampus
ACTCGATGGACGTGAGTCTGAGTGAACTCCGGGAGTTGGTGATGGACAGGGAGGCCTGGCATGCTGCAATTCATGGGGTCGCAAAGAGTCGGACACGACTGAGCGGCTGAACTGAACTGAACTGAAGGCCAGTAGGCTGGATGAGGCTAAATTGTGCAGGCTTTGTATGTTGTACTGGGGAGTACAGATTTCTTTACTAAAATATTCAAATACACCCTCATGGACATTGGTACCCTGGAAGCTGGTGAATAGGTACCTTTAAGATATTTTATTTTCCCAAATAACAGAAAAAAAATGAAGTTTTTCTGCTTTGTGTTTTCCTCTCACATTTTTTAATGAATCTCCTAGTTTCCCCTGGTTAATGTAAGAAATTTTAAAAATCAGTGTAACAAGTAAATATGATGGGAAACCTCAGAAGCAAGTGAATAAACTTGTTCTTTTTCTTCCTTGTCAAATATTCTCGTAGCTGTGATTTTTACATTTTATATAAGATTTTCTGTTACCAAGACTATTCCTTGTTTATATGTCAGGATTAACTAATATCAATGCTTTTCATCCTTTCCACGGAAATCAAAGCTTCCTGACGGTCTGCAGGCCCAAACTCTTGCCCACCGCTTGATTTCTTTGGCTTCTACATTTGGTTTTGGTTTTGGTTTTGGTTTTGGTTTTTTCAATAAGAAGTTTCTGGCTTGTCGTGGAAATCCAAAATAACTGGTAATGTGTGGTCTATATTCTGCATGACAATAATCAGTGGGACCTGACTGGAGCCTGTTCTTTGTAGGCATCGCCCCCCACCCCTGCCCCGCGCCGCACCATGTAGCACCCCAGTTCCAGCCTGCGCTGAGTTCCACCGTACTCCTCTGTGCCTTTGGGCTTGCCCGGGGTCTATAGGGCAATTGCTCTAAATTTCCACCAGAGGGCGTGTGATCAGCGTTTGGGCGAGGAGGGCGGGGAGGAAGTGCTGGGAGCTGGTTCCGCGGCCGGAAAGGAAGCCCTCCTTTCCTTCCTGGAGAGAAGTCCTAAGGCACGACTTCCCTTGACCTAGCTCAGTGAAAAGTCAGGACCAAGAGCTACTTGCAAACCACGTGTTTTGAAATAAAAGGTGGAGAAACAAAGCACACTTTCTATTACCCCTGACACTTGAATACTACTTTGTAGCCAATACAACTCTGTTAGAGACATCTTGTTAGAGACAGGATCCGGTGTCTTGCCTAAGAGCACCTAGCCAGCAAGAAAGAGGCAGGTGCCCCACCACAGCTGCTTCCTCACACTTTCCCTTTGATGGAGAGACAGAGACCCCGGAAGAAGCCAGGATACCAAGAATATGTGGCTGAAGGAAGGAAGCAAGGACTGGGCAGACCTGAGAAAGAAGCTGAGATGTGTCTGGCAAGGCCGACTTCCTCACTATGAGACTGGCCTTCCATCTCTGGGCTTGGGTGCGCACCTGTGTATCTTGGGCACAGTAGAATCTCAGTTTATATTTGGTGAGTAAATAGATGATCAAAGGAACTCACTGGCCTCTTCCTATACCAGAAGGGCACTGATATCCCTTTGATGTCGAAGGCAAAGCTGGAGGGGGTTGGGCCAATGACCCTGAGGGCCAGGGACCATCTCTCCATCTCTTCTCTGGACAACCTGGTCCAGGATGTCCCCCAGTCTCCTGTAATGGCCATGACCATGCATCTTGGAGGGTTTGATTCTAAGGATGTTATCAGCTGGGTTGCAGAATCCTGCTTCCTCTCTCAGTTTTCAATTGCTTTTTCTGTGTTTGTTTTCTTTGGCTGCTACAGGGAGATTTGCTTCTCATCTGAGCAGTATGTGCTCTGCTTGGAGTGAAGGATGAAGCTATAGCAGGATATGGTTGTCTGGGAAGGGAAGAGAATCTCCTTGTTTGGGGTTGTCCTTGCCCAAACACAGCTGCTCTGCTCTACAGTAAGTGCTTGTTGCCGTGTCTCTCCAAAGTTCCTTTCTCCCATTAATCCCCCAAGAAAATAAATATGCAAGATGTCTCCTCACTCACAACTGGTCACACAATAACCTATTTGCCAGACTCCCTTCCATTCTACTTTTTTTTTTTTTAATTTAACCTGCCAAATTCTTGAACACTTTAGTGTGAGTCATATGCTAAGTCATGTCCGACTCTTTGCAACCCCATGGACTCCCTGCAGCCTCGCCAGGCTTCTTTGTCCATGGGATTCTCCAGGCAAGAATACTGGAGTGGAGCTGCCATTTCCTCTTCCAGAAGATCTTCCTGACCCAGAGATCTAACCCAAGTCTCCTGTGTCTCCTGCACTGCAGGCAGATTCTTTACTGCTGAGCCACAGGAGAAGCCCAGACACCTTTAGTGAGTATGACCATTTTCTCCCATTAATCCCCCAAGAAAATAAATATGCAAGATGTCTCCTCACTCACAACTGGTCACACAATAACCTATTTGCCAGACTCCCTTCCATTCTACTTTTTTTTTTTTTAATTTAACCTGCCAAATTCTTGAACACTTTAGTGTGAGTCATATGCTAAGTCATGTCCGACTCTTTGCAACCCCATGGACTCCCTGCAGCCTCGCCAGGCTTCTTTGTCCATGGGATTCTCCAGGCAAGAATACTGGAGTGGAGCTGCCATTTCCTCTTCCAGAAGATCTTCCTGACCCAGAGATCTAACCCAAGTCTCCTGTGTCTCCTGCACTGCAGGCAGATTCTTTACTGCTGAGCCACAGGAGAAGCCCAGACACCTTTAGTGAGTATGACCAGAAAATAATGACATAGGTATGATCTACTCCACAGCACTTGAGCTGCAAGTATTGCCAGTTTCTCTTTTGAAACTGAGGTGCAACCCTCATACCATGAAGTTCACTTTATTAAAGTGTACAATACAGTAGGCTTTAGTAATGCAATCATGACCTCTAACTCATTCCAGAACATTTCCATCACCACAGCAAGAACCCCATACCTGTCAGGAGTCAGTTCCAACTTCCTGACCCCGCTCCCTCTCCCTTGACAACCACTAATCTGCTGTCTACATGGATTTGCTTGTTCTGCATATTTCATGTAAATGAAATCATAGAGCATGTGACTTTTTGTGTTTGCTATCTTTCACTTAGTGTGAGGTTCTCATGGTTCATCCATATTGCAGCCTGTGTCAGCCCTTCATTCCTTTTTTTCTTTTTTCTTTTTTAAGAAATAATTTTATTTTTTTCTTTTTGGCTGCGCCGGGTCTTCACTGGTGCTCAGTCTCTTCTCTAGGTGTGGTGAGCAGGGGTTGCTCACAAGCTGCAGTGTGCAGACTTCTCACTACGGTGTCTTCTCTCGCTGTGGGGCACAGGCACGAGGGCATGTGGACTCCAGCAGTTGTGGATTCTGGGCTCCAGAGCACAGGCTCAACCGTTGCGGCACATGGACTCAGTTGCCCCACGGCATATGGCATACGGGCTCTTCCCAGATCAGGGATTGCACTCATGTCTCCTGCGTTGGAAGGGAGATTTTTTACCGCTGAACCACCAGGGAAGCCCCCTTTTTCCTTTTTTTTTTTGGCCATGTCACTCAACAAGTGGGATCTTAGTTCCCTGACCTGCAATCAAACCCATGCCCCCTGGATTGGAAGTGAGGAATCTTAACCACTGGATCACCAGGAATTCTCCATTCCTTCTTGTATAAATGTGTGTACTACATTTTGTTTGTCTATGTGTAACTTTTCACTTTGGGCTGTTATTAATAATGCTTCTTTGAATATTCCTACACAAATTTTGTGAGACAGTTTTCAATTCATTCGTGTATATATTGAGATGGAATTGGGAGAGTCATATGGTAATTATAGTTTGACTTTTTGAAGGACTACTAAACCATTTTCCACAGTGGCTGTATCATTTTACATTTCCCATCAGTGATATATAAATTTCCCTTCCACTTTTCCCCAGTTTTCTTGCGATATAACTATGTTCAGTTCAGTCGCGCAGTCGTGTCCGACCTTTTGCGACCCCATGAATCGCAGCACGCCAGGCCCCCCTGTCCATCACCAACTCCCGGAGTTCACCCAGACTCACGTCCATCGAGTCTGTGATGCCATCCAGCCATCTCATCCTCGGTCGTCCCTTTCTCCTCCTGCCCCCAATCCCTCCCAGCATCAGGGTCTTTTCCAATGAGTCAACTCTTCGCATAAGGTGCCCAAAGTACTGGAGCTTCAGTTTTAGCATCATTCCTTCCAAAGAAATCCCAGGGTTGATCTCCTTCAGAATGGACTGGTTGGATCTCCTTGCAGTCCAAGGGACTCTCAAGAGTCTTCTCCAACACCACAGTTCAAAAGCATCAATTCTTCGGTGCTCAGCCTTCTTCACAGTCCAACTCTCACATCCATACATGACCACAGGAAAAACCATAGCCTTGACTAGACGGACCTTAGTCGGCAAAGTAATGTCTCTGCTTTTGAATATACTATCTAGGTTGGTCATAACTTTTCTTCCAAGGAGTAAGCGCCTTTTAATTTCATGGCTGCAGTCACCATCTGCAGTGATTTTGGAGCCCAAAAAAACAAAGTCTGACACTGTTTCTACTGTTTCCCCATCTATTTCCCATGAAGTGATGGGGCCAGATGCCATGATCTTCGTTTTCTGAATGTTGAGCTTTAAGCCAACTTTTCCACTCTCCTCTTTCACTTTCAACAAGAGGCTTTTTAGCTCCTCCTCACTTTCTGCCATAAGGGTGGTGTCATCTGCATATCTGAGATTATTGATATTTCTCCCAGCAATCTTGATTCCAGCTTGTGTTTCTTCCAGTCCAGCATTTCTCATGATGTACTCTGCATATAAGTTAAATAAGCAGGGTGACAATATACAGCCTTGACGTACTCCTTTTCCTATTTGGAACCAGTCTGTTGTTCCATGTCCAGTTCTAACTGTTGCTTCCTGACCTGCATACAGATTTCTCAAGAGGCAGGTCAGGTGGTCTGGTATTCCCATCTCTTTCAGAATTTTCCACAGTTTACTGTGATCCACACAGTCAAAGGCTTTGGCATAGTCAATAAAGCAGAAATAGATGTTTTTCTGGAACTCTCTTGCTTTTTCCATGATCCAGCGGATGTTGGCAATTTGATCTCTGGTTCCTCTGCCTTTTCTAAAACCAGCTTGAACATCAGGGAGTTCACGGTTCACATATTGCTGAAGTCTGGCTTGGAGAATTTTGAGCATTACTTTACTAGCATGTGAGATGAGTGCAATTGTGCGGTAGTTGGAGCATTCTTTGGCATTGCCTTTCTTTGGAATTGGGATGAAAACTGACCTTTTCCAGTCCTGTGGCCACTGCTGAGTTTTCCAGATTTGCTGGCAAATTGAGTGCAGCACTTTCACAGCATCATCTTTCAGGATTTGAAACAGCTCAACGGGAATTCCATCACCTCCACTAGCTTTGTTCGTAGTGATGCTTTCTAAGGCCCACTTGACTTCACATTCCAAGATGTCTGGCTCTAGATTAGTCAACACATCATCATGATTATCTGGGTCATGAAGATCTTTTTTGTACAGTTCTTCTGTGTATTCTTGCCACCTCTTCTTAATATCTTCTGCTTCTGTTAGGTCCAGACCATTTCTGTCCTTTATCGAGCCCATCCTTGCATGAAATGTTCTCTTGGTATCTCTAATTTTCTTGAAGAGATCTCTAGTCTTTCCCATTCTATGACATTTTATTAAAGTGTACAACATAATGATTTGAAATGTGTATATTGTTAAATACATTTAGTTACCATCCATCACCTCACATAGTTACATTTTTTTTTCTTTCTTGTGGTGAGAACCTTTAAGATCTACTTCTTAGCAACTTCCAAAATACAATGCAGTATTGGTTTTTTAATCTTTTTTTAATTGGAGGATAATTGCTTTACAATGTTGTGATGGTCTCTGCCATACATCAACTCGAATAGTCATAATTACATATATATCTCCCTTCCCTCTGGAGCCTCCCTCTCCCTACTATTTCACCCCTCTGGATCATCGCAGAATGCCAGGCTGGGCTCCCTGTGCCATACAGCAGCTTCCTGCCAGCCATCTATTTTACACATGGTAGCGTATGCATGTCAATGCTACTTTCTCCATTTGTCCTGCCTTCTCCCTCCCCTGCTGTGTCTACCAGACCACCCTCTACGTCTGCATCTCCATTTCTTCTTTGTTAAGAGGTTCATCAGTAGTATTTTTCTAGATTCCATATATATACGTTAATATACAATTTTTTCTTTTTCTGATGTACAGTATTGTTAATTATAGTCACCATCCAGTACATTATATCCCCGAACTTATTTATCTTATGACTGGAAGTTTGTATTTTTTTAACATTTATTTTCGTTTATTTATTTGGTTGTGCTGAGCCTTAGTTGCAGCTTATGGGATCTAGTTCTCTGTTCAGGGATCGAACCTGGGCCCCTTGCATTAAGAACTCAGAGTCCATTGGACCACCAGGGAGGTCCCAGAAGTTTGTATTTTTTTAACTGTTTCATTCTTACCTCTTATTGTCCAATACCCCTTTCATTCTTAAACAAAACCATTAAGGGACGGTCTAGACAATCTTAGGTAAACTTTTGTTGTCAAAGAGATTAAACAAAGCCAGACACCAGTTAAAATGATAAGGACAGATTTTAATCCCTATTAGATGTTTTAATAAGGCAGAGTCCAACCTGAACGGAATCCAACTTTGGTCTGCACAGAGGTGACTGGGAATTTTAAGAGGAGAGTGAGGAAGGAAGGAAGGGAGTGAGCTTGGTCTTGGAAGCGTCATAGGAGTGAAAAAACCACAAAAAGTGAGAAACTACAAAACCCAAATGTGACAGTCATTTGGGTTCCCACTGTCTCCCTCCCACAGAGGAGGGACTGGGACACAGAGGTTGTATCTTTAGATGTTGGCTGGAACAGTGAATTCTTTCTTTCAGTAGCCTTGAGTTTCTTAGGCAGGCACGTGAATGGGGAGCTAGGCTCAGGCTTGCTTTTTAGCCTTGAGCTGTTAGAAACTATGTTTTAGTGTTTGCTTCAGTCTTTACAGGCCAAGGTTAAGGTCTCGTCAAGTCAGAGGAGCCTAGAGTGTGATCAAAAAGAGAATGAAGAAATGAGAGAGGATCTTTCTCTATTCATGTTCCCCTTAAAGTGTGCAATGAAACTTAACACTGATATCATCACTGAAAGTGAAGTTGCTTAGTTGTGCTTGACTCTTTGTAACCCCATGGACCATAGCCTACCAGGATCCTCCATCCATGGGATTTTCCAGGCAAGAGTACTGCAGTGGGGTGCCATTTCCTTCTCCAGGGGATCTTCCGCACCCAGGGACCAAACCCAGGTCTCCAGCATTGCAGATAGACGCTTAACCATCTGAGCTGCAGGGGAAGCCGATATCACTGCTAATTTTTGATAAAATGGGCTCAGTGCATCCTGCTGTAGAAATTCCATCAACTTAATAGACAGCTCATATACAGCACAGCTCATCCATTGAGAAGTAGCCAGAGTTGTGTGTGTTTTCATGGATGTGGAATGAGAAGACAGAACTGAAATGTTGATACTGTGGGTAAGATGTCCATCGGAGATCATCCTGGATGTGGGAAACACAACGGGAAGTACAATTGCCTAGATGATGTGCCAAAACATTGACAGGAGGAGTCCTTGCTGATTTTAGGTTAAAACTTCTGACAAAAGCGCTTTGGAGAATGAATGTTCTTGGGCAGAGAATGCTACTTTAAAACTAACTCCACAGTTGCTACCTTTGAAAGAATCTTTCATGACAAGCAGAAAGACAAACTCTCACTTGGCATCAGCCTCTGATAGCTTGAAAATGTGTATCTCACTCTCTCTCTCAGAACGAGAATAGAGAACCAGAGGTTTAGTAAAGTGTCCCCTCCACCCCAACCCATCTCTGTCTTCCCTGCGTGAATCTCTTTTAGTCTTGTCTGTATATTACAATCTTTAATATTGATATGCATGAATTATGGTTGAACATTATTATATTGGGCTTCCCAGGTGACTCAGTGGGTAAAGAATCTGCCTGCAATGCAGGAGACGAAGGAAACACCAGTTCGATTCCCAGGTTGGGAAGATCCCCTGGTGGAGGGCATGGCAACCCACTCTAGTATTCTGGAGAATCCCATGGCCAGAGGAGGCCTGGCGGGCTACTGTCCATGGGGTTGCAAAGATTCAGACACAACTGAAGCTACTGAGCATGCACGCACGTGTTTATTATATGCAAGATTCAGTAGGGTTACAAAATGAATTTGGAGGCATTCTTCTCCCTATAAACTTACAATCAAGTGTGTAAAGTAACTGCACAAATAAAGTAATAAATAAATAAAATACAAGGTGAAAATCAGTAAAGTTATGTGGGAGTTTGGAATCTAGTGATTCAAATGTTAGTTGCTAAGACACGTCCAACTCTTTGCAAACCTGTGGACTGTAGCCCACTGGGCTCCTCTGTTTATGGAATTCTCTAGGCAAGAATATTGGAGTGGGTAGCCATTCCCTTCTCCAGAGGATCTTCCCAACCCAGGGATCAAGCCCAGGTCTCCTGCATTGCAGGCAGAGTCTTTACCATGTGGGCCACCAGGGAATTCCCCTCTAAAGCACCCTTTTGAATGGGGCACTCACCGTAGCACCATAATACAGTTATTTAGAGAAATTTAAAAAGGAAATGCACAATCCCATAATCAAATTTGGGGTGACTGCTGCTAGAGGAAGAGAGGATTTTTACACATGTCACACCTAGGGGTGTTTCCTCTCTTTTGTGGCTTGAATAATTCTTTTTTAAGGCCTAAAGCCTACTTTTTGTCCAATTGTTCCCCTAGTTAAAAGCTTCATAATGACAAACGCTTGCTCTCATATCCTACATTTTTCCTATTTACACTGCTCTAGATAACTTCTTCCAGTTCAAAGTATTTACAACTTGGTTTTTTTCTTTTTTAAAAATTTTTAATTGGAGGATAATAGCTTTACAATTTTGCGTTAGTTTCTGCCATACAACAATGTGAATCAGCCATAAGTATTCACGTGTTCCCTCCCTTGTGAACCTCCTTCCCACCTTACTGCTTGTTTTAATATTGAAGAACAATGAAGAAAGGACCAGCTTCCCCCAATTATATGTATAGAAATGTGTGTGCTTTTGGATGTTTATATTCTGTGGGGAAGGTCTTATGGATTTCAAGCGTTACATAGGGAACCCACAAGGCTAGAGTCTAGAACTTTTCTAGCTAGTTATTAAGATATTGTTTTTTAAGATTTCAGGACTCAAAGGACTCAAAATATAAGTATCAAAATCTCTCCACACTGGCTGTTTTTGTCAAGACTGTTGGACGGTTTGTGGGGTCATGCCACAGAGTGGGTTAATTAGCAGAAGATATTACTATAAGGAAACATAAGCTTCATCTTTAAAACCTTCAGGAAAGGTTCATTACTTTATCTTGATTTGACATGATATGGAATCCACTTCCATACCAATTATTTCTGATAGATGCTAAGCATTTAATGATAAACAGAAACAATCTTGCCTTCAAGGCGACCATGATGAGATCAATAACATTTCTCAAGTTCCTGTAGACCAAACTGATCACTTCCTTTTTTTTTTTTCAGTATCTTGAAGATCTGAGAAAGCAATGACTCAAAGTAGAGTCTCTGATAGTCGTAGCATCAGTCATTATAAAAACAGAAGTTTGGTTTATAGTAGACTAGTAGTCTATTATAGTAATAGTGGACTAGAAAACTCAGATGCGTACAAGCATATTTTTGCAAACATTATTGGTAATTGCTTAAAACAACCCACCAAATGTCCATCAGTGGTGAAGCAGATACATAAATTGTGTGAATGTGTGTCAGTATCCAGAGCTGCTACAATTTTTTTTCATTTTAATTCATTTTAGTGTTTGTACCATAATCAATGTGAATTCACAGAACTGTTCCCATGACAGACAAGACAGAGGCCTGTTAATCAAGGAAAAATAAGTGAAGGTTTTCATGAAGCTTGAGGAGAGAAGTCCCACAGTAACAAATACAAGAGTGGCTGTAGCAGTCTCAGGGTGTGGTGCCAAAGTGTGCCAGTACGTAGGAACAAAGAGTCTCCAGCAGTTGCTGGCCTGTGTGTGTTGGCCTGAGACCACTGCTGTTTCCTAAGGGGAATTTCTTAACATGTTTGGTAAGCAAATCAGTTCTAACAGGTTGATAAGTGAAGTAGGGTGACGCCTCTGCAGAATAAATTCTACAAGTTTCTGGGCAAGTTCTATAGAATTCACTGGTGATAAATGGTTGTTGAATTATGATCCTGCAAAGGTAATTCCATAAATGAACATCCAAGGAAATTGGAGACTCGGCTTCAATCCCCGGGTCAGGAAGATCCCCTCGAGAAGGAAATAGCAACCCACTCCAATATTCCTGCCTGGAGAATTCCATGGACAAAGCCTAGTGAGCTACAGTCTTAGGGGTCACAAAGAATAGGACACGCCTGAGCACACATGTATATGAATAGCAAATTGCCCCAGGGTCATTTATCAAGCAATACACCTTTTCTACAGGGGTTGAAAAATGCCTCCATCATCACATAAACAGTAGCTCCAAGGAAATGTGTCCCTTTGCTGCTGCTGCTAAGTCGCTTCAGTCGTGGCCGACTCTGCGCAACCCCATAGACGGCAGCCCACCAGGCTCCCCTGTCCCTGGGATTCTCCAGGCGAGAACACTGGAGTGGGTTATGTATCCCCTTAGTCTTCGGTTTTTCATGCTTCGTGGCACACCACAGTGTCACGCCGTTTGGAAAACACTTTGCAAAGATTTTTCTCAAATAGATAGTTGGAAACTTCCTAAATAAGTGATAATAATAGGTTATGGTGCAGGCCACACAATCGCTTCACACAATGCTGCTGAAGACTTGACCTAGAGTCATCGGGCAAAAGCCCACTCTAGTTTCTTGGCTCGTGGAATTACCAGTGTTTTTCATTTTCCTCTTTTTTTCCATTCAAATCTTCAGTGACTAAAATATTCAGAAGACAATAAATGTTAATAAAACAAAAGCCCTTTCAAGAATTTAAATCCTTGACGGTTTAAAAGAATTCATGCACGGTACGTCTGGGTCCAGCACACAGAGTTATGCTGGGTTCAGCAGGTGCTGAAGCTGTTGGTGCCAAAGTCCACATGGCAGGCTCCCCAAGGGACATCCTCTCTTAGAGCCCTGAGGCCCTCCCATCCTGACCCATCAAACCCTACTTCCCACCGCTGGCTCTCCCCTTCCTCCTCCTCTTGAGACAACACCAGGGGAAGCATCCCTTAATTGCATAACACAGGCAATGGGGTGGGAAGAAAGCAGGACACACCTTTCTCCAGGGAGAAGGGAGTCCACACACTCTCCTTTCGGTGAGGGCCAATTGTTTTGGAAGCCACACAAAGGAGCTTCTACCTGAGCTTGGGGAGAACCAACATGGCAACCCAGATACCCTCCAAGGAGAAGGTGCTGGGGGGAGGGAGTTGTAGACTGGAAAGATCACTTGGATATCCAGCATAAGGTATGTGGGAGGATGGGGAAGAAAGGGTACAGGGCAGAAAGCCTGTCAGTCTCCGCCTGGAAGGAAAACGTGACCAAGAAGGTGGGGTTTGGATTTATGGGAATTAAGCAGTCTCATGTAGGACTTTGCACACTCCTGAGGCCTCTCCGCCTCCGTTTCCTTGTTTAAATAATGGAGACAACAATATCTATATCATTAGCACAAGTTCATGTCCCTGACGTACAGTGAGGTCAAACACACCAAAATGTCCAAGTTTGGAGCTGAGAAAGGTTTATTGTGGGGCCATGCAAGGAGAAGGGTGGCTCATGCTCTAAAGAGCCCCAAGCTTCTCACAGGGTTTCTGCAAAGCACTTTTTAAAAACCCAGATGAGGGCAGGGGCCACAGGGTATGGGATTAGATCCTGCACAATTGGCTGATGATGAGGGAACAGGTGGAGTCACAGGAGTTAACATTATCAGTCCTGGGGCTGTGTACTCACGGCCATCGTGTAGTTAGCATCTTCCATTTGGTGGGGGTTTTCACATCTGAGAAACAACTCAGGAAATGTGCATCAGATCCTGTTCTCTTCAGAGAGGAGCTAAAGCAGAGGATAAGGGGATGACATGTCCTGGGGAGGCCCCATAGGGTCATGCTCGGTTATGAGATCATTAAGTAACACAGTGATATTAAGCACCCAGCAGGGCCTGGACTTTACTGAGTCACATGTGTTCCTTCCCTCCACCCTGCCCTCCTCAGGTGCACACACACAAACAACCCTCCCTGCCCTCCCTCCCACCCCCAGGCCTGGAATATGCCTTTAAGCAAGCCCAGTGCCAGCAGAGACCAGCAGGAAGAGTGTACACTGAGTCTCTGTCTCCCTTTGGGAGGCCAAGGGCAGGGACAGGGCCAGTCATGTGACTGCCCAGGCCCCAAGGTAAACCAAGACCACAGCAGTGCGGGAAATACTGTGGCTGCAGCAGAAAAACCTAGGGCTGGTTTGTGTGTATTGTATTTCTGGCCCAGCATATAGGCATTGTGCAAATTAAACAAACAAACGGCCTTTTTGGCCTTGAGCTCAAAAGATTTTTGGCATTCTTCTGTTTCTCCCTCCGCCCCCAGATGGTACTTCCTCTGTTGTTGGGGCCAGAAGCCAGAGAATTTTTCAGTTCCTCTCCTTTCCATCCACCCTGGCAAGTCCTGCCACTTCTATTTTCTAAAAATGCACACTTATCAAATCTAGAAAAAGGGTACCGATGAACCTGTTTGCAGGGCAAGAATAAAGACGAAGACGTAGAGAATGGACGTGTGACCCAGAGCCGGAAGGGGAGTGTGGGATGAACTGGCAGAGTGGCATTGACACTGCCTTGTGCAGCAATAGAGATGAAGCCGGTAGAGACTTGTGGATACAATGGGGAAAGGAGAGGGAGGGGCGAATGCACTGAAAGAGCAACACTGAAACATACATTATCATACGAAAGTAGATAGCCAGTGGGAACTTGCAGTGTGAGGAAGGGAGCTCAAACCTGGTGCTCTGGGACAGCGTGCTGCTGCTGCTGCTGCTGCTAAGTCGCTTCAGTCGTGTCCGACTCTGTGCGACCCCATAGACGGTAGCCCACCAGGCTCCCCCGTCCCTGGGATTCTCCAGGCAAGAACACTGGAGTGGGTTGCCATTTCCTTCTCCAGTGCATGAAAGTGAGAAGTAAAAGTGAAGTCGCTCAGTTGTGTCCGACTCTTAGAGACCCCATGGACTGCAGCCTAGCAGGCTCCTCCGCCCATGGGATTTTCCAGGCAAGGGTACTGGAGTGGGGTGCCATTGCCTTCTCCGGGGACAGCCTAGATAGTATATTCAAAAGCAGAGACATTACTTTGCCAACAAAAGGTCCGTCTAGTCAAGGCTATGGTTTTTCCTGTGGTCATGTATGGATGTGAGAGTTGGACTGTGAAGAAGGCTGAGCGCCGAAGAATTGATGCTTTTGAACTGTGGTGTTGGAGAAGACTCTTGAGAGTCCCTTGGACTAGAGGGGTGGGATGGGGTGGGAGGTGGGAGAGAGGTTCAAGAGGGAGAGGACAGGGGTCTACCTATGGCTGACTCAGGCTGAGGTGTGGTAGAAACTAACACAATATTGTAAAGCAATTATCCTCCAATTACAAATTAAATAAAAGAATAAGAAACAGTTCATTTAAAAAAATAAATAGCTAGTGGGAAGCTGCTGCACAGCACAGGGAGCTTAGCTCGGTGCTCTGTGATGACCTGGGGGAATGGGGACAGGGGAAGACCGAGAGAGAGGATATATGGACACATATAGCTGATTCACTTTGCTGTACAGCAGGAACTAACACAACATTGTAAAGCAATTAAACACATAGATGCAAAAGGAAAAAAATTAAAAAAAAATAAAATGGGACTCTGATGGGCACTGTCCTGGATCATAGGCTCAGCCTGCAGAATGACACAGAAGCCCCCTCAGGGCAGGGTCCACCCAGGCCCAGTCAGTCNGTGAGTCTGAGTGAACTCCGGGAGTTGGTGATGGACAGGGAGGGCTGGCGTGCTGCGATTCACGGGGTCGTAAAGAGTCAGACACGACTGAGCGACTGAACTGAACTGAACTGAACTGAACTTTAGATGAAAGACCAGTAGGAGGTGGTTTACCTGGTGGGATTTTCTGTATGTCCTCAATGAATTATATCCATTCACAGTTACTAGGCCTGGACCTAAAACCAATCCCAATTCCTGCTTTCATTTGGAGGGAAAAAATTATAAACTGTCTGTCAGTCTTCATCGCCACCTAGTGGTTCATTGGCCAAATCAAACTGTCTAGTGGATTTGAAACATAGGAAAAGTAATTCAAACTACTAACTCCTGTAATCCACCACCTAATTACATGTAGCTTGGGGCCCCATTTTAAAAACTTATTGAAAGACAAATTATGTTGTGAATATGAAAAATAAATTTCTAATTCATCTTTATAAATTAAGAAGTCTTTATAAATTAAGTAATGCATACATTAGCTTTTTTTGGTTGCACCATGCAGCATGTGGCATCTTAGTTTCCCAACAGGGTATCAGACCACCGCCCCCTTCAGTGGAAGCACAGAGTCTTAACCACCGGACCACCAGGGAAGTTCCCTACGCAGCTTTTTTGAGAAATCGCCATAGTGTTTTGCACACCTTTGTGGGAGGGAGGGGCATCATAGGGGTGGGGAGCAGGAGGGAGAAACTACGGGGTATGAGACAGGCTCAAAGATTTACTCTACAACACGGGGAATAGAGCCAGTATTTTGTAATAACTCTTAATGGAGTGTAACCTTTTTAAATTGTATTAAAAATATAAATTCTAAAGAAATGCCTCTATTTATCAACAGTTTTTCAGAGTAACTTGGAAAAACAAGTTTACTGTCTGAAAGCATTTTTAAGACTCCATTAAGTAGCTCCACTTCTCTAAGAAAGGTCTCTAGATATAGGTAAAATATTAAAATCAATGTATAGATTAAACACATGTATAATACAAAAGTGGCATTCAAAAATGGAGATAAGAAATGTCCACTTCTTTGGCCCAAAATTTTTTAAGGGAGATCTTATTTTCTCACTTCAACAACTCCTCCTCCACAACTGAAAGCAGTAATACTTCATTGTTACTCAAATTTATTAATAACGTTTCCCTTTTCTGAACTCTTGAAGTACGTATATTACAGATACTTGTTAAAGGCAAAAGAAGAGCCCTTTCTTCATCTTGGCTGAGTCATTTCTCTGGGTAGTGGTAACTATTTCAACCATAAAAATGATAGACTTCCCTATTCCCATGGAAGAAGAACTAAAGAGTCTCTTGATGAAACTGAAAAAGGAGAATGAAAAAGTTGGTTTAAAATTCAACATTCAGAAAACTAAGATCACACCACCTGGTCCCATCACTTCAGGGCAAATAGATGGGGAAACAATGGAAACAGTGACAGATTTTATTATTTTGGCTACAAAATCACTGAAGATGGTGACTGCAGCCATAAAATTAAAAGACACTTGCTCCTTGGAAGAAACGCTATGATCAACATAGACAGCATATTAAAAAGCAGAGACATTAGAACTAAAGAGTCTCTTGATGAAACTGAAAAAGGAGAATGAAAAAGTTGGTTTAAAATTCAACATTCAGAAAACTAAGATCACACCACCTGGTCCCATCACTTCAGGGCAAATAGATGGGGAAACAATGGAAACAGTGACAGATTTTATTATTTTGGCTACAAAATCACTGAAGATGGTGACTGCAGCCATAAAATTAAAAGACACTTGCTCCTTGGAAGAAACGCTATGATCAACATAGACAGCATATTAAAAAGCAGAGACATTACTTTGCTGACCAAGGTCCATCTAGTCAAAGCGATGGTTTTTCCAATAGTCATGTACGGATGTGAGAGTTGGACTGTGAAGAAAGCTGAGTACTGAAGAATTGATGTTTTTGAACTGTGGTGTTGGAGAAGACTCTTGAGAGTCCCTTGGACTACAAGGAGATCCAACCAGTCAATCCTAAAGGAGATCAGTCCTGCATATTCATTGGAAGGACTGATGCTGAAGCTGAAACTCCAATACTTTGGCCACCTCATGCGAAGAACTGACTCACTGGAAAATACCCTGATGCTGGGAGGGATTGAAGGCAAGAGGAGAAGGGGACAACAGAAGATGAGATGGCTGGATGGCATCACCAACTTGATGAACACAAGTTTGAGCAAGGTCCGGGAGTTAGTGATGGACAGGGAAGCCTGGCATGCTGCAGCCCATGGAGTCACAAAGAGTCAAAAAGACTGAAGTGACTGAGGACACACATATGAATTTGTAGGTGACACATTTCAGAGCACAGCAGAAGGTGATAGCCAGGAAGAAGCATGACCTTGTCTGTTATGAAGTGGTAATGCCAGACTCACCTGTTCACCCTCCCACATAAGCCAAAGAGCTTAGTCAGGTCACCGTAGTCTCTAGGAGGAGGAAAAGGAAAGGTGGGAACAGAACCAGAACCTGTTGGGTCACCGCCTTATGACACGCAGTGTGCCTTTCTTCCAGCTGATTCTCCCAGCAACCTCACCAGGTTACAGCTGTGGAGACCGTGGCTTGGAGAGAGAAGATGACCTGCTCCTTCCCACTGTACTCACAGTCCCTGCCGAGCTGGGATTGAGGGCTTCTTACCACAGTCGTGAGGGGGTAGAAACCCACAGCCCACCTCAAGCAAGCCCTCCAGACTGGAGGACCTAGCCAGCCCTGCAGGGATGTCTCCTCTGACTCGAGGCTTCCTCACAGTCCAATAGAGCTAGTGCTTCATCCCCAGGTTGCTCAGGGACTAACGAAATCACAGTGTGAACTGGCGGGCCCAAGCCAGCACTAAACCACTCCTCAGCATCCCTCTGAGAGCCCACACTGTGCTGGGAAGGCAGCTTTGCTGAAAATAACTAAGCATTGGCCAGCCTTCCATGTGGAAGATGATAGGGGACAAAATGAATGAAAATGTCATTCTTTCTATGAATACTCACCCAGCCAAAAAGCTTTGCTCTCCCAGTCAGGCGGATCTTAAAGTTGGTCAACAGGTCCCTTGCCTCAGAACATCGGTCTCAGCCTTCAAGCTTCAGGCTTCAGCTCAGGCACTGGCTTCACCCGCCCCCAGCCCCAGCCTCAGCCATACCCTCAACTCCTCCTCTGGCTCACGCCCCATGTTCAATGGGTCCCACTGTTTCTGCTTCAGAAGTGCCTCTGGATCAGGTCCTCTCTCCTCATCGACCCACATGACCTCGCTGGGGTCCTGAGCATCTCTCACCTGCAGGCACTGCCCGGGCCCCCTTACAGTCTGACTGCCCCACGCTCGCTTCTGGGCTGCTGCCAGGCCTTCCTCCCACACTGCCTTACCCGTCACTGTCCCGCTTAAGCACATCCATCCTCCTTAACACATCCTTGGAGTTCTGCCCCACACAGGTCATCCCACCATCCCAGGGCTCTTCAGCTCTGTCTCCTTGCGTATGCTATGCCTCCAACCCCACCCCTCAAATGCCCTTCACCCTTCTTTCCCAGCAAGCTCCTCTCGGTTCTCCCAAGCAGCTCCCATGGTACCTAACCCAAGTCTTCACTCAACTCCCTCAGCACCCTGCTGGTTTTTGCAGCGCTTGGTGACCACTTCCCACACTGCAATGCAATCAGCTGTATCTGCTTGTCTTCCCCACCAGATTGTGAGAGCCTGGAGAGCAAGTGCTCTACCCATCTTTTCTCCATAGTGCCTGACCAAATGATGCTCCATAAATGCTTGCTGACTGATAGAATGCACGAGGTCCCTGTTCCTTCTGCTGAGTAAAGATCTATATGACCTATATGTTGCAATTACCCCCAAATTACCCAGCGTACACTTTTCCCTCTTTCCCTGTATTAACTCATCTTTCTGAAGATGAACCCCTAGAAACCAACTTCTTGGAAAGTTCAGGCTTCATCTCAGGCACCCCTGTAGGTCTTGTGCTGGCTGATTTCCCAGTGCATCAGGCTCCACACACAGCTGCCTCAGCTCTGCGGCTCTGCCTGTTGGATCCGCTTTGTCAGCGGGGACGAGGGTAAGAAAGAAGCTGCACCTGGCTTCACTAGGTTTCACTGAGGTGAAACACCTCAGATGTGTTTTCTTGGATGTCCAGGATGCTGAGGTGTTTAACAAGCAAATTAGCCTTGGGATTCAAATATGCAGTTAATAAATCTTGATAGAGATACAAATCAAAATCCTCTCACAGAGCCTGTAGGCAAAACCTATGCTTTCCCTAAACCTCCCTAACCCCCAAGGATCACTTCCCACTCCCACCAAGGCATGTAAGTGGGGTTAGGGCCAGGTTGCAGGAAATACTGCCCTCTACGGATGCACCATCTTCAGCTGGAAGAGGTCCTGTTGGAGGTTTCCTAACTCTATGCAAAGTAGTCTAACCAAAGAACAAGTCACAGAGCTGGAGGTGGTATGCCCTGCTTAAATCACAGCAGCACCTTTTCCTACCACCATGGGTATCCGAGCTTCCTATCAACCCAGCCTGCAGCCAAGAGCACACAAGTCAAGGTAAGGGAGGCCCTGTGGACCTGGTAAGTTGAAAAGCCCTTCTTTAAAATCTGCTTTGCCCTTGGTGTTAGTTCTTTTTTTTTTCACTAGCACTGGTCTCTCTCAAACAAGGACTCTGACCAGACTTCAGGAGTTAACGCCAAGTCAAGGCAGAAACTAACACCCAGCTGAGGCCGTGATGCTCTGCTAGCCACTCCGTTTCCTCCCAGGGGAGGGAGAAGCAGGAAGAGCTGCGCTCCCCGAGGGAGATGGAGAAGCTGGACACCAACATCTCAGAGGAAGGAAGATCCTGCCATCTCTCGGAGCACTACAACAAATCTACCTCTCCCTGACCTACAGCATCATCTTTGTGCTGGGGCTGCCCCTGAATGGCGCCGTCCTGTGGCTCTCCTGGCGCCAAACCAAGCGCTGGGGCTGTGCCACCATCTACCTGGCGAACCTGATGGTGGCAGATCTGCTGTATATATTCACGCTGCCCTTCCTCGTCGTCACCCACTCCCTGGCTGACACCTGGCCCTTCGGGGAGCTGCTCTGCAAGCTGGTGCGCTTCCTGTTCTACGCCAACCTCTACAGCAGCGTCCTGCTGCTGACCTGCATCTCCGTGCACCGCTTCCTGGGTGTGTGCCACCCACTGCGCTCGCTGCCCTACCGGACCCGCCGGCACGGCCTGCTGGGCGCCACCGCCACGTGGGCTCTGGTGGTCATCCAGCTGCTGCCCACCCTGATCTTCTCCCACACAGACAACATCGACGGCCAGGTGATCTGCTACGACACGACCAGTGCGGATCACTTTGACAAGTTTTTCGTCTACAGCATGGTCCTGATGTTGTCCAGCTTTGTCCTGCCCTCCTTGGTCATCTTGGTGTCCTACTCACTGATGGTCAGGAGCCTGGCCACACCAGTGGAGACCCTCACAAGGGTGGGTGGCGCAGCCCAGGCCAAGTCCATCCGGACCATCCTGCTGGTGTGTGGCCTCTTCGCCTTCTGCTTCGTGCCCTTCCACGACTCGCGCTCCCTCTACTTCACGCTCCGCTTCCTGTCCTCAGACAACTGCCAGCTCCTGACGGTGGTCAGCCTGGCCTACAGGATATGGAGGCCTCTGGTGAGCCTGAGCAGCTGCCTCAACCCAGTCCTCTACTTTCTGTCAGGTGGGAACAGAGTCAGGCTCCTCCAGGAGCTGGGGCACAACAAGATGGGTGAGCACCCAGCTGGAGCCAAGGGACAGAGACCCAGGGGTGGGCAGGTCTGGGTCCTGCCGAGATGAAGTTCAGGGGGAAAGCTCCAAGATGCTTACCATGACTTGTCTGAACAGAGTCATGAGCTAGTGGGAGAGAGCTCCCACTAGGTCTCCTAGTGGGGTCCTGAAAGGATTTTAATTTTGATGCTAAGTGATTTTAAAATAAGAATATGGAAAAGAGCTACCAACACAAAGGAAAACTTTCTTAATGAAACTGACATTTATCTCTTGTCATTCAGATTTCAGCTCACAGATCATCTTCTCCAAAGTCACTCCTGCCACCCTAGCCAATGTTGACCTCTCTCCCCCGAAACCAATCAATCCCTATTATATTTCCTGATTTGTCATTATTGTAACACTTATTAGGACCTGACTTATTCATGGTCTCTTCCCCCTAGACTGGAGGCTCCACTAGGACAGGGACCTCATCTGAGTGCTGTCTCCTGACAACAGCCTCCACAGCAGGGCTCAGCACACAGTGAGAGTACAATAGGGACTGAATGAAGTGGGTGGCTGGCTGGATAGATGGAGCCCTTAATATGTAACAGCACTTCATAAGAAATAACTCATTTAATCCTCCCAACAGTCCCTGGAGGCAGGAGCTATTGTTAGCCCCTCTGACAGATCAGGAAACTGAAGCACAGAGCTTAAAGTAGCTTATCCAAGGTCACCCAGCTGGAGAACGCCCAAATCATAGTGTTGGACAGGAGCTTTGAACCCAGGCACTGGCTCTGAGGAACACAGCCCTAAGATTGAAGCAGATGGCCCAATCCCAATACTCAAGCTGGCTGAGTTTGCCTTGACAGTACCAGCTCACCTGTTTACATAACTTCTGTGACCTGAAGACAGCTGTAGCAGTTCCCAACCTTTTTGGCGCACCAGGAACTGGTTTCATGGAAGTCAATTTTTCCATGGAGCAGGGGTAGGAAGGGATGGTTTCAGGGTGATTCACGTGCATTTATTGTGCACGTTATTTCTATGATCATTACATCAGCTCTATCTCAGATCATCAGGCATGATTAGATCCTAGAAGTTGGGGACCCCCGGTACACAGTACGTGCTCTTTTATTATGCTTCTTAACCAGTGTTATGGTTAAGAAGCGTAATTAAAGTCAGAAAAGCTCTGCAGGCTAAAGTGGCTGCAGAAAAGATGATCCACCTTATTCATATGTAAACATGATGTCTCAGTTTATGACAGAAAAGTCTACCACTGTCTTAAATCACAAGATGATGCTCACCTTCTTAAAAAAAAAAGTAATACAAAAACAGAAAAGACCTTTAAAAAAAACCTCTTATATTTAAACAATAATGATCTCCAAGGAGCTCTCAGGTCTAAACATGCATGATTTAATAATTCATTATAATCTCTCTATGAAGAGGTGGATAAGCCTTTTTCATAAAAGCTAACGTATAACCCCTCATTACTACCCCGACTCTATTTACAGGGAATGTGAGAGTAAACCACATCCATGTCTAAATGATAAAATTTTATTCTAAAAGTGCCGTTTATTGCTTTCAAGGGCACACAATAATTAGAACTAGACTAAGTGTTGCCTAGCAGAATTCCTTCAGATAATTAGTTTAATGAATAGGCAAGGATGCTTTCTAATTAGCAGGTCAGCTGTTTCTATATAAATAAGTGCTTCTGTAGTAGCTGAGAGAGCTTAAAACTGTTTGCTCTTTTGAACATTCTCTCAGTCGTCTTGTTTATATTATTACTTTTTGTCCCTTTCTTCTCACAAACACAAAGGAAACACTCAGCTGACCTACAGTCCCAACTATTACCTCTTACAAATGAGCAAGGCTTAACATTCCTGGAGAGTTGGCTCCCCAGTAAATGCTTAAAGCCATCCTACATCCCACTTAGACATTATTTCTAATGCCCACCAGCCTGCCAACCCTGGAAATGGAAAGAAAACTAATCTAGAATTTTCAGGATGCATCACTTTTATCTAAAAAGCAAGTAGTTTGTAAATACTAAGTGTTAGTCACTCAATCATGTCCAACTCTTTGCAACTCCATGGACTGTAGCTAGCTAGGCTCCTTTGTCCATGAAATTCTCAAGGCAAGAATATTGAAGTAGCCATTCCCTTCTCCAGGGGATCTTCCCAATTCAAGGATCAAACCTGGGTCTCCTGCATTCAGGCAGACTCTTTACCATCTGAGCCACCAGGGAAGCCCAAGTGCTTTATACCCCTGGCCAAAGTTTTCCAGTCTTAAGTCCTTGCTAACTTACATGCTTACAATTACTTCTCTGATCCATATAATGCTAATTTTGCTTCTGCAGAATCTTTTGACCTACCTAATAGCAAAGAATAAGCAACCACTTTTAACTTACTTCTCTATCACTGGGATCAAGAAAGTTTCACCTAGTTGTCAACATATCCTAGTTTTCAAGGGTAGTTATCTCATGATATGAGAATCAAAGTAGACTATTCCCCCTTTAGAGAAAGGGCTCCATTGAAAGGGGAGCTGGGAACCCACTGCCCAACAAAAGTCAAGGGGATATTCCTGACTCCCTTTTGGTTAGCAAACACCCATCAAAACCAGGGGACAAGGAGACTAAAGGGAACCAAAGTTCTTCCTCCATCTCCCCATTCAGTGCCCACCACCCTGGTGAAAGCTCGGGTCCTCAATGTGTTATCATCCTGGGCTCTGAGCATCTGTGTAATCCGCCTGGCTGCTTGGAAGTTCAGCAAATATCATTGTGTTTGAAATACCAGCACTGGGACAGTACTTACTAGATGCAAAGGTAATGGCTGTAGCCACCTACAAGGGGCAAGCACGGTACCAGCTCTTGAGGAGGTTACAGACTGCTGGAAAAACCAACCCAGACAAATAGTATGAGCACTAATTAACAACTTCAGCAGCTACAGAAAAAGCTAATGTCAGCTGGCGATTAATTAAAAGCAAACAACACAGTATAAGTATGAGGGGAGCTTTGTCCCAGGGCAGGGGCTTCGGGGGCCACAAAAGGTGTCATGTGTATGCTGAAAGCTGGGTGAAACTGCAATTAGAATTTCTCAAACATTGGAGAGAATGGAAAATTTGTGTGGGGGCCAATGGTTGGTTTCTGAAGGGTAGGAGGCAGAGACAATGGTGGAAGGGTAGGCTGAAGTGTGATTACAAAGGCTACCCCAAAGCCAGCAAAAGAACTGCTCCTCAGGCATGGAACCCACCAAGGGCATCTGAGCAGGAGGGTCACAGGATCAAAACCTCGATTCAGAAACTTAATCCGGCAGTCGTTGTGTTTAGAGATAAGAAACAAAATATTACAGAAGACTTCTGTGATATCTCCTAACTGGCTTCAAACTCAGCCTACACACCCCCTCCAGGTACCTCTTAAAGAACACTTTTCATAGATCACACTCTCCCTATTTCTGTCCATTCCCTCCCTACAAACTTACTTCTATAGGATAAAGATCAGATATCTCACCCTGGTCTACTAAATCTATCACAGTCTAGGCCTAGCTGAACTTCTCAACTCACAGGTCTTATACCACACCACATGGGTGTCCACACATGTTCACCAGAGGGCCACCATCCACCACTCAACACCCTGCCCCAAACCTTCTCCACGTGCCTAGATACTCACCTCCCCAGCTCTTGGGGTCCACTTCCTCCAATCTGACTGTACTGCTGACTCAGCCTCTGGGCCTAGCGCCTTGGACTTGGTGATGGACCTCTTTATCATTCAGGTCTGACTATGGTACCCTAGCAACATTCCTAGGAGGAGAAGGGGATGACAGAGGATGAGATGGGTGGATGGCATCACTGACTCAATGGACATGAGTTTGAGCAAGCTCCGGGAGTTGGTGATGGACAGGGAAGCCTGGCATACTGCAGTCCATGGGGTCACAAAGAGTCAGACACGACTGAGCGACTGAACTGAACTGAGCAACACTCCAAACATGATGGACACTCAGTAAGCAGTGGTGATGTTGACAACGAAGAGGAGGTAGAGGAAGGTGATCACCACTTACGAGGCCACTGCAGTGATCCAGGCATACAGATAACGGGCGTGAAGAATGAAATCTTTTAGTAGAACCAAAAGATTTCAAAACATACTGGAAAGAATGAAGATGAGTGAAATAAATTATTGAGACATAGGTGGTAAGGGGGACAGAAAAAAACTGACTTTGAGACTCCAAGCCTGAGGAATCAAAAGAATGACCAACTAGCCCTGGCACACAGGGACACTCAACAGTCGCTCGACAGGAAAGCTAAAGGAAGTAAAGGAGGGAAGGCATAGGCTGTGCATCGTGAGCGAGGGTTCAGACAACTGAAATGTGAGCTGCTAGTGAGGCCTCAAGTTGGAAATGTAGGATGGAGGGTCAGAGAAAGTTTAGGCTCAAGCTCTGGGGTTAGAGTTATCTATTCAGGCAACTCTTCCAAGCTGCAGATGGAAATTATCTCTCTGAGGAAGAAGGGAAGACAAAGAATAGAGGACCTACGAGATACAGGAACCATAAAAAGGGTTGACAGGGAACACAGAGCCAGTAGGTGGTGCTGGATAATAGTGTGGGAAAATCAAACCAGGGCAGTTTCAAGAAAGAGAGTAGTCAAGAGTATCACATGAAACAGGCCAAAGAGAATGAATGAACAGTTGTCTCTCAGCATACACTTCAAATGCCACCTCTTCCAAGAAGCCTCCCCTGATCACCCATCAAAAGGCCCTTTCTCAGGACTTCCCTGGCGGTCCAGTGGCTAAGACTGCACTCCCAAGGCAGGGGGCCTTGGTTCAACCCCTGGTTAGGGAACTAGATCCACATGCTGCAGCTAAGACCTGGTGCAGTCAAATAAATAAATAATAAAAGTATTTTTTTAAAAAGAAGGCTTTCTCTCTTCTCTGACCCCTCATCCACATCTCCCTTTGACCAAGTATGAGCAGCATTATTTAAGTCCCCTTATTTCCTATCCTGCAGGATCTAGCAGAGATTTCAACATATAGGTACTTGCTAAATCTTTGTGGAGTAAATGAACATACAGCAAATAATTCTCCTGTGTATGCTTTCCGGAATTACTGCCTGAATCCAGTTTATGAGTGTGTGCCTATAAAACTGAATCACAAATCGTTTGGGGTTTATTTGTTCTCACACTCACCAACTGCAATTCAAAGCAATTCCAGGACACACAATACCTGCAAGCATTCTCACTTTTTAGCCCATATTTCAAGGACAATAAAGAAGAGATTTTTCATCAAGTTGTTGCAATTAAGCATAACATAAGCTTATTAAGTTGCGTATTCTCATTGTCTTTTACTTTCTTGTAAACAAGCTTAATCTCCTTAGTATTTTAATTTCTCAACTTTTTGTTTTGTTGATGTTTTCAGTTTACTTGTTTGTTAATGTACCGAACAACTTCAAAGGTAATGGCCTCAAGAATTCCATGATAAGATGGAACTCATATTCCTGCAGCAAGCTCTAGCTGGGCATTATTATAGTGTTAAATCATGAACAAAAAGCAAAAACTGCCACTTCAAGCAAATTAAAGAATCGTTGAGTCTGAGAAAGTTCCACTCCACAGGTAGAAAAACACATTAGCCATGAGACCTTTAGAAAGCATTAACCCAACAATCAAAAACAGTTGCTGAACACTCCTTATGATCTCTCCTTTTATAGCCTGGTTTCTTGCAAGAGTAGGCTATGCTTTGTATTGCAATTTCTACCTTGAATTCATGGTGCTAAATCATTGCAAGCTGGCTACTGCCCATCTCACCATCCCAGTGCACTGTAACTGCTCTTTACAACACACCAATGGTTTCCAGTTACAAACCAAATGGTCATGCCCTGTCCTGCTTGGGCTTCCAGGGCATTTGTCACTGTCACCCACTTCCTCATTAAACTGCACACATTGCACCCTCTCCTGCTTCCACCCTGTAAGTGTGGGTGGGAGGCCCCAGGGTTCCGCCCCTACACTCTTCTACCCCACTCTCCTGGGCAACCTCACTGACTCCCTGAGGGCCCCAGTAATGACCCACAAACCTCTCTCCAGGGACAGCCTCTTGCATTCCAAACCCATGCTCTTGTCCATACAACAGTTCCTCGGGCGTGGCAAGTTCCATAAAGTCAAAACTGCAATCATTTTCCTCCCAAACCTGCTTTCAGCTCAATGGCACCACCATCCATCCAAGCCAGAGATCTGGGAGTCGTGCTTAACTCCAGCCTCTTCCCACACTTCAAACTGTCATGATCACGTGGTCAGATCGGCCTCCCTAGCATCACAGGAATTGTTTTCTACTGTTCATCTGCTCTACCACTGCCTTGGTTCAAACTCCATTACTTCTTGTGGGCTTCACTGTTCCAACCGATTTATCATTCTCTGACCCCAAATTTGTTCCCCTCAACTTCTAATTCACTCCCTTCCTTCTGCTTCTATAGTCATCTTTGTAAGATGTAAATCTTAATTCCCAACACATGTATCTTCCGAAAGCGCCCATCTACCTTCAGACTTAAGATCAAAATGCTGAACATACAACAGTCCTTCATCAATCTCGTCTCCTATCAAAGCTTCCAACCTGGGATTTCCCTGGTGATTCAGTGGTTGGGACTTCACCTTCCAATGCAGGGGGTGTGAATTCAATCCCTGCCTGGGGAGGTGAGATCTCACATGCCTTTGGGGCAAAAAGCAAAAATACATAAAACAGAGGCAATGTTGTAATAAATTCAATAAAGACTTTAAAAGTGGTCCCCATTTTTAAAAATCTTAAAAAAAAAAAAAAGCTTCCAACCTGAACTCTACACTTGCCTCCTTCACTCCATCTTCATCAATCAGCAGGTTCCAAGATTAGCTCTAGAAACTCTTGTCCTCCTCATTCATACCTCACTCCTCCACTGCTTAGGTAAGTCATCTTATTCATCCTCTGTCATGCAGTTCAAAGACCATCTTCCTCTGGGAATCTCAGAAGTATTCTAGGGTCCCTAACCCCCATCAGTCATTGCTCTATGACAGTGCTCTTTGCACCACATCACTATCTCAGAATCACTGATCTTTCGTCTGTTTCCCTCACTCATTGATGTGTGGAAGATGGTCCACAATTTCCACATTTCTGAATCACCACCTCTAGTAAAGAGCCTTAGGTTCAGTGCTCCCAGAAATGAATGTTGATACAGAAGTCTGTGCATATCATCAAGTATCATCTATTGTTACAGTATTATGCTTGGTTTTCCTCACTACTGTATTTCTTTGAATCATAAGATGCTGTCGCTTACTCCTTGGAAGGAAAGTTATGACCAACCTAGATAGCATATTTAAAGCAGAGACGTTACTTTGCCAACAAAGGTCCGTCTAGTCAAGGCTATGGTTTTTCCAGTGGTCATGTATGGATGCAAGAGTTGGACTGTGAAGAAAGCTGAGCGCCGAAGAATTGATGCTTCTGAACTGTGGTGTTGGAGAAGACTCTTGGGAATCCCTTGGACTGCAAGGAGATCCAACCAGTCCTCTGACACTCTCACTCCAGCCCCTGATCTCTGAAGGACATCAGCCCTGGGATTTCCTTGGAAGGAATGATGCTGAAGCTGAAACTCCAGTACTTTGTCCACCTCATGCAAAAAGTTGACTCATTGGAGAAGACTCTGATGCTGGGAGGAATTGGGGGCAGGAGGAGAAGAGGACGACAGAATGAGATAGCTGGATGGTATCACTGATGCTATGGACATGAGTCTGAGTGAACTACGGGAGTTGGTGATGGACAGGGAGGCCTGGTGTGCTGCGATTCATGGAGTCGCAAAGAGTCGGACACGACTAAGCAACTGAATTGAACTGAACTGAAGATGCTGTCAAAGACACATCCCAATTTCTGAGATGTTAAGAGCTAAAATACTACAGTCTACAGAATACAGCATATTAAGTTACATGATTATAAAAAAACTTTATAGTCATCAGACTAAAAAGACATTTTTAAAAAATCCAAGTGCTGGAAAATAACCCAAAACTTTCTAAAATAACTCTTAAGTTAAGAGAACATACGTATGTTATCTTAGAATGTTACAACATTTTTCCTTTGAAATGTTCATTAAAGAACTATTTGTTCTGTATTCCGATTGTGGTAGCCAAACACAAATCTACAACCATTAAAATTCATAAAACCATTAAATTCATGTAATCCATTAAAATTCATAGAAAATAAAATTAAAGTCATGGGAAACATTTTTAAATCTCCATTAAGTATGGCCCATTCCTTGCCTCTCCTCTCCTCCAAGCCTGGACTGCACCTCCACAAACCCATCAGAACCCAAAGAGGACACTTACTTCTCTGACACTCTCACTCCAGCCCTGAGCAATGACTCTGAAATTGGAGATGGCCCATGTCCAGGCCCACCTCCCCACACCTCCACATCTCAGGCCAGGCTTCCTGCCACTCACATAAGCCCTGCTCCTCTTGCAGCCAACTCCCCTTGCAGCTAATTCCCTCATCCCTGCTCTCCCAGCCCTGTTGCTGCCAGTTCAACAACCTTGAACTGGTACCTTGCATATCTTTTCTCCTCTCTCACCCTCCTCTCACTTCACTCTCTCAACTCTCATCCACTATACCCTACAAAGTCTGGGCTCTACTGGGGTCTGGAAGGGGGAGAGGAATTCTCCTTTTGTCCTGATTATTTACTATTTACTTATTTATTAATATTTACTCAGAGCAGATAGGGTCTGCTTTGAATGGTTAAAAACTGCCTGAACATGGTAAGACACAGAATCTGGACAATAATCGGATTTTCCTTGGGAAACTGAACCAGACTCTGCAAAGAAGGCAAGAGTGCTGCTGTGCAGGGCGTGTGTGGTCTGGCAGCCAGCCACCTTACATTTCCTCTGTGCCTCAGCTGCAGTGAGCAGCTTATGTTTTTTTTTTTTTTTTATTTAATTGGTCATGTTCCATCCCTTCTCAGGGGCTCCGTCCATGCTGCTCCCTTTTCTTAAGACTATTTTATCCAAGATTCTCTACAACCTGGTTTCACAGAATTTACAGCAGAAACCTGAGCCCCAGCACAGCTTTTCCCAACTGGTAAGGCCAACTTTCAGTAGCCATGGACTAGAACGGTCACGTGGCAGTCAAAGCCTAAAGAAATAACAACTGAGTAATAATACAATAAACCAGAAAAACGGATATACTGAATAAATAAACTTACCCTAAGTGATACACTTTCAAGCTGTTCTAGGAATTTTAAACTTACGATGTTATGCCATGTACGACAAACAATATAATCAGCTAAATATGTTAAATGTTGTCTAAAATATCTGCATGTCCAGAGAATGCAATACAAAAAAATTCCTTGACTTTAATATATAATATGACAAGACCAGTGTAACTGCTCAGTTGTGTCTGACTCTTTGCAATTCCTATGGACAATGTAGCCCACCAGGCTCCTCTGTCCATGGGGTTGTCCAGGTAAGAATGCTGGAGTAGATTACCATTTCCTTTTCCAGGGATTCTTCCTGACCCAGGGATTGAACCTGTGTCTCCTGCACTGCAGACAGATTCTTAACTATCTGACCACCAGGTAAGCTAAAGAGTATTTCAGTTTGTCAGAAAAATTTCATATCCATATTTTATTTAATGCAAAAGACATAAATGTTACTTAAGGTCCTACTCTGGAGGGAAAAACTACTCCCATAATCTTTCAATGACAGTAACTAGGCAAATTTTCCACTTAGATTTTCTTTTTATAATTTTCCCCATAAATAAGAGCTAAAATCAGTGTTTTAATGTTTTTTAAGTCAAAAGTTAAAGACATCAAGTATTTCTTTTGCAGTGCTTTTATTTATCTGTGTAGATATACAATTATCATAATTTATAGTTACATAACTTTTAGTAATTAACTGGACTTAGGAAAAATCATACAGAAAGTTTGTACCACAAAATCATGTCCCTAAGGGATTAGGGTTCTGAGTAAGAGAGAAATACAGAAGCTCAAAAGGGTCAACAACCTCTCATAACCAAAGAGAGAACACAATCTGCTACATGTGGAAATGAGACTTCATAAAAGTATCTTTCAAATATCCCCTATTACAAAAGGGAATGCCTATTAAAATGCCATTATTTATTCTATCTAAAACATCCTTTCAATCACTTCAAAATCTTTAAGATTAAAAAAAGGGGGGGGGGCAAATCCTTAAGACAGATTCTGTGAAAATTATGTCAATACAATATCCAAAGATTTCCATTATTTGCTGTCCTTACTCAAAATCACCTGCATGTACCAGGTGCAGTTTTGTAAACTTCACCACTGATAAATCTATTCCAAAACAGAATTCTTCAGCAATACAGAAGACACAGTCCTCACAGTTATGCTTTTGAATAGGTATATTAAAAATATAAATATAAAATTCTCCAAACTATTATTTTTCCTAATGACGAAACTCTAAATTAAAAAAAAAAAAAATTGGAGGTTTTCAAACCATGATGTGTGCAGCCCATTCTCATGACAGAGTCATTTAAACTTCTCATCTGTAAAACACAATATAATACATTATCAAAAAAGGGAAGGGGAAAAACCCACAAAACCCTATCATTACAAAATGAAAAACATAACCACTATAAAAAACATGCAGTGTCAGGTATTAAGTTACACATTTTGCTGGATAATCTTTTCACTCCTTTGACCATAAAAGTAACACAGGATCAATGTAGAAAATTCAGAAAATATACAAAAGCCAAGAAAAAAAATAAACTCTTCTAACCCTACCATTCAAATGGAATTGGTAATATTTGGGGATTTTTCTTTCAGCCTTTTTTCCATTATATACAAGTAATGGATTTAAGAACTACATATGCCTGTATACTTTTTCTTGAATAAAATTAGGCATTTTCACCTTTTGTTTACTTAACATATGGCAATGTTGAGTATCTCTGACTTTAAAAATCCTTCTAAAATATGATTTTTTTAAAATTAATTTTTACTTTTTAGTTTGTTTTGCTTTACAATACTATATTCATTTTGCTATTCATTGACATGAATCAGCCACGAGTGTACATGAACTCCCAATCTCAACCCCCACCTCCCCTCTCCCGCCCCACACCTTCTCTCTGGATTATCCCCGTGCATCAGTCCCAAGCAGCCTGCATCCTGCATCGAACCTAGACCGGCGATTCGTTATGTTACACTGCCACTCTGTCAACTCATCCCACCCTCTCCCTCTTCCACAGAGTCCAAAAGGCTGTTCTATACATCTGTGTCTCTTTTGTTGTCTTGCGTACAGGTTTATCATTACCATCTTTCTAAATTCCATATATATGTGTAAGTATACTGTATTGGTGTTTTTCTTTCTGGGTTACTTCACTCTGTATAATCGGCTCCAGCTTCATCCACCTCATTAGAACTGATTCAAATGTATTCTTTTTAATGGCTGACTAATACTCCATTGTGTATATGTACCACAGCTTTCTTATCCATTCATCTGCTGATGGACATCTAGGCTGCTTCCATGTCCTGGCTATTATAAACAGTGCCACGATGAACATTGGGGTACACGTGTCTCTTTCAATTCTGGTTTCCTTGTTGTGTATGCCCAGCAGTGGGATCGCTGGATCATAAGGCAGTTCTATTTGCAATTTTTAAAGGAATCTCCACACTGTTCTCCATAGTGGCTGTACTAATTTGCATTCCCACCAATATGAACATTGGGGTACACGTGTCTCTTTCAATTCTGGTTTCCTTGGTGTGTATGCCCAGCAGTGGGATCGCTGGATCATAAGGCAGTTCTATTTGCAATTTTTAAAGGAATCTCCACACTGTTCTCCATAGTGGCTGTACTAATTTGCATTCCCACCAACAGTGTAAGAGGGTTCCCTTTTCTCCACACCCTCTCCAGCATTTATTGCTTGTTGACTTTTGGATCGCAGCCATTCTGACTGGTGTGAAATGGTACCTCATTGTGGTTTTGATTTGCATTTCTCTGATAATGAGTGATGTTGAGCATCAAGGATACAATCTTGAGAGAGTTAGCTGTGGTTGAGAACATCTGTACTATATGTGTGACTGAAGCCAGTTAAACCTCTCTATAAACTTTTAAGATTTGGTGGGTGGGTTCTGAGACCTCTGGTTTTGTGGCTACCCAATAAAACCTTGTAAGTTCCCTTGCCTATGGAAACTGCCACCTGCCAATCTGGAGTGGTCTGCCTTTCTTTGGTCTCTTTCTGCCCTCCATGTGTGGGCACCAGTTTCTGAATGAGTTGGCCACGGGAGAAGAAGTCAGAGGGAATGGCAGACAGATCAACTTCGATAGAGAGGACTTGCAGTGACTTTGAATGAACCTTGATACAACTCAGGAGAAGAGATAGAATTACAGAGCATGGCTGGCTTTGAAACCGGTGGTTTGTCTGCCAGAAGCTTTGAATTCATTACTAACTTTGCAGAGATGTCCGGGTCACTTATAAATACATTTTGTCTCTTTTAGGTTCTTCAGCTGGGATCAGATATCCTTCCTCAGTATAAGCAAGAAGCGCCAAAGACGCCACCACACATCATTTTACACTATTGTGCTTTTAAAACAACTTGGGATTGGGTGATTTTAATTCTTACCTTCTACACCGCCATTATGGTTCCTTACAACGTCTCCTTCAAAACGAAGCAGAACAACATAGCCTGGCTGGTGCTGGACAGTGTGGTGGACGTTATTTTCCTGGTTGACATTGTCTTAAATTTTCACACAACCTTTGTGGGGCCTGGTGGAGAGGTTATTTCTGACCCCAAGTTGATAAGGATGAATTATCTCAAAACTTGTTTGTGATCGATCTGTTGTCTTGCTTACCTTATGACATCATCAATGCCTTTGAAAATGTGGATGAGGTAAGTTTCTTTTCTGTTTTTGTGTTTTTAGTACTTTAATCACGTTTTGAGAAAATTAGGATAAAAGGAGTTTATAAATAACCTAAACTTCTTTATAGTCACCACTTTCAACCTTCATCCTACTAAATACCTGCCATAAATGATCATATTTTATTACTTTATAATTTTTATTGACTCTTTAAAAAATTTCTGGTTGAAAATACTAGGGAATGGCTGTGGTTGGGGTTGTGTTTGAAAGAGGAGAAGAAAAGCCACAGCCTTTGAAGTCAAATATGCCTTATGAACTGGACAATTGATTGAAAGATAATGAAATCGATGTATTTTTTTTGGAAAACAGTAGCATTTTAAAAGTCTGTGCACCCACAGATGTTTTGACTCCTCCCCTCCAGATACATATGGTAGCAGTGCTTGTATTAACAAAAAGATCCGGAAAGCTTTTATGGTAGAGAAATTCTTGAAATTTTGCCTTTTTGGTTTCCTTTTCTTTCTTTCTTTTTTCTTTTTTAATAGTTTTTGCTTTAAGTTTTGCCTAATCATTTGTGGTTAGAGACTGTATTAGATGACTTCTGATATCTGGTCTAATTCAAGATTTTGCTTATTCAGTGTCATCTGCACTAGAAATATTAAAACATATGTAATGTCTTAACGACCATTTCATCCAAGGTTTCTTAGTTTCTAACTTAGTTTTGGATGATTTTCAACTTGCTATACCAAGGATGTATATAAATGAATCGATATAGAATGTATCTGTTTTTAAAATATGTTCATAATAATAATTAAAAACTTAATTTCCCTAAAGATTCTACTCTGTCCTCATAGGCTGTTCAGATAGAAAATTCTCCACTACATTGTTGTCATTCTGTGTGTGTTGCGAGGTAGATTGCAGCTTTTCTTCAGGATCTTTTTCCATAAAGATTTCTGCATTGAATCAACTTTAATGATACTAAAATATATTCCAGAAAGTTTAGTATAGACATTGTATTTTGATGCTATACACATAATTGTTAATTTAAAAATTCAAGGAAAAAAGAATCATAGTAATTTGTTTCTAATTTTAAATTCCACTTAAATCAAGCTTTTAAGGTATATTTCTTATTTCCCTTCTGGAAGGATTGATAGGGGTTAATTTTGAAACTGCTAATCTTATGATAAGAAGATAATAAGTAGTATTTATATATTCACTTACTAAATTAATATATTAAGATCAGTGCATTAGGATTTCCATTATTTAGAACATTGGCATAAAGATTTTAATACAAATAATCAAAAGATTGGTTTAGTTCACAGAAAAGAAAGATTACATAATAATAAATGCATTTAATATACTATATAAATATATGACTATATCCTCAGACTTATTAAGGAAAATGCAAAGTAAACTTATAGACTATACTGACATACCATCAGTTATCACACACACTGGGTTGGAGATTATGGTGTCTGAGAATGTGAGGTGCTCAGATCTCCCTTCATGGAAACCTGCTACAGTTAGGGGCTTCCTGGAAGTGGCTCCTGGTTTGGAAAAGACATTCTTTAGCCTCCCTTTCAAACTCAGCATTCAGTGATATCACACTGTCACCTTGGTAGCTTGAAAATGGCCACAATGGGAGTATTTACACCCTTAAAATGACAAATGCTATGAATAAAGGCTTAAAAAAACTTTCTATGGCGTTAGTTGTTAACCATTTACCAATATACCACTGAATACAGTTGACTGACACGTGCTGTGGCTTTCTGATCTGCTTCACGTCACAGTTCAAAGCTGTTTCCCCAAGGCTGCACTCAACCAGTGACTAAGAATAGTGGTAATATTATGATTGGGCTTATCAGGTGGCTAAGTGGTAAAGAATCCACCTGCCAAGCAGGAGATGTGAGTTTGATCCCTGGGTCGGGAAGATCTCCAAGATCTCCTTCCTGGAGAAGAAAGTAGCAGTCCACTCCAGTATTCTTGCCTGGAAAATCCCATGAACAGATGAGCTGGCTATGGTCCGTGGAGTCGCAAAGAGTCAGACACGACTTAGCGACTAAACCACCACCACCAATATTATAATTAGTCTACTCCTGCTCAATGAAGAACTCCTCTGCTGAGCAACTTTCACCCTGGAACTCCCCATTTACCTGTGCTGTGGTTGAGGCTCTTTCTACACAATTCTTCCTTCCATCTTCATAGGTTTCAGACATGCATTGTGGTCTGAAGACTCCTCCCTCCTTTCTCCTTCATAGGCATTTATCTCAGTGAAAGTCTTGCATATCTAACCCTGAATTGGCATCGCTCAGTAAGGGATCTGAATTGATACAGTGATGGTATGAAGTCTCTTATACATTGCTCAAGGGAATACTGGTAAAACTTACATGAAGAATGATTGGCAATATCTAATTTTTTAAAAGAGAAGACCCTAGAGACAACCACTTTCAGACTGTCTAGGGGATTCTTTTAATATTTGCTTCCATCACCAAACAGCAAGACTGTGTACTTACTCTTTTTGGTTTTTCAGTTTTGGGACTTGTCTTTGACTTCTCATTATCAAATTGGAGGTTTCAGCCTCTTTATCCCTGCCCTCACTGTATCCATGCACTTATTTCCATCACCTCATTCTCACAATATAGATATATCATCCTTTTGGTTCCATAAATAGTGTTTATATCATTATGTCTACAAATATGCTATTTATGACTGAAAGTGAAAGTAAAAGTTGCTCAGTTGTGTTCGACTCTTTGTGACCCCATGGACTATACTGTCCATGGAATTCTCCAGGCCAGAATACTGGAGTGGGTAGCCTTTCCCTTCTCCAGGGGATCTTTCCAACCCAGGGACTGAACCCACGTCTCCCTCATTGCAGGCGGATTCTTTACCAGCTGAGCCACAAAGGAAGGTCATTTATAACTGAACCTTCAACATACTGTGATTACTTTTCCTCTTCTGTACTTTCCAATTTCCTGAGAGTTGATAATTGTCTGGTTTTATCATTTGCTTAGTTTTATGTACTCATCACTCACTCACCACTAAACTCTTGGCCAGTTGTCTAAAGCTCCCTTCCTTGCATCGATGCAAGCAATATCCTATCAACATCGTTTTCTTAAACAGATCTCTCTTCATCCTACTCTCCCACCTGATGGACAGTTTGACTATCTGTAGTATTCTAGGCCATTGATAATTTCTCCTCAGATTTTGAAGGGCATGGTACCATTACAGTCTACCTTCTAATAATAATTCTCGTAAGAAACTTGGAGGCATTGTGACCTATTTTCTCTTTCTGGAAATTTGGTATATCTTCTCTGTCTAGGATTCTGAATCTTTCCAGTACTATGCTTTATTGTGAGTCCATTTTCATCTGTTTTGCTGGGCACTGTCTGGGTAGTCTTTTTCAACCTGGAAAAGCATGTCTTCTGTTTCAATTTTTTTTCTTATGAGTTTTCTCCATCTCCTTTCCTGCTCTTCTCTTTCCTCTCTCTTGTTGAAATTCCTTTTATTCTAACACCTACTAGACTTTTCTAAGTCCCTTTCCCCTTTTTCCTTATTTTCCAATCCTTTATCTTTTTGCTATATTTCTGGAAAATTTTCTCAACATTATTTTCCAACTTTTCTTGTAACTAATAATGCCTTTATTTTCCCCTTACAGTTTGTTTGGCTTGATACTAAGAGCTAAACTAGCATTTGTATATTACTTGATATATGTATTTCTAGCATTTAACTTTTCATCATTCTAGATCATTATACTCTAGTTGTATCTTTTGTAAATAGTCTATACGTTCTGATAGTTTCTCTAACTGGGAAGTTTAGTCTGTTTACATTTATTGTAATTAATTACTTTTTGCTTTAAGTAGAGCATCTTATTTTCTACTCTAAAATGTCTTTTAGTCACTTTTCTCTCTCTTTTCTACCTTATTCTTCCTCTTTTCTGCCATTTTTTTTAGATTGACTGAATTTTAAAAATCTTCTGGATTCCCTTCGATAGATTGGAAGTTTTTGTATTAATTGATTGCTCTTAATATTTTTATCTTCAGTATTTGACTTATAAATTCTTTGCCCTTCTAAATAAATCAAGGGCCTCTGTTTGCCTTCTCATTTTTCAAACTAGTGTTGTCTTACATTTTGGTTCCACATTTTTTTCAAGTTTCTCTTTCAATTATTGGGTGGCTTCTTTAGGAGTTTGTTTATTGTGAGCCTTTGGGATGGTGACTACAGATTTCAGTTTCCATATCTGTAAAAAAAAAGGGAAGGGATGCTTGACTTTTTTACTTCACAACACTCGTGGCTGATTCATGTCAATGTATAGCAAAACGAATACAGTATTGTAAAGCAAAACAAACTAAAAAATAAAAATTAATTAAAAAAAGCGTTGATGGAAAAATAGATATGAATGCTTTTTGTTTGTAGAATTGTGCATGTTTGAGGGGATATTATTATTTCACTTGTGTGTGTCTATTTCCTCAGCTTGGTGACAAGCCCTGTGATGGTTAGGAATGCGCTCCATCTCCTTGGCAGTTCTTCACTGCTTACTGCATACTGGTGACTCACCAGCCTGAAGCAATAAAGTGTTAGTAAGGTTTTAGTGGATTGTACAAGGGCATAAAAGAATAGAACTTAAAAATGAGGAATTGAGCTGCTGGTAGCTTGGAAGTAGGAGAACATGAGTCCGAAGATCACAGCTTACTCCTTTAGCATGACACAGTACAAAGTAATTTAGGATGTAATGATATTTTCATATTCACAAGTGTCTCAGATGACATGCTTTCTGAAGACAACTTGATTTACTAGGAATTCACAAACTGCATATGCCATTCTTTAAGAGAACTGCGAGGCTGGGAAGATAGAGTCCATTGAAGGAAAGAATTCTGTTTGAAAAGAAATAGTGTCAATTTCCTAGATAATATAATGGAGGTAAAAGACATTATCACAGGAATCTAAGGAATAGAAACAAACTCCTTTGTAGTATTTGAACACAGCTCTGGGAGGTCCAGGGAGCTTGATTTCTGGGAGGTTAGGGGGAACTGAATTATAAGACATCATAGAAATATGGGGCAGCTGCAGGTGACAAACAGTTGGTAGACTAAATGGAATTAGGAAACATGATACTTGGGGAATTCAGGGGAGAATGAGTGGTATTAGTGGTAAACACAATAAACCAAGTAGAACAAATTGAAATTGGAAAAGTGATCACTAATGCACTGTTTCAGCAGACAAAATGATTGAGCCAGAAACTGCTAGGTGGAAGTATTACAAATATTTTTAGTTTCCAAAAAATTTTAGGAAAATCATTTTCTAAATTATAATTTTTCTTGATTTATGCTTTTCAAATGGGCACATTCAGTTCAGTTCAGTTCAGTCACTCAGTCATGTCCGACTCTTTGCAACCCCATGAACTGCAGCACGCCAGGCCTCCCTGTCCATCACCAGCTCCTGGAGTCCACCCAGACTCATGTCTATTGAGTCGGTGATGCCATCCAACCATCTCATCCTCTGTTGTCTCTTTCTCCTCCTTCCCTCAATCTTTCCCAGCATCAGGGTGTTTTCAAATGAGTCAGCTCTTTGCATCAGGTGGGTAGAGTATTGGAGTTTCAGCTTCAACATCTGTCTTCCAATGAAAAATGGGCACGTACATCGTTTCATTTTAGCATATCTGTTTATATATCAAATTTTTTATCTCTTATCTAGGTATCAAAGCAAAACATTGGAAATCAAAGCAAGTTGTATTCATATATTTATTTTGTCACTTTTTAGAAATTTCAGACCCTCCATTAAGGATATATTGGAAATTGCTATTTAATACAATTTGATCATCATTACTTTTTCATTAAAACCTTTAGATAATTGAAAATAATGTTTGAGTGGTATAGGAGAGGATTTCATATTATTTGTTTTTAGTTTTACTTGTTTTAATCTTACTAAATCCATAGAAACATTGCCAAGTCACCTTATAATTACTGATTTTTCTTATTAGTGTGATAATAAGACTCTTAAAGAGATGTTTTAGGTTCACAGGAAAATTGAGAAGAAGCTACAGAGACTTCCCATAACAGAGGTTGCCCCGACACATGCATAACCTCCCCCGTAATCAACACCCCCACCAGAATGAAACTGCATTGATACATCAGGTTGTTCAAAGTCCTTAGTTTACAGAAGGGTTCACTCATGGTGCTGTGCATTTTATGGATTTTGACAAATGCATAAGGGTATATTGTAGTATCATGCAGAGTAGTGTCACTGTCCTAAAACTCTGTGCTCTGCCTCTTCATCCCTTCTTCCTTCCTAACCTCTAGCAACCACTGATCCTTTTACTATCTCTATAGTTTTGCATTTTCCAGAATGTCATATAGTTGGAATCCTACAGTAGAAAGCCTTTTCAGATTGACTTCTCTCACTTAATAATATTTAAGGTTCTTCCATGTTTTTTCATGGCTGATAGCTAACTTGAATGCTGAATAATATTCCATTATCTGGACATATCAAGTTTATTTTTCCATTCACCTACTACTGAAGGATAGTTTGATTGCTCCTAAATTTGGGTAATTATGAATAAAGCTGCTATAAACTTTTGAGTGTAGGTTTTTGTGTAGGCAAAACCTTTTGGGTAAGTTATCAGCTCGTTTGGGTGAATATCAAACAGGATTGTTGCTGGATTGTGTAAAATATATTTAGCTTTGTTATAAACTGCCAAAGTGTCTTTCAAAGTGGTTTTCACCATTTTGTGTTTCCACCAACAATGAATGACAGTTCCTATTGACTCACATTCTTACCAGTTTTTGGCATTATTAATGTTTTTGATTTTAGCCATTCCAGGACTTGTGATATCTTATTTTCATTTGAAATATTCTAATGATATATGAGGGGACTTTCCAGTTGGTCCTAGTGGTAAAGAACCTGTCTGCCAGAGTAGGAGATGTAAGAGACGTGGATTCTATCCCTGAGGCAGGAAGATCTCCTGAAGGAGGGCATGGCAACCCATTCCAGGATGCTTGCCTGGAGAATCCCATGGACAGAGGAGTCTGCTTATGCTGTGGTCTGTGGGGTCACAAAGAGTCAGACATGAGTGAAGTGACTTAGCATGCACACACAGTGATATATGAACATATTTTCATATGCTTATTGCCATCTGAGTATCTCCTTTTGTCAGGTGTCTGTTCAGATCTTTTGCTCATTTTTAATGGGGTTGTTAATTTTATTATTGTTGAGTTTTAAGTTCTTTGCATATTTTGGGTAATACTCCTTTATTATTTGCACATGTCTTTTGCAAATATTTTCCTCTAGTCTGTGGCTTGTCTTCTCATTCTTTTGACAATATCTTTCACAGAGCCACATTTTTAATTTTAGTGGATTCAAGTTTATTATTTCTTTCATGGATTATACCTTTGGTGGTATATCTGAAAAATGATTACTCAAGGTCACCTAGATTTTCCCCCATGTTATCTTCTTAGAGCTTTACAGTTTGTGTTTTATGTTTATGTCCATGATCTGTTTTATTTTTTGAAGGGTATAAGGTCTGTGACTAGATTCATTTTTTTTCCATTGGATGTCCATGTGTTCTAGCAAGATGTGTTGAAAATCGATCTTTTCTTTATTGTATTTCCTTTGTTCCTTTGTCGAAGGTAAGTTGACTATATTTATGGGGTTCTGTTTCTAGGCTCTCTATTATGTACCATTGATCCGTTTGTTTATTTTTTTCCACCAGTACCACACTGTCTTGGTTACTACAGCTTTATAGCAAGCATTGAAGTTGAGTGTCTGTCCTCTGACTTTGCTCTCCTTCAGTACTGTGTTGCCTATTTTGCACATTTTTTTATATAATCTTTACAATCAGTTTGTTGATATATACAAAACAACTTGATGGAATTCTGATTGAGATTACATTGTAGCTTTAGATCAAGTCTAGAATAACTGACGTCTTCACAATATTGAATGTTTCTGTCCATAAACAAGGCTTATTGGTCCATTTATTTAGTTCTTTGATTTCTTTCATCAGTGTCATAGGTTTCCTAGTATACAGCCTATACATATTTTGTTAGATTTATACCTAAGTTTTTTATGCTATTATAAATGGTATTGTGTTTAAAATTTTGAATTCCACTTGTTCATTGTTGGTATATAGGAAAGTGATTGGCTTTTGTATATGACCATATATCCTGCAAACTTCCTTTAATTGCTAATTAGTTCCAGACTCCTCCTCCCTCCCACCACCCTCAGGTCAGTTTGTTTGGATTTTCTGTGTCCAACTATTCTGTCATCTCTAAAGAAAGATATATATTTTTTCCCTTCCTATCCTGTATCCCTAGGGTTTTGTAGATGTTTTTCAAGTTGAGAAATTCTCTGTAGCTAGCTTTTTGAGACTTTTTTTTTATCATGAATAATTGCTGAATTTTGTCAAATGCCTTTTCTGCATCTATTGATATAAACATATGACTTTTTCTTCTTTAGTCTGTGATGTTATTGATTACATTAATTGATTTTTGATTGTTGAACCAGCCATGCATACCTAGGATAAATCTTACTTGGTCATACTGTATGATTATTTCTATATCTTGTTGGATTTGATTTGCTAGTGTTTTGTTGAGATTTCTGCACCTATGTATTAGAGATATTCATTTGTAGTGTTCTTTTCTCATACTGTATTTGTGTTTTTGAATATTGGAATTTGAGTAAACCTGGCCTCTTAAAACTGGCTTAGAAAGTATTGTTTCTGCTTCTTTTCTGGAAGAGACTATAGAGAATTGGTATACTTTTTTACTTAAATATTTGATAGAATTCACTCATGACTTAATCTGGCTCTGGGGCTATGTGTTTTGGAAGATTATTAACTTTTGACTCAATTTGTTTAATAGATATAGTTCTCTTCAAATAATTATTTTTGTGTGTATATTTGAGTTTTGGTAGATTGTGACTTTCAAGGAATTGATCCATTTCATTTTGATTATCAAATTTATGGGCACAGAGTTGTTCATATTGTTCTATTATTGTTGTAGTTATTATTATTACAATTGTTATACTTTGTCTATAGCATCTGTAGTGATGTCCTATCTTTCATTTCTCATGTTAGTAATTATGTCCTCTTTTTTTCTTGGTTAGTGTGGCTATAGATTTTACAATTTTATTGATGCTTTCAAAGAAAAAGCTTCTAAAATTTTGTTGATCTTCTTGATTTCTTGTTTTCAATTTCATGGATTTTTCTTTAATTTTAATATGTTATTTTCTTCTTAATACTTTGGATTTAATTTGCTTTTCTTTTTCTAGTTTGCTAAGCTTAGAAATTTAGGTTATTGATTTTACTTCTTTATTACTTTTTAATATATGCATTCTAAGCTGTAAACTTTCCTCTGGGTACTGCTTTGCTACATCCCACAAACTTTGGTAAGTTGTATTTTCAGTTTCATTTAATTCAAAGAACAATACATTTTCCTGATATTTCTTCTCTGATCCATATTTTATTTATAAATGTGTTGTTTAATTTCTATATTTTTTTTGTATTTTCCAGTTGTATTTGTTATTGATTTCTAGTTTACTTTCACTGTGATCCAAAAGCAGCTGTTGTATGATTTCTAGTGTCTTAATTTTGTTACGGTGTGTTTTATAGCCCAGGATATGGTCTATAGTAGTAAATGTTTCACATCAGCTTTTTTTTTTTTTTTTGCTGTTACTGTATAAAGTAGTCAAAGATGTCAGTAATAGACTATTGATTGATGGTTCCATTGCCTTCCACTATGTCCTTACTGGTTTCTTGCCTGTTAGATCTGACAATCTTCTGACAGAGGGATGCTGAAGTCTGTAAAGAAAGTAGTGGATTAATCTCATTTGTACTTGAAGTTCTATTAATTTTTGTTAGGTTTATGCATACAAGAATTGTTATACCTTCTTGGAGAATTTATCCTTTTATCATTTATATAGCATTCCTCTTTATCGCTGATAAATTTACTTAACTCTGAAAAGTATAAGATGTTTCTGGATGTGCTGTTTTTTATTACATGTGTTGTCTGTGATGAAATATATTATTTCTGGGAGGATGTTACCTTCTCCATGGGACTTTCTCTATTTAAGTTTTTTTTTTCTTTTTAGTTTGTTAGTAGTTTGCTTTAAAAACTTTAGCTGCAATAAGTCCTAGTTACCTACCAGGTCTTTACTTAAGAAAGCCCACTAAACAATAAAAACATTTATATTTTTATTAGGATTGGATTAGTGGTTTACTAACATCTTTCATCTGTATGCTCAGGGGAAGGTTTATGGGTGACCCTAGTTTTTATGCTTCAATTTTACTTCAAGTTAAGAGGTCAAATACAACAAAGATCTTTAGAAAACTGAGGGTTAGGCCCCGTGCTCATTTCTGGTAGAATCAAAAATAGACCTTATGCTTCTTCAGTGCAAAGATTTTATCTTCCTAATATCTTGGATTTGAAGTACCTGGAACATTGTTGTCACACTATATATATTTCTATTTAAGTGAATGAGACATAAACCATTTCTTGTTAGTAATGAAAAAGACAGGAACAAGGGCAATCTTTGTGACACAACCTTATCTGTGACGCCAAATCCTCCACCCAGAAAATCTAGCATTATCCTTTGGATATTCTGCTCAACTCTCCACTCATAAGTTTCTTTTCATGAATTTTCATATAAATAATCTTCCAGTCAGATGTCCTACCCTACCAACTTTCAATACATGTTTAGGGAGCAGATGACACCACCCTTATGGCAGAAAGTGAAGAGGAACTAAAGAGCATCTTGATGAAAGTGAAAGAAGAGAGTGAAAAAGTTGGCTTAAAGCTCAACATTCAGAAAACGAAGATCATGGCAACCAGTCCCATCACTTCATGGGAAATAGATGGGGAAACAGTGGAAACAGTGTCAGACTTTATTTTTTTGGGCTCCAAAATCACTGCAGATGGTGACTGCAGCCATGAAATTAAAAGATGCTTACTCCTTGGAAGAAAAGTTATGACCAACCTAGATAGTATATTCAAAAGCAGAGATATTACTTTGCTGACTAAGGTCCGTCTAGTCAAAGCTATGGTTTTTCCAGTAGTCATGGATGGATGTGAGAGTTGGACCGTAAAGAAGGCTGAGCACCGAAGAATTGATGCTTTTTAACTGTGGTGTTGGAGAAGACTCCTGAGAGTCCCTTGGACTGCAAGGAGATCCAACCAGTCCATTCTGAAGGAGATCGACCCTGGAATTTCTTTGGAAGGAATATGCTGAAGCTGAAGCTCCAGTACTTTGGCCACCTCATGTGAAGAGTTGACTCATTGGAAAAGACTCTGATGCTGGGAGGGATTGGGGGCAGGAGGAGAAGGGGTCGACAAAGGATGAGATGGCTGGATGGCGTCACTGACTCCATGGGCGTGGGTCTGGGTGAAATCTGGGAGTTGGTTGGTGATGGACAAGGAGGCCTGGCGTGCTGTGATTCATGGGGTCGCAAAGAGTCAGACACGACTGAGCGACTGAACTGAACTGAACTGAAAGGGTTTATATCCCCAAGCTGGGATCTCTCACTATGAGTACAAAGACTGTGGACAAATGAATGCAAAGATGTACAAGACTTGGTCACTGAACTCAGATGTACCTACCTTCTAGCTTGAGAGTAAAACTTTCCCTCAAACTATTCAAAAATGTGAATAAAAGAGAAGTCAGTGTGAAAGAGGAGATGGGGAAAGGATTTGGGAAATGGATGAGAATTAGCCACAGATTTCAAATTGGAGCAGAGTGACAGTAGGTTGAACTTTTAAATTATTTTCCAAGTGGGATTGGTGGCACAGAATGTCATCAAGTTTGGGTAATAAGAAGGTTTAACGATAGATGTCCTTCTTATATTTGAAAAAACTGGTGATGTCCCAGGAATATATTCTTTTGCATTAATTTTCTACAGAGACAAAACAATCTGTTTAACTGAGTAAATTAGCTTTGGGAGGATAGGAAGTTATAAGCGAAGAGGACAGCAGTGAGATTCCTTTATTTGATTTTGTTGCTAACATAAATAGAAATTTTTATGAGTACTAATCTTCATTCATGGTAAATGCTTTTTATTGTTAAGTATTAGGAAATGATTCTGATATAAAGGCAAAGAAGGGTGAAATATATTACAATATGTATACTTCAACTCTTAAAAATGTTGCCTTAAATAACCATGGATACTTGCTTAGAAATTGCTCTTTACTATTTGTATAATAATTATCATTATGCTGAGAATTCATCATTTCCTCATTTTTCTTTGAAGAAGTTCTAAACTTTTAATGAGTTATAAATAATGAGTTATAAATAACTTGACAAGGACACCATAGCTTAAGAGTTCCCTGACTGATACAATTCTGAGCCTATCTCTTATGGAACTCTGAAAGTTATACCTGTATTGTCATTATAGGTATTAAGTTAGGTAGGGCATGAAGCATCAAAAGCTAGAACTACAAACACAATTCATTGATAAGACAAAGCTGAGCTGTGTTTATTGCTTACCATTTGATGGGAGAACACTATCTTGCAAAGATTTGGTAGCATCTCGACATTTGATAATATCTTCTGAGAAAATGAGAGACTTTATTGGGAACTGGAAGTTTGTTTTAAGGTGGATCTTTCAAATCAGGAAAGGTTTAGGAGAGTAGGCTTTGTTAGAATTGGGTAAGGTTTAAGAATCATGATACCATCGTCCAGGATTGGTGGAAACAGTACGGTGATGATTTTGAGGCAAAAAGTTCAAAGAATCTTAGGGCTTAAACTGTTGATGCTTTCTACTGAAGAGTTAATGGGTCTTTGGGTAGTTCCTATAGTGCATAATAAAACTATTTGCCTGGCAGAAGTCCTGAAGAATACGATCATGCTAAGAAAGACACGAATAGTACCAAGTCATGTCAATATAGACGGCTAATTATGGTTTCAATTCTCTGTATCCAAGCTAAGTATGGGGCTAGACAATTTCAGTTCTTAAGATTTTCATAGTAAGATGGGTTCAGTACCGGCCAGCTGAGTCTTATTTGCTCACTTCTGATTTGTCCCCTGTGGGAAGTTCACAAGGAACATAGCTCTGAGGACTGCAATAAAGACTGCTCTGAAGTCAGATCCTGTGGAAGAAGATGCCTTGAGTTCCTCTACTCATAAGCAGTGATTTCTGCCCTATATCACTTTTTTTCTTAATATATACATTTTATTGAAGTAAAGTTGATTTACAAATTTCAGGTGCACAGCAAGGAGATTCAGTTATATATACACATATGTTATTTTTCAGATTATTTTCCATTATAGGTTTTATAAAATATTGACTATAAGTCCATGTGCTATACAGTAAAACTTTGTTGCTTGTTACATATCTATTGTTTAAATTAGAAATCTAACATTCTGTTCATTCTAACAAACAAGTGGAATCAAAATGTCATAAGTTTTTTAGTGAGGCAAAAATTCATAGGTTTTCTAAAGTATATATAGTATACATACTATTTATATATATGTATACAAAAGCTTTTCTACTATGCTTGATAAAGCCTTGCAAAAGAACAGAAAAATATAGATGGAACAATTGGAAAATATAAACTAAATGAAATGGGAGCATTGAGTATGAAATAGAGAAAGTGAAACAAGCTAGGTAAAGGTAGAAGATTATCATATAGTCCAGTTGTTTTTAAACATGGCTGCTCATTAGAAATATATCTGGAACTTTGGAGAAAAAAAGTAATACCTGAGCTTTGAATTTTTCAAAAAAAATTCCAAGATAAGCCTGATATGCATCTGGATTTTAAAAAGTGATTACAGATTTTCCCATTAAATGGTAGTTTTGGAGATATAGAATTCTGTTATTTTTCTGTTGAATTTATCATGGTAAATTCTTGCAAGGCAAGATAGTGACATATTTCTCAACACAAAAGGCAAACTGCTGGTGCTGCTGCAGTTAAGTCGCTTTAGTCGTGTCCTACTCTGTGCGACCCCATAGATGGCAGCCTACCAGGCTCCTCCATCCCTGGGATTCTCCAGGCAAGAACACTGAAGTGGGTTACTATTTCCTATCTACCAATTGTAGATTTTATTTATTTAAACTTTTATTTAAAAGTTTATTTTATACATTCATATCTTATCTATTTGGGAGACTGTCTTGTTAAAATGAGACTTCTTTATCAGTTCAGTTCAGTCACTCAGTCGTGTCCGACTCTTTGTGACCCCATGGACTGCAGCACGCCAGGCCTGCCTGTCCGTCACCAACTCCTGGAGTTTACTCAAACTCATGTCCATTGAGTTGGTGATGCCATCCAACCATCTCATCCTCTGTTGTCCCCTTTCCTCCTGTCCTCAATCTTTCCCAGCATCAGGGTCTTTCGCAGTGAATCAGTTCTTCGCATCAGGTGGCCAAAGTATTGGAGTTTTGGCTTCAGCATCAGTCCTTCCAATGAATATTTAGGACTGATTTCCTTTAGGATGGACTGGTTGGATTTCTTTGCAGTCCAAGGGATTCTCAAGAGTCTTCTCCAGCACCACAGTTCAAAAGCACCAATTCTTCAGCACTCAGCTTCCCTTGTGGCTCAACTGGTAAAGAATCCGCCTATAATGCAGGAGACCTAGATTTGATCCCTGGGTTAGCAAGATACCCTGGAGAAGGGAAAGGCTACCCACTCCAGTATTCTGGCCTGGAGAATTCCATGAACTATGAAGTCCACGGGGTCGCAAAGAGTCGGACACAACTGAGCTACTTTCCCTTCCTTTCCCAACTTTCTTTATAGTCCAGCTCTCACATCCATACATGACTACTGGAAAAACCATAGCTTTGACTAGATGGATCTTTGTTGGCAAAGTAATATCTCTGCTTTTTAATATGCTGTCTAGGTTAGTTATAACTTTTCTTCCAAGGAGCTAGTGTCTTTTGATTTCATGGCTGCAGTCACCATCTGCAGTGATTTTGAAGACCCCAAAAATAAAGTCTGGCACTGTTTCCACTGTTTCCCCATCTATTTGCCATGAAGTGATGGGACCAGATGCCAAGTATGTATTTATTTTACCCCATTTTATGTCAAACAAGTATGAAATAATGTGCTCATAAATACATATGCTTTCCTCACATTTGTGTCAGTTAGATTTTTTTCCCTGCATGACAAACTACTCCAAAACTTTATGGATAATTCTATCACCATTTATTTACCTTACTTGTCTGTGTTCTGAGTAATTCTGCTGGCTTTGGCTAGGTTTGGCTTATTTCAACTATGTTCACCCATGCATCCATGATAGATTGCTGAGATGGCTGGTGGCTAGTTGATCTGGGATGGCTCATATGGATAACTCAGGACTGTTCTTATGACCTCTCATCCTCTCAAAACTAGTTGCCATTCTTCATATGACAACTTAGAATGGTCATAGGTTCTAAGACCATGATTAGAGGTTATGCTTCTTGAGGTTTAGGCTTGGAACTGGCACAAATGTCACTTACACTACATTCTGTTGGCCAAAGTAGATTATAAAGCCAGTCTAGACTCAAGTAAAGATGTGGAAATAGAGTCTATCTTTTGTTGGGAGAAGTTGCAAAGTCATGTGGCTAAAGGGTATAGATACAGGGAAGGAAATGACTGCAGCTACTTTTTTCAAACAATCTACTACACATCCTATGCGAGAGAATGTTAGATGTAGGTGGAAAACCAAGCAACTGAATATTATAAGTCTGTATTCCTGTTCTCTCAGCCCCATTTAATTGTTGTATGTTCTTGGACAAGTTCTTTGATAACTTCTGTTCTGTTTATGAAGCAGTGGGGAAAGAAGGTAGGAAAGAATACTAGCTTAGTTATCTATTATCCTTGGCTCGAATGAGAGAATTGAGTTATATTTTAAATGGATTTATCATTGCAAGACATTATTTTTATGCTAATGACACCCCATGCACTTTTAATATAGGAATCCACAAAAATACCTTGAAGAGTAAATAACACTGAGATATCTCCAGGATATTGTTCTCTGTGCTCTCATGGCTTAAGGGGCTTGTCAAGTAGGGAAATTGGCTAGAAGGGAAGGCTGATGACTGAAAGTTCTCCATTAACCCTGCTGTGTTCTATTATGCATTTGATGTGTTTGATATTCTCTTCCACCAGTGGAACCCCAGGGATTTGTGAGCTAAGAGCTCAGAGGTTGGGATAGAGGCAGAATGCCACTGGAGTACAGATGAGGGCACAGAAAAAATTTGAAAGCATGCAGTGAAATTAAGCAGAAAATGAATGAGCAGACAAAACTGGTCGAAAGTACAGAATCAAGAGCTTGTTATAAATAGGTGGTAGTACAGAAGGAAGTAATTTTATTTTGGACAATCAAAGTATCCAGTATTACCACATGGGTTAAATTAAAATTCTAACAGTAGATTAAGTATAATTTGAGACCCAATCTAAAGTTATGAGGGTGAGTTATAAAATAAGTAAAATCTTATTTTGGATTCAGTTGAATATGACTCCTCTTCTCCTCTCTCCAAATCATATGATGCAGAGGAAATCATTAATCCAGATTATGTACTGTGGTGAAATGTTAACCTTAATGATACAACAGGGACTAATAGATTTTTCTTAACACTTTTTTCCTGATATTTAAATATACTATACTTCAAAAATTCCATCAATCTGACAATCATAAGTAGAGTTCTAGGGATTTTCACAAAGCAGACACACCTAGTATTCCTAGTAATGCCATATTAGGAAACAGAATATTGCCAGAGCCTATTCAGGCCTTACATAGTCACAATCCCTCCCCAAACAAAGAAAGCCACTTTGACTTCTAATGACTTCTAATCCCTAAGAGTAGTTCCATTTGTTTTTAAACTTTTATGAATTGAATCATGCAGTATATACTCTTTTGTTCAATATGACACTTTTTAGATTTATTCTTATTATTTAATATACTTCTAGTTTGTTCATGTTTATTTCTGGATAGTATTTCATTGAGTGAATATGCAATGATTTTTAAAATCATTTCTACCAGAGATGAACTTTTTTTTTTTGAGATGAACATTTAGATTGTTTCAAGTTTTAAGTATTTTATCCAGTTTTAAAAGAAAGTCATTTAACTTTGAATTTTGATTATAGTGATTGCAATAAATTTTTTTGGATGCAAGACAATGGAGAATGATATAGTTGGGAAAAAAAACCTTTCCAAATAAAGCAAATTTCCTTATTTCTGTATTACTTATTTTGAATAATAGTTTCTGGTTTCATAAGTAGGTGAAAGAGATACTGTGGACAAATAAAAAGGTGAAATTTTGGGGTTGTTTTTGAGAGCAAAAAGTTTGGTTTGACTGGAACATTATTGTTAAGCAAAGTCATGGTTGGAAATGACCCAGCTGTTTAGAGATGGGCTTGTAGACCTTGAAGGCCAGTAGAAGAATTGTGTTTAATGTCTATGATGATCTCCTGGAGGATACACTTGATATTCTTCTAGGAAGATTATTATTGCAATGATTATTGTGGTTGAGGACAGGAAGACTGTGCTGCCATTGGCTATCATGGGAAATGCATGTAGAATCTGACGACTAGGTCTGAGTGATGCTTCCATTCCTTGCTAGCTGTATGACTTTTAACAGGTTGTTTAACCTGTCTGAGCTTCAGTGTCCTCCTATGAACAATGGAGATAGGAATCCTGATATTGTGAGGATGAAGTGAGTTGGTGGTCCATGTTACAGAACTGTAGATTCTCCAGGGTTCTAGGGCCTTCACAGACTCCTAAGGGGGTCACTGCTGTGCCTGGGTGGGAATAAGAGGAAAGCAAGCTATTCAATCTTTTTGATTCAGTCTTCTAGAGAATGCTTGTGTTTAAGTCAATACTGTGGGTACTAATATGATTAGTTAAATAATATATTATGCTCTAGATTTAGAATGAGGTCAGATAGTGAAGTGGTTAGGAACAAGGAGTGTGGATGAGACTGTCTATATTTGAATCCTGGCTCCTCCTCTTACCAGTTATATAAACTTAGCCAAATTACTGTACTTAATTTTTCTAGGCTATGTTTTAGTAGTGATACCTATCATATAGGATTGTTGACTATGCCGCCTCCCTGCCCCGTGACACATTCAATTCATCACGCTCACAAATACTTGTTTTGTAAAAAGTTTTTCATACATTACTGAATATATTGATTGCTTAACATATTACTGTATGCCAAGCTTTGGAATATAATATGCCAACAAATTTGGAAAACTCGGCAGTGGCCACAGGACTGGAAAAGGTGAGTTTTCATTCCAAAACCAAAGAAAGGCCATGCAAAAGAGTGTTGAAACTAATGCACAATTGCGCTCATTTCACATGCTAGCAAGGTCATGCTCAAAATCCTCCAAGCTAGGCTTCAACAGTACATGAACCAACAACTTCCAGATGTACAAGCTGGGTTTAATTTAAAAAAGGCAGAGGACCAGAGATCAAATTGCCAAAATCCACTGGATCATAGAAAAAGCAAGAGATTCCAGAAAAACATCTACTTCTGCCTCATTGACTATGCTAAAGGCTTTGACTGTGTGGATCACAGCAAACTGTAGAATATTCTTAAAGAGATGGGAATAAACTGCATAAACTGACCACCCTACCTGCTTCCTGAGAAACCTGCATGCAGGTCAAAAAGCAAAACTTAGAGCTGGACATGGAACAACAGACTGGTTCAAAATTGGGAAAGGAATGCTTCAAGGCTGTAGATTGTCTTCCTGCTTATTTTACTTATATGCAGAGTACATCATGTGAAATGCCAGGCTGACTGAATCACAAGCTGGGATCAAGATTGCCAGGAGAAATATCAGTAACCTCAGATATGCAGATGATGCCACTCTTAGGGCAGAAAGTGAAGAGAAACTAAAGAGCCTCTTGATGAAAGTGAAAGAGGAGAGTGAAAAAGCTGACTTAAAACTCAACATTCAAAAAAAAGAAGATCATGGCATCTGGTCCCATCACTTCATGCAATATAGATGGGGAAACAATGGAAACAGTAAATGACTTTGTTTTCTTGGGCTCCAAAATCACTTGGGCTCCAAAGTCACAGACGGTGACTGCAGCCATGAAATTAAAAGATGCTTGCTCCTTGGAAGAAAAGCTATGAAAAACCTAGACAGTGTATTAAAAAGCAGAGACATTACTTTGCTGACAAAAGCCCATACAGTCAAAGCTATGGTTTTTCCTGTAGTCATGTACAGATGTAAGAGTTGGACCATAATGAAGGCTGCGTACCTAAGAACTGACGCTTTTGAACTGTGGTGTTAGAGAAGACTGTTGAGAATTCCTTGGACTGCAAGGAGATCAAACCAGTCAATCATAAAGGAAATCAGTCCTGAATATTCTTTGGAAGGACTGATGCTGAAGCTGAAGTTCTGATACTTTGGCCGCCTTATGTGAAGAGCTGACTCATTGGAAAAGACCCTGATGCTGGGAAAGATTGAGAGCAGAAAGAAAAGGGGACAACAGAGGTTGAGATGGTTGGATGGCATCAATGACTCAATGGACATGAGTTTGAGCAAGCTCTGGAAGATGATGAAGGACCGGGTAGCTTGGTGTGCTGCAGTCCATGGGGTTGCAAATAGCTGGACATGACTGAGCAGCTGAATAATATCAACAACAAGCTTTGTGATTGATACTAGGTATGTTCTTCAAGTGATTTAGCATTTCCTGGCATGTTGTGCACACAAACAGAGACTTGTTATAAAATACTATTGTGATTATTATTGTAATATAGATGACCAAAGAGTATATAATAACACAAAGGAAGAATAGCTAACTTTCACAGTGAGTATGACCATGTAGATGATAGGTTGGGGAGGAAGATATCAGAGAAATGCATACGGAGGAGAGAGTCTTTGTCATAAACTCTAAGTAAAGCCCTGGCTATCAAGAGAGTGGGAGGAAAGGGTGCTTTAAGGAGAGGGAACAACTTATAATGTGGCAGGAAGCAGCATGGGCACTCTGGGAGCTATACATAGCTGAGCATGGTGTGAGCCTAGATAGCACGGGGAGGAATTGCTGGGGAGATACTGACCAGATAGACAGATGCAAGGTCCTGAAGAACTTTTCATGTCAGAGTAAGAAGTAAGGCTTAAACACTTAATCCTTTATGTAATGAGCTAACACCAAAGATTTTAGGTCAGAGAGGGACATGATTTTATATATATATATATATGAATATATATATATGTCATATAAAATGATACCAGGCTAGCTTATCCAGAGTGATTAGATAAGTAAAGGGAATGAGAATGGAGGTGGGGTGGCTGATGGAGAAACTATTTCTGTCACACAGGGAGGAAAACTATGAAGCCATGACCAAAACATGACCTTGGGAATAGGAAAGAAAGGACATTTTTTTGAGGGATTTATTGAGATTTATTTTGAGCAGTTTGAATGCTGAGATCCTCAAAACTTGATAACTGTCTGGGTGTGGCAGGAAAGGGTGTGGGCTTCATAGTGATGTTGTTCACAGAGAACCAGATGAACAATTGATTCAGGAGAAATGAGATTCCCTTTGGGAAGTTTACCTGTTGAACACCTATGGAATACCTAAATGGAAATGTGCAGCAGGCATTTGGCTTCTGTGTCAGGAACTTAGGGAAAGAGTTTTGTGCTAAGAAGTAAACCTGTGAATCCTTCATGTATTGAAGTCAGTTGAAACATGGATAGGCAGTAAACCAACCAGGAGAGGTTGAGGGTAATTGTATTGAGAATCCTAATGCATAATAGAAGCAGGGATAAGGCTAGCCCCAGAAAGATTTTGCAAGAGATGTCAGCCGGGGAGCTAAGATCTAGGAGGAAGTGGTATCGTAGAACCCTTTACAATTCTTACCAAATATTTTGTAATATTGAAATGATATTGAACATGGCTACAGAAAATGGTGCTTTTTGATTGTTTGGAGTCTAGAGCAGATGGTCCTCAGGGTGGATCACCTCCTCTTGTAGAGATCTGCCCACATCAGAGGTCAAGAGAGTGTGTTCTTCCATCATTTGGCCTTAATTCTACTAGGTCCTGATTCTTTACAGTCTAGCTGAAGGTTATGACTATTTTTTAGTTTGATTTGGGGATAAAGCTTTTGTGTTTTTTTCCTTTGTTTTTAGAAAAAAAAATATACTAGAAATAAATTTTCTCTGTAGTATTTAAATAGAAGTACCATGGTTCTTTTAGAAATTGGAGCCAAGTGGAATAAAACATCTACAGCACTGTATTTATTTTTAAATTTAACCCTGTTTGAGTTCATGCATTTTGACTATAGGTTTCTTTACAGCAGAAGCAAGGCATATTTGTCTTAATGTCCCTAGGGCCCAACTCATAGCCTAACATATAGAAATGCTTGATAAATACTTATTTTGGTCTTCTTGTTCATAATTACATAGTTCCTTTGATTTGAGAGCTTCCAGACTCTCTTGAATCTTCTTACCTCTCAACATCTCATGTTACTGAATGATGCCACTCATCACCTGAATTTTATTAATGCTACCCTTTTGAACTTTTGAAGTTCAATATCTCCCCTCCCCCAAGTGTTCAAGTGAAATAAGAATTGATTTAAGGCCGTGTATATGCCACAGCCTTTGAGAGTAGGAGTCTAAATAGAGCCAGGCCTAGGGATATTGAGCTTGAGACAGAAAACTGAGACAGGATGCTCCTGTTCCTCTTTTGCTTCCACTAGGTCTCCTGTTTCTACTTCTCTTTGTTTTCACTCTCTCTATTTCACATTTTTCTTTTTTAAAATTTCAAACATATACCATCATATAGAGTATAATAAAATTCATTCTTAACCTTTTTCACTGTAACTATACAATGCTATAGTTAGAGTCTCATTGGTATTGCATCTGTTCTACTTTACCAAATAGTTCTTCTATGTTGATCAGAATTAAGCTCAGATTAGGTAAAGAATCTACCCAATTCAGGAGACCTGGGTTTGATCCCTGGGTTGGGAAGATCCTCTGGAAAAGGGAATGGCTATCCATTCCAGTGTTCTTACCTGGAGAATTCCATGGACAGAGGAGCCTGGTGGATTTCAGTCCATGAAGTCACAAAGAGTTGGATATAACTGAGCAGCTGACACTTGGACTTCACTTTCAGGTTATGTTAGATTCCTTGTCTCCCCTCTGGGAGACAGAATTAGCACTAAGGAAGTCATGGACTCTGTGAGACTTGAGGTGATGATCAGATGAGAGAGTCCTGGGTCACTGCTTTGTCTTCCTCTTCGGCACCAGGAATGACATTAACCTCTCTGAGTGGCTTATTGCATGCTTTGCAAAAAAAAGTAACTTTGGGAACTTCATGGACTGAATAAAGTCTGTGGTGTGTTGAATAAAGTCTATGCTGTGTTTCCATTTGGATAATGCTCTATTTGGTATTTTGAGCTTCTCAACAAAATATGAATCTTCTTGCTGCTATTCCCTTATAGTATTCTTTTCTATGACTATTGCTAGAGGATGATAGGATTTCATAGGTGTCCCGTTCTAGGTTCAACTCTTCACTTTTTCACAGCTCTACAAATTTAGTGATTTCATAATTGGCAGAAAGTGGTGGAACAGCAGTGACATTTGCTCATTCTCCTAATATAATACACGCAGAAATATATCCTGTTTGCTTGACAGTAAAACTAGTATTCCTTTTTTCAGAAGTTTTGCTGTTCATAGTGTTTATAAAGTAAGAAATAAAATAAAACTTTTTAGAGTAGAGGAAACATTTTACAAGGAGAAGAAATGAAAGGTCTGAATTTATCACCCTATTTCTATACTCTGTGTATTGCATCTGAGCTATTTTCTTCTTTGGTTTTTCTCTGTGCTATTTATACTCCCCTTATGAAAATAAACTGGGTCTTACCTAATGAAACTTTTTTGCAAATCTAATAATTCACAAATATCTTATTTTCTTGTGGGAAGGAATCTGCGTATAAAAACTTTCTTTATCATTTAAACTTTTTCGTTGGCTTAAAGTCAGAGCTGTATTATGTATGTGTATGTTCTTAGTATATAAATTGTGCTTGAGTTCATTAAGGTGAGCCATTGTTTGTTTTCACCAGCCTTTGCTTTTCTGAAAGTGTTGTATCATTTCTTTTCTTTTATTCAGGGAATCAGCAGTCTCTTCAGTTCTTTAAAAGTGGTGCGTCTCTTGAGACTGGGCCGTGTTGCCAGGAAATTGGACCATTACCTGGAGTATGGAGCAGCCGTCCTTGTGCTCCTGGTTTGTGTGTTTGGACTAGTTGCTCACTGGCTGGCCTGCATATGGTACAGTATTGGGGACTACGAGGTCATCGATGAAGTCACGAACACCATTCAGATAGACAGTTGGCTCTACCAGCTGGCCTTGAGCATTGGGACTCCGTATCGATACAATACCAGTGCAGGGATATGGGAAGGAGGACCCAGCAAGGATTCCCTGTATGTGTCCTCTCTCTACTTTACCATGACAAGCCTTACAACCATAGGATTTGGAAACATAGCTCCTACCACAGACGTGGAGAAGATGTTTTCAGTGGCCATGATGATGGTTGGCTGTAAGTATCTTTTCTGTTTTTATAGAAAGTATTACTGTTGGCAGCTCTTCAGCTCCAATCTTGGTTAGGAGTAAAATGAAACTACTTTGTCTTCAGAAAGATGTTCAATCCATTTCATTTACCTTGCTTTAATTTTTATTCAACCTTAGAAAATAGAAATGCAAACTGATATATTTTACTCTTTAGAATGTATTAGCACATGAAAAATAGTATGAATGAAGTGATAAAAAAATCAGATTTATTTGATTTAATTCTGTTTATAGCATTGTTCCCAGCAGAGCTATTTCCAAAGAAAGAGCAACATCAAGAAAGACAGTATCTGGCATATTCCATAGGTTTTGTTGGCAATGCACTAAATTCTGAAAAGTAGACAAGATATGATGTGAGATAGCCTGTTTATAGAACGTTTTAGTTAATAGTCTTATGTAGGCTTTTACAATTTAGACTAGTAAAAGTGTTTATAAATCTAGTCTCCATTACAGAATTCTAGGTGGAATATATGCCAGGTTGAGAAAATGAAAGGATTAGTAATTGTCAGGGCATTCAGCAATGATGAACGTGTCTAGGATGAGGCATGCAGACCTGAGTACCAAATGCCTTGATGATGTTCTTGGGAGTAGGATGCTTCTCTACAGGAGTGAAGGCCCAGGTATTCTATCACCACCATCAGACTGAGATTGGGCAATACAAGAGATCAGAACATTAAGGAAATGTATACAAAAGAAGCTGTGGAAAAAGGAGATTTTTAGGGAGACTTCACCACCATATACACCATGTGTCACATTGACTTGGATGATTTATCCAAGCCTAGTTCTGAGACCTGGAGTAACCTCAGGACTGAAGTTATGATTAGCGTTACTATGTAGCTTCTGGGTCATGTTAATTGTTTTTGGCCTAAGCCATCTTTTTGAGATTCCATGTTATGCAATTTTATATTTTGACATCAATGGGAAAAATATTAGAGTCTAGGAATGTCAGTTGACTTGTGAAAGGTCAGTATATTGGGTCTAAGCAAGGTAATTTGCAGAGTTCAGAATGTCTGCAAGTTATGGACACTGATGTTAACAGTGTTTAGTTTTCCATACTCTTTAATTGGGTACAGAAACAAGAACACACAGGTTCTTTTTGCTGCTTAAAAGTGTGAGAGGTAGAGTGTCAATTCCAAGTGATGTTTGCTCCACATTTAGGAGGAGAATGTTCTCACAACGAGATCCTGATGATCTCTTAATTAAACTGCTGCCTACATACTGAAAGTGGTAAGATGTATTGGCAAAAGAGGTGCTTTATAAATTCAGAAGACAACATTTTGTTCAGATATAGTATTTATTATTATACTACTTTTTAATATTTATATAATGCATTTTGCCTTATACTTGAGCATGGTTAAGTAAAAAAAACTTCATTTTGAAATAATTATAGACTCACTGAAATTTGCAAAGATAGTCTAGTGGAAGGGGAGGATTAGACAAATTGGGAGAGTAAGAATGACATTTATACATTATTGTGTTTTAAAAAAGTAGATAGTGGGAACCTGATGTATAGACCAGGGAGCTCAGTTTGGTGCTCTGTGATAACTTAGAGGAATGGGATGTAGGGGTAGGGAGGTGGGAAGGAGGCTCAAGAGGGAGGGGATGTGTGTATATCTATAGCTGGTTCTGGTTGTGTAACAGAAACAGCAAACATTGTAAAGAAATTTAACTCAAAAAAAAAAAAAAAAGAAAGAAAGAATAGTGAGGACTTTGTGCTTTTCCTTTAGTTTCCTACAATAGTTATATCTTATAGGGCTCGAGTATGACATCACCATTGGCTGTGAATCAGTGTGTGGATAGCTCTGTGTTGTATTATCACATTTGTGGATTTCTGTAACCACTGCTGAAATCAAAACACAGAATTATTCTGTTACCTCAAAGATCTCCTTCATGTCACACCCACCCCTTCCCCCAAGCCTCCCTAACCTTGGCAACTACTGAACTGTTCTTTATCTATATAATTTTGTGATTTTGAAAATGTTACATAAGTGGAATCATGCAAAATGTGGTTTTCTGAAATTGGTCTTTTCCACTCAGCATAATCTCTTGAAATCTATCTAAGTGGTTGAGTGTATTAATAGTTTGTTCCTTCTTATTCCTGAATAGTATTTCATGGTTTGGGTATACTGCTGCTTAATCATTCATCCATTGAAGGACATTTTGATAATTTCCAGTTTTTGATTATTATAATAAATCACTAAATTCATTGCTAAAGGGCTTTTGTGAAAAAGAACATTTTCAAAGTTTAGTTCTGAAGCAGTTGTGGAGTATAGCATACCTTGTTTGCGTATAGTTTTTTGTTTGGACATAACTTTTCAGTTCTCTGGGATGAATATCCAGAAAAGAAATTTCTTGGGCAAATAGTGTCCTATTGTTATAAAAGAACTTGTCAAACTATTTTTCAGAGTGGACGTATTAGCGTAGTTTAGTTTTTCAACAAGACAATAACAGAAAATAAAATCTGTGTAGAGCTGAAGGACACCATTATTCACTTTGTTTCTCAGACCCCAAAACTCGGAATTATCTTAGATTCATGTTTTTGTTATGTATTACATCTATTCATAACAAGTCTTGCTGACTTTACCATTAAAGTATATTTGATTATTTCTCCCCACTTCTGTAGCTTACCATCCAAGATAAACTAATAATCTCCTATATGTTGCTTCTGTTTTTACCCTTGACTCATAATCTCTGCTCAGAAAGTAAGAACATATGTTCCTGTGTTCAGAGTCTTCCAGTGTTTTACATTGCATATGAAATAAAATCCTGATCTCCCACCCCTCCAATCAAAGCTTTAATTGTCTGGCCCTCACCTGCCTCACTCACCTCACTTTTTACCATTCCCACTCTTGCTTATCCTACTCAATCCATGCCAACCATATTGCTGTACACATCAGAAAATAGTACTGTCTCAGGCTCCTTGTACTGCTTTCCCCACTGCTTATAAACCCCTCCCCTGACTTATGCCCCAATTCAGGCAGGTCTCCAATCAAACCACCTCTCCAGAAATTCTTCTCAGTGCTACCTACTGCAATGCCAATCACTCTTGTTCTCTTCCCTTTAACTTTTCTTTATTGTACCTACAAAGCCTGAAGCCATGTTTACTCTGTTTTCCTTTTCTTCAGAATGTAAGCTCCGTGACAGTATGGCCTTTGTCTGCCTTTTTTTTTTTTGGTCTCTATATACTCAACTTCTAAACAGTTCTTAATGCTGCGCCCAATCAAAAGGTGTTGCATGATGAATGAAGTTGAGGATGTCCCTGATGATCATAATGAAAATCTCCAGTCCTTGATTCCACCCCATCTGGATCTCTGATGAGCACACATGCCAGAAGAAGGCACATGTTGAATTTTAGCCGTGGTTCCTTGGTGAAATCCTGGTGAGCCCACCTGTATTGTCTGCCCGTGGTAGTGCAGCAGCTACTTCAGCTGGATTGTTTCTGTTTTCATTTACTTGTTAAGTCCTGTCCGACTCTTTTGTGACCTCGTGGACTGTAGCCTGCCAGGCTCTCCTGTCCATGGGTTGTCCCAGCCTGAAGTTTCTCCTGTGGCCTGATGATAAGTTCTGAGAGGCGAGGCAGTAGCATCACCAACAACCGTTTCTCCCACTGTAGTTTTTGTTTTTGTTTTTGTTTTTACCAACTACCTTCTGAAACTACCACCTCTAGAAATTTTCACATAGATTCAGTTGAGTTTTCAAAACTTGATTTAGTTCACTGTTGGCCTCCTTCTTCCCTAATTCATGTATAGCCAATTATATTGCTATATCAACATTTCTTTCTCCTGTCTCCTCTTCAGTTCCTGTCTTGATTTCAAGACGATCTGGGCAAAAAGTGGATCCTTTTCCTTCTTGAATTTCTGCTATATCTCCTTTCAAACCTGAATAAACCAATTTCTGATATCTTTTGAGTTTGATTTTCTTTTTATGCCTCTGAAAAAATCCATCTTATGTAGCCAGAATGTTCCAAGGAGATGCCTTTTAGTTTCTTTCTTAGTCCTTGAGTCCTTGGTAATTTCATGGAATGCTTCCTTTGAAACCACCCAAGAAGATGATTGAAAACTGTTAAGCACCATGAAGTATTACAGTACTTCTCACAATTCCAAATCTTATTAGACACATGTGTACGAAATATCGGCCAAATGTGGCTGTTGCAGCTGTTTGTATTCTTAATATAATTTTTTTCCAATATAATTATTTTCCTGTGACAGCACCAAGGAAAACAGAGGAAAACAAACCTACTAAGTGTTCTTAGAACCTAAGAAGTGTTATCAGCCTCAGACTTATCCAGAGATAGTGCGTGCATGTGTGTGTGTGTGTGTGATGGACAAGAGGAGGAAGGAGATAACAAATAGGTTTGTGCTTTCAGTTGTGCTAGGATTCCAGTCAATCTGTGCTGGCTGCTTGAGAAGCACCACTTGTAACCTTGTAACTCAATAACTGAGAAAGATGTTTTTCAGAAGGTTGATGGAGATACCAACTGCCTATTTTCTGCTGAGAAAGTAATCACTGCTTGTAAATGATAGATTCCTTTTTTCTGGAAAAAGCTACCTGAAACTTTTGTGCCTTCCAGCAAAGTTTAAAAATTTAAATGGCAGCAATTCCAGTTCCTAGAGCCTTTCTGAACCTTCTTCTTTCTTTAATGGCCTGTCTTCTCAGACTCCTCAGTTCTTTCTCCCTGAAGCTGAATTCTGTGAACTCTGTCCTGGACCATAGTCTCAAGATTCTCCTTGTTATCATAGTTTATGATCATGGCCTCCCTTCAACCCCAGGTACCTTCTGTTTCCTCTTGATACCTTCTGTGTCAGCAGTGTCCCAGGGTATTTCTCTTTTCTGCTACCTAGGGATTTCTTAGGCTTAAATTTAGTGTTCTTACATTTGCTCCTGCTAGATTCCAGATCTGGAAGGGTTGTTTCCTACACAGGTCTAGTACCATGTGTTCTTTTTCTCAGGTTTATCTGTTTTTCTATGCTCTATGCCTTGAGTACACTCGCTTGGTTCTGGAAGCAGCCATTATTACCCCAGGGCAGTCAGCTCCTCCTCATTTGTCTGTCTAATCATGAATGAACCTAACTACTCTGCTAATATTCACTAATCACCACTAAAGGGCTCTGTGAAAAAGAGCATTTTCAAAGTTTAGTTCTGCAGTAGTTGTGAAGAATAGCATCCCTTTTCATTTTTAGATCAAGATGTGGGTAATCTCTGCCAATTTGCTCAGTAAATACTTAATGATGCCTTCCTAAAATGCTTTCTATTCCATTTTATTCATATAATCTTATTATTGAGCCCCTAATAACTTTCTTTTTCTCTGAAGATTAGCAGACTAATTTTGCTTTTCTATTCAGAAAACACCTTCATACGCTGATGACTTGTTTTGATTGCTATAAAACAAAGGAATATGAGTTATAAAATTGTCTGATATAATTATCCTTTTTGCCTTAATATTTTTATGAATCCTCTTTTAAAGATGTGTTAGGTAGTTAGAATAGAAAAAAGGAGTCCAAAATGGTGGTGGCTGAAAGAAAGAAGGGAAAAGTCTGTGAAAATAGAACAAAGGAAGTTCCGAGGACCAGAGTGAGGACCTCGGGTAAAACAAACAGCCCTCCTGGCAACCCAGTTTACATAGGGCAGGCTCAGGGGGAGGAGAAAAACAAAAAGAGGAGCCAAAAGTGAGCTGGGGCTTCTCTTCTCTTTGCGTCCTTTGGGTCAGCCGCCCACATGCCTCAAGGATGTGTTTTCCTTTGCTTGCCAAATAAAACTGAGCTGTAACACGGAGCTGTAACACTGGTCAGTCTGTTGCTTCAAATTTTTGCTGTGGCGAGACTGAACTGAGAAAATTACACACTCCCCCTGACAGAAGTGTTAAGAAAACAATTGCTTAGCTCTTGCTTTATTACTAAATAATCACATAAATTGCATTTTAGCTTATTCCAGCTGTTGTAAAAAACTATACACTTGTGTTTTTCATTACAACTTTATAAAAAGAGAAACATAAAATAAGAATGTTTTATATAACTTTTTGCCATAAACTATGTTCAACCAAAATTTTGTTTTCATTTGCTTTGTTTTGTTTTAATATATTATAAAATATTATGCATGTTAACAGCCTATTTCAAAGGTCTATGAATACTTGGTATTTATTTTATTTAAAAACAGTTTTCACTTTTTCCATTGTTGCCTCCTTAGTTGCCAGTTGAAGCAGCCTGACTCATGGAGTCTATAATGATCAGAATCTGTCCTGATAGGATGCCATACAAAGTAAGTCTTTAAAAGTAAAACAAAGCAAAACAAAAATTACAAAGGTGAAAACTGCCTGGGTTTATTTGGAAGAGAGGAAACCCAGTCATAACAATGCTACTGTAATTTTTAAATGGTCTGTAATTGATGATAGCTCCAACAGTCTAAGAACTTTCTATAATTGACTGTTATGGTTTATAATGCATCAGGCAAATGGTTTAACACATTTAGAAGAATAGCAGGACCATCTGCCAGTGGGATATGTATGACAGGAAATTCAGATCTCCACGAGGGTAGTTAAGAGTGACCAGGGAGCAGTTAGTTACACACTGGTCACTCAACATCATGCAGAGGAGACAGATGCCACACATATTCTCTAGTACATGGGCTCATTTAGCACTCAGTGGAGTTTAGATAAAAGCCAGTCTGAGAGTGTGGTGTTGCGCTTACCTTGCTCCATAGGAAACGGAAATAAATGCAAGACGGTGAGACTCAGAGACTGTAAAATTATATTAATAGAATAAGCTGGAGCAAAGGTCTGTGTGACCTTGGATGGCTTTGGATCTCTTTGGATTTTAATTTTTTCAAGTGCAAAATGCAGAAATTGAAATAAATAACTTTTAAAGTCTCTTTCAGTAGTGACATTCGCTATATCTGACATTCGCTATTTGGTTAGTATAGTTATGACCCTGTTCTTAGACTTGGACTGGTTATTGGAGATGAGGTTAATATGGAAAAAGAAGAGGTGTCACTTAGAAGTTTAGGACTTTTCATATATAGTGCATATTTTGTTTTACAGAGAGTATGATATGTCTTGTATAGAATATATTCAGTAAAGAGTTGAGAGGGAAGACTGCCAAGGAATATTATGGAGAAAAGAAATTAAGCTTTTGGAAATAACAGGGTTTTACCCTATAGAGGTAGGCAGCTTGGAAGACTGAAAGACGTTTGCCTCAGGGTAAAGGAATGGACCCAAGGAGAATGCCCAGTGGGGACTCTGAGGGATATTTGGTCTGAATAGATATCATTTGGTCTGAATAGATATCTAGGCAGGGTTAAAAGTTGTTAACCTTAAAAGAGTTAAAAGTTGTTATACTTCTCCAAAAAATTAAAAAATTTGTCTGCAAATCTTAACATGAGACTTTAGGTGACACAGATATAATAATAAGTTATATGTTAAAATTTTTCTTTACTATTGTGGTGTAGTTAGGACATAGAGTGTGGACATGCTGATTTTCATTTCTGGTTTTAGTTTAGCCAGATGGAGAGAGCTTTAAGCTTAATGTTTATTTTGGAAACTGGGTCAGTTCTTTGTATCTGCTTTACCCTTGCTTGTAAAAAGACTTTTTTCTTCCCTTTTCTTTAATGAGCTTAATATCCCATGAAGAAACATATTTTGTGGAGCCCAAAGTTCAGGGTTATGGGCACCTTTTTTATGGTTTATTAGTTTAAGATGTACAGTCCAGTAGTTTGAAAACTGTTTGAAAATTGTGCTGTTTGTCATGTGTTTAGTACAAAGTATTGTGCCTAGTTGATGAAAGTGAAAGTATTAGTTGCTCAGTTGTCTCTGACTCTTTGCAACACTATGGACCATAGCTGACCAGGCTCCTCTGTCCTTGGAATTCTCCAGGCAAGAGTACTGGGATGGATAGCAATTCCTTTCTCCAGAGGATCTTCCATCCCAGGGATTGCATCCAGGTCTCCTGCATTGCAGTCAGATTCTTTACTGTCTGAGTCAATAGGGAAGCCCTAGTTGGTAGATGTGCTCGTTGAACATATGTTGAAAAAAAATTAATAAAAAAAGTTCACCTAGTTTAGCCTGAGGAATCCAGGAAGGTTTCTAGGAGGAATTGACTCTTGAGCTCAGGATGCAAAAGCAAGTAGGTAAATGAGGCAAGACTAAGGTACTTTCCAGGGAAAGGGAACTTATGTGATAAAACCAGGAATGAACTGAGTTGACCTATCTGCTGTTCTCTGCGTATTTCACTTTAGCTTGAATGGAAAGTAGGAGGAAGGTGAGGAAGAAAGGTACCAAGATGCCAAAGGCCTTGTATAGTTTGAGAAGGATTTTGTCATTTTTGCTGATGGTTGTGAGATAAAAAGGATTTTATTGTTCCGTGTGGAAGATAGATTGAAGGAGATGCATGCTGTGGGCAAAGAAACCAGTTAGGGTGCTCTTGAAGTAATCCAGGAAGACATAAACTGAGTTGGTAGAGATATGATGGATGATACAGCTTAGAACTGGCAAAATCTTCTTTTTCATAAAGGGCCAGATAATTGTCTTAGGCTTCACAGGCTGTAATGTCTCTTTTGAAACTACTCATCTTTGCTGTTGTAGTGCTAAAGCAGCCATAGAAAGCACACAAATGAGCCTGGTACGTTCTAATAAAACTTTAAACAGATATAGATGGCCAGACTTGGCACATGGCCCATAGTTGGCCATGGTCTAGCATAGACAGTTTGGCTTATAAAAAGACTTGGACTTTGGAATCAGACAAATCTAGGTTCATTTTTTATCCTTATTAAGAATTTGCATTAATTATCTAAACTGTCATCTATAAAGTGGAGATAATAGGCCCTACATACAGAGTCATTTGAAATGCTAAATAAGGGATTGCATGTAAAATTCCTGGCATGCTGCAGTCCATGGCGTCGCAAAGAGTCGACATGACTGAGCGACTGAACTGAACTTCTGTACAGTTCCTGAAACATTTAAGTTGTTTTGGCGAATGAATGAATTCGCCAAAGAAAGAGAGTAGAAAGAAGAGTTCAAAAGGACTTGTAGATTTCTGGCTAATTCTGATGAGAGAATGACAAAGCTCTTTCTAAGGTGGGAAAGAAGGGGCAGGTAATACTGGAACAAGAGGGCAGTTCCTTTTTGGACATGCTGAATGTGAGGGATTTGCAGGTCATTTGTTAGAAATGTCCACTAGGTTAGAAGTGATAAAATTTAGAAGTGTGGTTTGGATCCCACTTTCAAGTTCAAGAAAATACATTTCTACTAGATTATCTGGTTATTATATATGCATGCGATTTCCTTTCATTTTACAAAGTAGATAACAAAAAAATGATTTTGAGAGAAGTTTTTAATGAAAGTCTGCTTTCTAAGAACAGGTATGTTAGTCAGGGGAGAATTTTATTTTATGTTTAGTTGGAGGATATTTGTTTTACAATGTTGAGTTGGTTTCTGCCATACGACAACTCGAATCAGTCATATCTCCTCCCTCTGGAGCTGTTCTCCCCTTTCCCCGTCAGGGGAGAATTTTATTTACTGATGACTACAAGATACTTTGGGACCTTTAAATAAATGTAGTTTTGATTTCCATGACTGTGTATATTGCCTGGGGCAGGTTGTTGCTTTAAAGGGAAAGTGGTGCTCTGCTATAGAAAAACATTGAAGACTTAATGATCCTTACATATGTAATATCAAGGATCAATGTACATGATTTAAATTTTGATGGAGACATAATAGTTAGATTTTTTCCCTATGTATTGAAAGACTAACAAATCCATAGATGACTATATTTAGAACAAGTTAAGATAAAAGTCATCCACAAAAAAAAAACAAACAAAAAGTCATCCACAAAGACCTTTGTTGTTGTTCAGTCACCAAGTCATGTCTGAATCTTTGCCACCCCATGGACTGCAGCATGCCAGGCTTCCTTGTCCTTCACTATCTCCTGGAGTTGCCCAAATTCATGTCCATTGCATTGGTGATGCCATCCAACCATCTCATCCTCTGTTGCCCTCTTCTCCTTCTGCCTTCAATCTTTCCCAGCATCAGGGTCTTTTCCAATGAGTCGATCTTCACATCGGGTGGCCAAAGCTTTGGAGCTTCAGCTTCAGCATCAGTGCTTCCAATGAGTATTCAAGGTTGATTTCATTTAAGACTGACTAGCTTGATCTTATTGCTATCCAGTTTAGTTCAGTTGAGTTGCTCAGTGGTGTCTAACTCTTTGTGACCTCATGGACTGCAGCATGCCAGCTTCTCTGTCCATCACCAACACCTGGAGCATGCTCAAACTCATGTCCATTGAGTCAGTGATGCCATCCAACCATCTCATCATCTGGTGCCCCCTTCTCCTCCTGCCTTCAAGTTTTCCCGGCATCAGGGTCTTTTCCAGTGAGTCAGTTCTTCGTATCAGGTGGCCAAAGTATTGGAGCTTCAGCTTCAGCAATGGTTCTTCTAATGAATATTCAAGACTGATTTCCTTTACGATTGATTGCTTTGATCTCCTTGAAGTCCAAGGGACTCTCAAAGGTCTTCTTCTACACCACAGTTCAAAAGCATCAGTTCTTTGGTGTTCAGCTTTCATTATGGTCCAACTCTCACATCCATACATGACTACTGGAAAAACCATATCTTTGACTAGATGGACCTTTGTCAGCAAAGTAATGTATCTGCTTTTAATACTTTGTCTAGGTTTATCATAGCTTTTCTTCCAAGGGGCAAGCATCTTTTAAGTTCATGGCTGGTCACCATCTGCAGTGATTTTGCAGTCCAAGAAAATAAAGTCTGTTACTGTTTTCATTGTTTCCCCATCTATTTGCCATGAAGTATTGGGACTGGATACCATGATCTTAGGTTTTTGAATGCTGAGTTTTAAGCCAGCTTTTTCACTTTCCTCTTTCACTTTTATCAAGAAGCTCTTTAGTTCCTCTTCACAGATAGTGTCATCTGCATATTTGAGGTTATTGATTTTTTCCCCAGCAATCTTGATTCCAGCTTGTGCTTCATCCAGCCTGGCATTTTGCATAATTTGCTGTGCATATAAGTTAAATATACATGGTGACAATATACAGCCTTGACGTACTCCTTCCCAATTTGCAACCAGTCTGTCATTCCATGACCAGTTCTTACTGTTGCTTCTTGTCCTGCATACAGATTTCTCAGGAGGCAGGTCAGGTGGTCTGGGATTCCCATGTCTTGAAAAATTTTCCACAATTTGTTGTGATCTACACAGTCAAAGGATTTCGTGTAGTCAATAAAGCAAAAGTAGATGTTTTCTGGAACTCTCTTGCTTTTTCTATGATTCACCTGATGTTGGGAATTTGAACTCTGGTTCCTTTGCATTATCTTAATACAGCTTGAACATCTGGAAGTTTACAGTTCATGTACTATTGAAGCCTGGCTTGGAGAATTTTGAGCATTCCTTTGCTAGTGTGTGAGATAAGTGCAATTGTGTGATAGTTTGAGCATTCTTTGGCATTACCTTTCTTTGGGATTGGAATGAAAACTGACTTTTCCAGTCCTGTGGCCACTGCTGAGTTTTCCAAATTTGCTGACATATTGAGTGTAGCACTTTCACAGCATCATCTTTTACAATCTGAAATAGCTCAACTGGAATTCCATCACCTCCACGAGCTTTGTTCATAGTGATGCTTCATAAGGTCCTCTTGACTTCACACTCCAAGATGTCTGGCTCTACGTGAGTGATCACACCATCATGGTTATCTGGGTCGTGAAGATCTTTTTTGTATAGTTCTCCTGTGTATTCTTGCCACATCTTAATATCTTCTGCTTCTGTTAGGCCCATACTGTTTCTGTCCTTTATTGTTCCCATCTTTGCATGAAATATTCCCTTGTATCTCTAATTTTCTTGAGAAGATGTCTAGTCTTTCCCATTCTATTGCTTTCCTCTATTTCTTTGCATTGATCACTGAGGACTGCTTTCTTATCTCTCCTTGATATTCTTTGGAACTCTGCATTCAGATGGGTATATCTTTCCTTTTTTCCTTTGCCTTTAGCTTCTCTTCTCAGCTATTTATAAGGCCTCCTCAGATAACTGTTTGCCTTTTTACTTTTCTTTTTCTTGGGGATGGTGTCTCAAGAGCCTTTTCCATCATCACAGTTCAAAAGCATCTGTTCTTTGGTGCTCTGCCTTCTTTATGGTTCAACTCTAACAACCGTACATTATTCCTGGATAGACCATATCCTTGACTATACAGACCTTTGTTGGGAAAGCAATGTGTTTGCTTTTTAACACATTGACTGTGTTTGTCAGAGAACTTTAAACATGGAATTTAGATTGTTTTGGAATGCTCCAAGAGACTTTTTTTTGGGAAACTTTCTAATCCGGTTGGTTCCCAAGTGACTGCTTCTTACCTATATATTTGTTGCTGTTGTTAATTTTTACAAAAATTTTGATGACAGAGGTAGGCCTCCCTTGGAGTTCAACTGCTAGAATTTAACAAATTCTCTTTGAAGCTAGCTCTTGAACTACCCTTTTAGATCCTGTCTTCTTTCAAGTTGAATTTATGTTTAACAACCCCCAAAAGTCCTAATCTGTGGAAGTCTAAATTGGGAAACTTACAGGTTTAAAATGAATTAAAGGAAGGAAGCTGAAGCTCATGCTTCTGGTTAGATTTTAGCAAAGATGACATATCTAATGTTAACTCTCTCAATGAGACTGTGGAGTGGAAGCTAAGACAGCAGAACCTTTTCCTATACTACGCTGCTTATGTGTTTGTAAAATTCCTTAGAAAAGGCTTCAAAAGACCTTCATAGTAGGTGAGTTTCCCCAGCTCCTTTCCCAGAGGAGGCCCAGTCTGGAGAATAACATCACTTCTCTGTACCTCTCCCACTATTACACACACAGGCAACTCTAGATTCCATTGTACCTAAATAATTCCCAACCTGGATCTATCTGTCTCTTTTGCTCCTGTTCCAGGATTGCTGAGTACTGGATGTAAACCACATATCCCTGTGAACAGGCACCACTAAAATGCGTGGTCTCCAACCTTATTAGGAATTTTTACTTATTTCAGGTCATCTCTTGCTCGTGTTTGCAGAGTAGCTATTCTTATGCAACTTGCAATATGTTTTCTTCCCACTTCTTTAAACCTATGACCAGTGTTTTTCATCTCAACCATTGGCCCTCCTTTTATTTCTTTGAAAAAGAAGGGACAATTATAGCAGAGATACATTCTTTTCATTCCTGACCCCTTTCTGACAAAGGCAGGCTAGAGGAGGGTAAGGAGTGAGAGATGGGGTGAGTAAAACACACAGTTATGTTATAGGTCAACATAGTAGCTTTTGTTCTGACTTAGTGGCGTTACTTTTGAAAGTTTGGGGCCAAAGAATGGCATGATTTGTCTTATAATTTATGAAGATAAATTTGGCTGCTACGTGGAAAATGGACTATAAGGGGCAAGGATGGAAGTGGACAGACAAGTTAATAGTTAAGGTGAGAGAAGATGGTCATGGTGGTTAGAATTGGTTAGATTCTGGACAATTGGTTAGTACCAACCAAATGTGAGGGTTTGAGAGAAAGTGAAGGCTAGGATTTACTTTTAGCCTTTTGGTGTTAGAAACTATGAAGCTAAATTGTGCATGGTCATTTGTCATGACTAGTGGGCAGTATTCAGTATGAACCTAGAGTTCTGTGAAGTGGTCTAGGATATGGACATAGATTTATTTGGTCTCTTGGTGTTTTCTTTCCTCCAGTTTTTTCCCCTTCTTTTTTCCTATATTGTCCATCTATCTTTCTACTGGCTCTTTCTCATCACCCCATAAACATGCTCATGTCTTTTCAATTCTAAAAACATACACATATGTAAATAAAACATGTGACTTTGCACTCTTTTTAACTATTGAAAGTCTACCAGTTCTACCCTTAAGCAGGCTTCCTAAAGCATGTCTTTACTATTGTAGCTCTACTTTCTACCTATTGACAGTGTACTTCTCCAATACCACTTCTCAAAGTACATTTGCTAAATTTCACAAACACCTTTTCATCCATATAGCGGCACCTTCCTTGGTTTTGTCAACCTGAAAAACAAGAATCCAGTTCAAGAGGCAAAATGTTTGTTTGGGATCAAGGAATGACAGTTGAAGGTATACAGATATAGGTAGAAACCCAAGTAGTCTTCTGATTAAAGCAGAGGAGATCAGGGTTTTTTCTCAGGAGAAAGAGGAAGATGAAGTAAGTTTTTTTTTTTTTTTTTTAGAAGTGTTCATTGAAATAAGATGATGTAAAGCTAGATGTACTTCATTGATTGGTCAGGTGACATGGTCACTAGGTAAAAGCTCATTTATCAATCCTTCCAACAGAAAGAATATTCTGGTTTATTTGCAGCCTTCTTAAAATGGTGGCAGATTGGTGCAGTTCATAAGTATAGAAAGCGCGATGTGCAAGCTTGTTTCTCTGGAATGGTTTCTCTGGCTCTGTTTTAAATGTCTCTACTAATGTCATCTTTCACAACTTCTTTGATGTTTATTTCTCCCTGGTACCCTCCCACTGCTCTGGGGGTATTTCTTCTCTGTTTGCTTTGTTGGATCGTTGTACTCTGTCTGTCTCTTAAATATTGAACACCGTGATACTGGCAACAATTTACTGAAAGATCAAAGGCAGCTCTCCTCATAGGCTGAGCAGTGTCTCCTTACAAGGAATGATTTATAAGGGAGTCAGCCAACTTCAAGATCTATTCCTGATTGTTTCGCTTGATGATCTTTTCTTTACATGTCCTTCCCTGCAATGGCCCCTGTGAAACTGCCATTTTGCTCTCTGAAAGGTGTAAGTCTAGCCTCTATCACCATGTCAGCTCAGATTGAATTTCAGAGTAGTTCACTGTCACAATGAAGAGAAAAGAGATGCTGAGATTTCAGAGGAGGGTGAAGAAAACATTTGGAACATGGGGTGCTGTTTGGCAGGCAGGCATAGAAAGGAGCTAAGGTGATGATGCCAAGAGACTCTTCGAGAAGGACATTTTTTTCCTTCCTAGCTATAAGTTGGGAAAATAATCAAGGATTGATGATTCACGCCCCTTTTCTCTGGTTTCCTGCCATGAGAACTTTCTTCCAAAGTCTGTCTAAAGTATCCCTGTCCTCTATTTATATCTCATTATCCCTTTATTGTGGTCTGTAATTATACTCTTTCCTTCTTTATACACTTATTGCTTGTCTCTCCAACTAAAATGGGAGCCAAGAAGATTGGAATCTTGTCTGTCTGATTCAACTCTGTATCCCTGGTATAATAGGAACATAGTAGGTGTTCAATAAATTCTTTAGAAACGAATGGGTTTTGATATTCCATATGTGAAAATTTGTAAATTCAGAGCAAAGCAAAACTGCACTGGTTCTCCAATCCATTGGGGATTTAAATAGATATTAAAACTTAGATACATGAATTAAAAAAAAAAAGTGGCTGATTCAGTTTTCTGCAACAGAGCTCACTGAGTTGGTGACCTCCCTACTCCCGCCACCCCGCCTCTTTTCTACTCTTGAAAGTTCCCTTTAATGTTGCATCTGTCCTGTGCTTGTTCCTGTCACCATATGTCTGTCAAGTCCCAGAATTCTGGATGGGAGACAGGATACACGTCTCTGTTCTTTTCACATTTCCCTTTAAACCTGTTTTAGGTTTCTTTTTTCACCTGTATTTCTTTCTATTCTGCCCACCTATGTTTCACTTCTCCTTCCGTTGACCCCATGTTTTCTGCAAAAGAACTAAGTTTTAACCTTAAAAACAAAGCACAATAAGAATAACAACAACAAAAAAAGCCATTTGCTGTCTCAGGGGCCTGGCACTCGCAAAGAAAATCTATGCTTTCATGATTACTGTTTTGGCTATGGGCTTAAAAAACGTCTAATTCGAAACTCAAAGCTATGCTGTTTTCTTTGTTCTTAGCTGTCTTTGCACTTCCTTTGAAAAGTGACTGCTACCATTTCATTGGGAGGACAGCAGAGGGGCCATTAGGAAGACAAAGAATGAGAGGGACAAAAATGCTGTGTGTGCGTGAATGTGTGTGTGTGTGTGTGTGCGTGCGCACAGGCACACACAATCTCACAAGTTCCTTCAGGGGCCTGGCACTCGCAAAGAAAATCTATGCTTTCATGATTACTGTTTTGGCTATGGGCTTAAAAAATGTCTAATTCGAAACTCAAAGCTATGCTGTTTTCTTTGTTCTTAGCTGTCTTTGCACTTCCTTTGAAAAGTGACTGCTACAATTTCATTGGGAGGACAGCAGAGGGGCCATTAGGAAGACAAAGAATGAGAGGGACAAAAATGCTGTGTGTGCGTGAATGTGTGTGTGTGTGTGTGTGTGCGTTCGCACAGGCACACACAATCTCACATGTTCCTCATCCTCAATCATAACTAACTGCTAAGTCAGTTAATATTTGTTCTTCCAGCTTTAAAAAGTTTTCTTTGTTGTTGTTCTCCTATTTCCTTTGTCCTTGTAGGATCATGGTTTAAAAGTCTATTTACTGTTATTTTGTGGAATTTTGGGAAGTAGCAGAGGCACAGAAATGTAAAGAATCATTTTGGCCATATTGGCTGGGCCTTTCTGTCTTTTTGCATGCTTCTGTCAGTTATACTGGTCCTTACTTCTCTTTCCTCTGTTTATTATCCAGATTTGTACAGCCGTTGATCTAAAATTTTGCACTAGTATTTGCCATTTGTCTCAGTCTCCTAAGTAGGGAATTCCCTACTTAGCAGGAAATATACGTCCTTACTAAACACATCAGAAGTCCATTGATATAATATCTGTCTACTTAAGCTGCAAGTCCACTCCAATGTCTGCTTGTCTTAGCAGCTATGCCGTATGGTCCCTGATCTTTGGCGTTCCTGTGCTGTTATGACAGTCTCTGCTCAGTCATTCTCTTTTGCATTCTTTTCCTCTGTATGCATTGCTGCCAAGGTTTCTCTTATACTACATCAGTCTTCAAGCCCATCTCCAGCAGAGTATCTTTTCCCAATCCCTTAAATATATAGAATGACACTGTAAAAATGATTAAACACTGTCATTAGCTAGACTGATTTGAGTGGATGAAGTCTAACCTTTTCCTGTAGGTTTATACATTAGAGTTAAAGGGAGGCATCAAATTTACCAGTATGACGAATGAAGCCAGACCAAAATATATTCAATTTCTTAATGTCAGGATTCTCTTACATTCTTAGGACTAGACATGGTCAGCAATAAAAGAGTGAAAGGAAAATCCACCCTCAATATGAGGGGCTAAATTTAAGCCAGTCAAGGCTAAATTCCTCTTCTATCAGCCTTTAATAAATAGCGTGAAATAGACTATAGTGAATTTAGCACAATGATTTTGGATCTTTTGAGAAAACTGTTATAGGTGTTTCTCAGTTTGTGTTTGCTCTGAAATTCTGTCAGCTGGAATACTTCACTGAGGCAGTCAGTGTTGGATGGGAACATATATGCCTTTGATGAAAGCCGCTTTGCAGGAAAAATTACTGGTCTTCCTGTGAAGCTCTATCTTGTGAACATTGTTATACCAGCACTACCTTTAAAGTCTTGAGCTTGAGTCTGAAGTCCTAAATAGGTTTATAGTGTACAGGCTTACCAGCTGGGCAGTAGTAAAAATGAAATGTTTTCCTATTGTGATATTTGGAGCTTTTCTGTTGTCTGATAGAACTTTACATAGAGAAATTTACATCAAGAGAAGGCTAGCTAATAAAAATCATCATGGTTACTGGTAAAGCCTTAAAGATTTTATGAAAAGGTTGTATCCTCATTGTAAATCAAGTGGCCAGAATTTCTGGAATAGAGAATGGAGGGAATGGTGTAGGGTGAGGTTAGAAAGGTAGTGGGACCTGATCTTTCAACCCAAGAGGCAGGCAGCATGGACAGAATTGTTTCTCCCTGAAATACATATGTTGAAGCCTTCACCTCGATGTGACTGTACTGGAGATAAGGACCTTAAGGAGATGATTAAGGTTAAATTAGGATAAATGAAGTCATAGCATGAAGCCCTGATCTGGTGGAACTGGTGCCCTTGTAAGAAGAGAAAAGGACAACAGGGCTTTATCTCTCCCCTGTGAGAACACAGCAAGAAGGTGACCTGTTGGAAGCCGGGAAGAAAGCTCTCATCAGAACCCCATGCTGGAGCCTTACTACCAGCCTCCAGAACTATGAGTAAATAAGTTTTTGTTGTTTGAGACACCCAGTCTGTGGTAATGGTTATGGCAACCAAGACAGACTAAGAGTGGGACTCTGTTTTTTTTGCTACTACTTATTCTTGGCATTTTTTTCAAACATTAGTTCTTTGGGGGCTTTAGATTTCCTAACAATCTAGTTAATTGTCTGCATAGCAATAATTCCCAATATAGGCTTTGAAATACTGGCAGCTCCTTTAACTGCATCCAACATAGTACTTTGTGCTGAAGAGCATCTGAAAGTTTCATACATTTATCAGAGCAGCTATGAAGGTGCACATCCAGCTTGTCAGGCTCCTTTGCACTGAATTACTTTAATTTCCTAAAATTAAAGGTTGAGTTGCTGATGCAAGCCTATCTTTCTTGCTTCCTTTGCATCCTTTTCTTTCCTCTTGCCCTCTTATTTTCCTTCTGTACTAATCACTTGCAATGTTTTCTGCCTGAAACATTTTGAAATGTTTACTGTATGGTATTCCAGGATTTATGAAACATTCATCTGTTCTTGATCAATATGTAGTCTTTGTATTAAAGCCTTTGCAATCTGGAATGGCAAGAACTTCTTTTTATATTTTCCTCTGGTGGCTCAGATGGTAAAGTGTCTGCCTGCAGTGCAGGAGATCTGGGTTCAATCCCTGGGTTGGGAAGATTCCCTGGAGAAGAAAATAGCAACCTACTCTAGTACTCTTGCCTGGAAAATTCCATGGACTGAGGAGCCTGGTGGGCTACAGTCCATGGGGTCACAAAGAGTCGGACACGACTGAGCAACTTCACTTTCACTTTCTGGTTTATGTATTAGCAGCAACAAAAAAGACAGTACCTGTGAAGTCTTTTCTGTAATTCTTCCAGATTTTATTTTTCTTAGTATGGGCAGTTCTTTCTCCTTTAATATTTTGTCAGAAAACACTAAAACATTAAACTATTATATGCAGTCTCTGGAAATCCATAATTGGAAATCTAACTTCAGAGTCCAGAACTATGTCTTCAAGAGCTGATTATAAGCTGTGTTGTGGCTATGTGATACAGACTACAGACCATCTCTGTGATATAGGCACAAAAGAGAATGGCTACTCACTAGGAATTTAATGGTTTAAAGATACCAGGTAGATATCAGGGGCAATGGAGAGGTTGGTTAATTATCTTCTACCTGTGAAATGCAGAATAAATATGCAATGTCTAAGCTTCTTTGGAAGGAATGATGCTAAAACTGAAGCTCCAGTACTTTGGCCACCTCATGCGAAGAGTTGACTCACTGGAAAAGACCCTGATGCTGGGAGGGATTGGGGGCAGGAGGAGAAGGGGATGACCAAGGATGAGATGGCTGGATGGCATCACGGACTCAATGGACGTGAGTCTGAGTGAACTCCGGGAGTTGGTGATGGACAGGGAGGCCTGGCGTGCTGCGATTCATGGGGTCGCAAAGAGTCGGGCACGACTGAGCGACTGAACTGAACTGAACTGAAGCTTCCCTAGTGGCTCAGACTGTAAAGAATCTATCTGCTATCTGGGAGACCCAGGTTTGATCCCTGGGTCAGGAAGATCCCTTGGAGAGTGGAATGGCACCCCACTCTAGTATTCTTGCATGGAAAATCGCATCAGCAGAGAGCCTGGTGGGCTACTGTCCATGGGATCACAAAGACTTGGACGTGACTGAAAACACACACACACATATGTATATCCTGTGTAACATTATGTATCTTATTATGCATAAATATATATGTAGGCCGACACAAAATCTAATGTTGAAGTACCATAATTCATTATGGTACTCAAGGGAAAAACAAAACAGTATACTTGTGGAGAATTTTCAAAGAGGAAACATTTAGATGAATAGTTAAATATGCAAACTACAGTTACACAAAAGAAAGCCATATGGTTTAATGTCGTACATTAATTTGTTTTAAACCTTTTGTGGTTTATTTTCAATTTAAAATGAATACGTGCCTTAATTAGTTTTGAAGTGGGAGAGGGAAACATATGTTTTTTAGTTGAAACACAAAGTAATTTATGTGGTATTCTCTCTCTTATTCTTGGTGCTAGGTCTAAATTCCAGTTGACAAAAATAAGTGCGGTTCAGAGACCCAGTTTCAGCCCATCTTTATTATGTTAGTATATGCCTTTTTTCTTCTTGTTATACTTTGCTTAACTAAAAAGAAAGAATTTCTAGGTCTTCCTTGGACTATTAATCAAGCACTTATGTAAGAAATTTCATATTTATATATATCTACTATTGGTGCTAGGTCTAAATTCCAGTTGACAAAAATAAGTGCGGTTCAGAGACCCAGTTTCAGCCCATCTTTATTATGTTAGTATATGCCTTTTTTCTTCTTGTTATACTTTGCTTAACTAAAAAGAAAGAATTTCTAGGTCTTCATTGGACTATTAATCAAGCACTTATGTAAGAAATTTCACATTTATATATATCTACTATTTAATACAAATTTGTATGCCCTAGTGCCTTAATTTCTTACATCTTTGCCTGGCTATCTTTTTAATCTATCTATGCATCCTAAGTTGCTTCAGTCATGTCTGACTCTGCAGCCCTAAGGACTGTAACCTGCCAGGCTCCTCTGTCCATGGGATTCTCCAGGCAAGAACACTGGAGTGAGTTGCCATGCCCTCCTCCAGGGGATCTTCCTGACCCAGGGATCGAACCCACATCTCTTATGTCTCCTGCATTTGCAGGTGGGTGCTTTACCACTAGCGCTACCTGGGAAGCCCATCTATCTATCTAATAGAGATAGGTATAGCTATAGATGTGTAGGCCCAAGGATACAAAATGAGGTAAAGTCATTTTCTTGTTCTCTAGACCTCAGAGATATTAATGAAAAACTGCCTTATAAAGGTGAATATGGAAGAAATAAAATTTAGATACCTGAATGCACTCATGTAAGTAGAACCCAGAATATATGTCCTCTACATCATTATCTCTTGGAATAAACCAGAAAAAGAGTCTGGTTATAGATGTAATCATATAGTCCTATGTATGTCATAGAGTTGTTGAGGTCAGATGAAATAATGCATCATGAGCACGTTTTGTTTTAAATTTTTAAGCACAAAAATTATTGTTGTGTTTCTCAAAATACTCAAAATCCAGCCCCTGTGTGTCTGTTTCTGTCAAAATGAGGCAAATCAAGATGTTATTTTATTCATCATATCTGAGCCCAGAGGCTGCGAGGTGGAAGAATCGGTTCTTGCCCATCCTGAAATCAGGTCACAGCCAGCCTGGTGCACACTGAGAGGCGAGTGGGTCCTGATTCACCGGAGGCCTCAGGGAACAGCCAGTGAGATGTCTGCATACCTGCTTCCGTGTGGTTCTATGCTGCAATTCTTTCCCAGGTGGTCTGTGTGGCTTTAGACAGTTTTTTCTAGTCATAAAAAATCATGTGTCTTCATGGAGATTTCCTGGGATATTGATGACACAAAACTTGGTCAGAACAGATGGAGTTGTCTCTAAACCTTTCTCCACAACATTCAATTTCTGGGTATAAGACACAGCCATTTTCTTCTTCTTACTAATGGTCTTTCAGACACGACATATTCGTTAGGATTTGAGATTCTATCCACAAAGTCATGAAACACAAATCATGTTTTCTTATGTTTCAAAGAACAAGCTTAATTTATCTTCCATTTATTTGGAGAAGTGATAGGTTTTTAAGATTCTATTTTGATTTGCTTTGGATTAATAAGGAGTTTTTTGTAGCAAGAAAGTGAAAACAGAGCCCTATGTCCTTGCAAACGTGTTTAATTATGGAACATGCTGAGCCACATTTGACCATTTTTTTTTGTTGTTGTTTCTAAACTAATGTCAACCTCTCCAGTCTGCTATGAAATGTGTTTTTCACCTCTACAACAAAGGATAAAAATAAAATAAATGGTTTGGAAAGTACCTTGAGATATCTAAATGATAGACAGCCACACATTGATAGAATTAATAGGCATTAATAGAATGACAAATTAATTGTGCTGCTTTTAAGTGATAACACTGAGCAATTAATGTACTTAACTGCTTTATTAAAATAGAAAGCTCTTTTGTAGTTTGCAGGATTTCTTTTATGTAATGAGAATGTTCACAAATTTATAAATGAATGCATGACCTATGTTTTAGGGGAGTCTTGGTAATGTGTTTATGTTTTTTAAATTTTCAGACAGCATTTTTCTTTCTTATCATATACATTCAGAAGTAAGTTCCCTAATGAGATAAATTACTATAAATTGTTAATAAGGGAATGGGAAGAGAAATTATTTTTCAGAAATTAATAGCTTTGAATAATTTATTGGTGTTTTAGATTTCATGTTTAATGAATTTTATTTTTAAGACAATTTTATTTCTTGACAAAATAACCTAAATAAATTTATTGTGAGGAATTAAAAAAAAATACAACAACACTGAATCCAGTGGTTTTTAAATTGTATTGGCGGGTTGAAGATTTCTTAGGGTCACTCTGGAATTGGAAGAGAGGTAAGAGAGGTGAGCTGGCAGGGTACCACACTGTATAACCCATGAGGGTTTTGCATCTCATTGTAATCTGACACTTAGAATGCTCTGTACATCAGAATAAATGGATGAACAAATTAACCCCCACTCTTCCAACCCTGCTTTAGCTTGAGAGGCTAGTTTTTCTCATTTTCTTCATTGTACTTAGAGTAAGCTTTCCAGATTTCACTAGAGGAGTTCCAAGGTTGATGTAAAATATTCTCTGGGATGTCCTGCCCTATTGCTGCTCCTCATACACAGGAGTATCCTGGCTCCTCTTCCAATCACCTGCCTCTTCTTCCACATTGTTCTCCACCATTGTTCCTAGACCTCCAGCTCTATTGTACCATTTGCCCCAGTGGGAGATGGTGTCCTAAAGTGCTGGTCAAGCATCAGTCTCAGTTTCCCCATTGAACTGGCCCAGTGATCAGAGACACTGCCAACCCATTACGGAGATGGGCAAGCTCCCTGTAAACTGTCATGCACTGTGTAAATATAAGGTATTAGTAATAGTTTTTTTTTAATAGGACTTTATTGATTTGTCAGAGTAACTAATATTATTTTGCCAAGACTGGGCACCCTCAGATACCCTGGGATCTTGGCAGTCTGGTCTGCCTTCCTAAGCCTTCATTGACCTCTCTTTCTACTTTGGTCTGGCGATATTATATGTAAATTTAATCACGTTCAAAAGACTGTTTGACCCTTGGTATTTTGAGACAGAGAAAATGATTCATCCTCTCACAATGCCTGTGGGTGACGCATTGTGAGCAGGTAGATGATAACAACAGTAAATATTTCATATACTTCCATGACAGGGAAGAATGATTCTTTAGAGGATCTCATTTTACAGTGAATAGCTGACAATTCGTTTTAGGATGTCGAGTATGAATCTAAGTGCTTTACATAATTTGACTCATTCATCCCCATAATAATCTTCTGAGTTAAGTGATATTATTGCCTGTGTTTCACAGAGGAGAGAAATTGAGCATAGACAGGTTGAGTCGCTTGTTGAAAGCCATCCAGTTCGTAAGTTATGGAACTTGGTTAAGTTTCACTCTAGTCTAGGTTGTGAGATGCTTTCAGTTTAATCATCTCAGCAATACTGTAATTTCCTTTTATGTTTTTTTTTTTTTTCATCCCTGTGGATCACAGAATGCTTTTCTAACCATATAAAGCTTACAGGAAAAAAAATACCTAGAGCAGCTATGTTGTTATTAAAACATCATTTCTAAGGAATTAGCTATTAATATTTGTTTGCTAATAAGGTAAAAATAATTTCATTTTGTTCTGAATATAAAAGTAATGCACACTTTTGAAGAAAATTGAAACCATACAGAAAATATAAATGTGAGTTCATAATCACCTGAAGTCCCACTACCTAGACGTATTTGGGTGAATATACTTTCTGAAATTTCTCCAGGTACATGTGAAAGTGAAGTGAAAGTGAAGTCGCTCAGTCATGTCTGACTCTTTGCGACCCCATGGACGGTAGCCTACCAGGCTCCTCAGTCCATAGAATTTTCCAGGCAAGAGTACTGGAGTGCGTTGCCATTTCCTTCTCCAGGGGAACTTCCCGACCCAAGGATTGAACCCAGGTCTCCTGCATTGCAAGCAGACACTTTACCATCTGAACCACCAGGGAAGTACATACAGCTTTTTATTAAGTAACACAGAGCTATACATATTGTTCTGTAACCTATTCCTGTGCTCACAGTGTATTAGGGATGTCTTTTCTGTAGCCATGACAATAAGTATATACCATGTTTTTCAGTCCATAGAATTTTCCAGGCAAGAGTACTGGAGTGCGTTGCCATTTCCTTCTCCAGGGGAACTTCCCGACCCAAGGATTGAACCCAGGTCTCCTGCATTGCAAGCAGACACTTTACCATCTGAACCACCAGGGAAGTACATACAGCTTTTTATTAAGTAACACAGAGCTATACATATTGTTCTGTAACCTATTCCTGTGCTCACAGTGTATTAGGGATGTCTTTTCTGTAGCCATGACAATAAGTATATACCATGTTTTAGAATGGTTATATCGTACTGCTTTATATGGACTTCCCTTGTGGCTCAGCTGGTAAAGAATCTGCCTGCAGTGTGAGAGACCCCTGGGTTGGGAGATCCCCCAGGGAAGGGAAAGGCTACCTACTCCAATATTCTGGCCTGGAGAATTTCATGGACTGTATATTTCATGGGGTCGCAAAATTCGGACACGACTGAGTGACTTTCATCTTATATGGCTATAACATAATATATTTAAGCAGTCCCATACTGAAGAACAGTCACTTCCAATATATATGTTATAAACAATATTATAATAAACATGATTTCCACAAATCTTTTGTTATGTGGACAAGTGCTTTTTGGAAGCAAATTCCTGAAAGTGGGATTGCTGGCACAAAGGGCATTCTTATTTTTATTTGTCTATATAGTGTCAAACCAGAAAGGCTATAACAACATAACAATCTACAAATATATTTTGAGTATTCTCATTTCTTTTATTTCTTTCCAATGTTGATTTTGTCAGTTTTAAAATAGCTTTGCCTGTTTGAGAGTTGAAAAAATTTTGTTTGTATTTCTGATACTTCAGTGATGAGTAGGTTTGAAAATATGTATTATGCTTATCGACCATTTATACCTGTATATGTGTATATTTTGCAAGTTATGCACCTATTAATGTTATCTATCCATTGTTTTTGTTCATGTGTAGTTTCTTTTTACTAATCTTTTAGTATATGAAAGAATTGTTTATTCAGTGTGTTACAAATAATTTTTTTCAGTTTGGGAGTTACTTCTTTAGCCTCATTTAATAGTTTATGTTCTTTTGAAAGGAATTTCAGTGGAAAAGCAATTAGACATTAAAAGAAAAGAGCCATAGGAATGTTAAGATTAAGAATTAATGTGGGGTATGCTTTGGATTTTAAGAATTAAGAGGATGACGTCCAAGTAGTTAAGTGAATTTGTAAAAATGGGTCAATAAGACAGCTCCATGTTGGAATACTCGGTCTGTTTTCAGGCAGGCATATTGAACAAACTCTTCCCTCATCTCATTTCCAGTAAATAGTCAGAGCAAGTATTAAGCAGGATTTTACATGTACAATTAGAAAAGATTTTATCCCTGGTATTATACTGGATTTTGCAGCAGATAGATTTCTCATTCACAGAACATTTTCAGTCTTCCAGTCAAAATTCACTATTTAAGAGGTGTATAGATATCAGTTGATAGTACATCATTAACTATCAATACATGTATGAATGCACTGATATTTTCAGCAAGCACTGTATTTAAGACAATGCAAAAAGTAGACATTGTTTTTTTGCCCTTTTGTTCCCCAAGAATACATTTAAATAGGCAGTAGTAAGTGAATAATTTCTGTTCTTGCAATGAGATAAACAGAGCTCAGTCTCATAAAAAATGTTAGGACATTTAATGCAGAACAGAAGAAGTTATATCACTGTATTTAAGACAATGCAAAAAGTAGACATTGTTTTTTTGCCCTTTTGTTCCCCAAGAATACATTTAAATAGGCAGTAGTAAGTGAATAATTTCTGTTCTTGCAATGAGATAAACAGAGCTCAGTCTCATAAAAAATGTTAGGACATTTAATGCAGAACAGAAGAAGTTATACGACAATGTAAAGCCGTATAATAGAAGTAAAGCAGATCTTATGCTGATTGTAGCAAAACAAAATATAACCTCCTTCATGGTAGTTAAACATATTTTAAACTATAGGGTAGGCTCCAGTTTTTATGCTAGTCTATATCCCTATTTTACTGGTATGAACCCTCAAAACCCAATTTCTCAGATTTCTAGAAAATGAATCACATTACCTCCCATATAAATTGCTTCTCAATCTTTCAGGATCTTGCTCAGTGATTAAATGGATAGAAAATTGCCTCCCTGTACAATGTGGGCTCTGTTATTTTTACCTTCATCTGGACCTCTTCTCTTTCAGCTGAACTGTCAGTTACTTGTTGGGATTGAGAGCCTGAAAGGATGAGAAAATGTTTTCTGAGGCTCAGCATGTATTTGCACCTGTACCGCCTTGCGAGCATATTGGTGTGAGCTTCTGTTGAGTTGTGCTTCTCGCCTATCTATTCAAACCTTTCAGTTCCAGAGCATCTCTGTGTTCTCAAATCCCATTAGTTGTGTTTTCTGGCCTGGAGGTTTTCAGAACAGAATCCAGAGTTTATATAGCAACAGGGAAAGATTTTTTTCTCATCAGAAAAACAGAAAAGGCACTTCAGTGGTACAAGAAACTTAATTGTTTCAGTGTTTTAATAAAAAGCCTTCATTGAACCAGGGGCTTTCCCCTGAAGTTAATTACTTCTCACATCAGGGTTGTTCTTTCTAATATAATAAAACTGTAACCTTAAGAAGAAGCCTATTTTTTGACATGTTTTAAAAAATAACATTAAAATTTGGATGCTTAAGAAATGTACTTACCTTCTTTTTAGCTATGTCTTCCTTTTAGTAGTGATCCCCCAATCAGTTGATTACTCTAGGCACGGTTGTGGTAGAGAATGTATACATCAGCCACTGCTGCTGCTACTGCTGCTGCTGCTAAGTCGCTTTAGTCGTGTCCAACTCTGTGTGACCTCATAGACGGCAGCCCATCAGGCTCCCCGTCCCTGGGATTCTCCAGGCCAAGAATACTGGAGTGGGTAGTCATTTCCTTCTCCGATGCATGAAAATGAAAAGTGAAAGTGAAGTCGCTCAGTCGTGCCCGACTCTTAGCGACCCCATGGACTGCAGCCCACCAGGCTCCTCCGTCCATGGGATTTTCCAGGCAAGAGTACTAGAGTGGAGTGCCATTGCCTTCTCCGTACATCAGCCACACGTGGACTCAAATCCTGGCTTTGGGCCAAGAATGACTTTGGGCAAGTTGCTTGTTTCTAAACCACAATTTCCTCATTTTTCAAGTGGGCATTATAATGCCTTTCTCTTATTGAAGTTGCGACTTAAGATTAAGCAAGATAATATACATAAAATGCTTTCATAGCACCTGACATCAAATAAGTGTTCAAGTGGGTTTCCATTTCCTTCTCCAGGAGATCTTCCCAACCCAGGGATCGAACCCAGGTATCCCACATTGTAGGCAGACGCTTTACCGTCTGAGCCATCAGGGAAGTCCCAGTTTAAATCACTTTGGTGTGTTCCCAAAATTAACATAATATTGTAAACCACCTGTATTTCAATAAAATGTTTTTTAAATGGCAAAAAAAAAAAAAAAGATTTAGTACTATGATTAGATATGATTGTTACCAAAATGGTGGTACTTCCAATGACTTTTGGAATAATATTTTTCCCAATTACATATACTTTCACTTCAACATCAGTTGAGGATCTGCTATGTTTCTAACACTGGGATATAGATAGAATAGTACATGACTCTTGGAAACTTAAGAGCTTATGAGATAATTCCATGTTTACTTTTACTGCCTTCACTTGCTTAAATCAGTTCAGTTCAGTTGCTCAGTCATGTCCAACTCTTTGTGACCTCATGGACTGCAGCACACCAGGCCTCCCTATCCATCACCAACTCCCGGACCTTGTTCAAACTCATGTCCATTGAGTCAGTGATGCCATCCAACCATCTCATCCTCTGTCATCCCCTTTTCCTCCTGCCTTCAATCTTTTCCAGCATCAGGGTCTTTTCTAATGAGTCAGCTCTTTGCATCTTGTGGCCTAAGTATTGGAACTTCAGCCATCAGTCTTGAATATTCAAGAGTGATTTCCTTTAGGATTGACTGGTTTTATCTCCTTGCAGGCCAAGGGACCCTCAAGAGTCTTCTCCAGCACCACCGTTTAAAAGTATCAATTCTTCAGTGCTCAGGTTTCTTTACACTTGTTTAAATATCATGTGTAAATTTTAATGGGATTTGTAACTCTTAAAAAGTCACTGGGAAAGAATAAAAGCCTATTCCCCCAAGAGATCCATTTCTTGCTTTGGTGTTTCTTCTTTAGATTTCTTCTATAAATGACAGTAGTTCTGGAACTTTACAATCCTTAAATATTCTATTAAATGAAGTGTACACCAGTCATCAGTCCCAAGCATCCTGCATCCTGCATCAAACCTGGACTGGCGATTCGTTACACTTATGATATCACACATGTTACACTGCCACTCTGCCAACCCATCCCACCCTCTCCCTCTCCTACAGAGTCCAAAAGGCCGTTCTATACATCTGTGTCTCTTTTGAGATCCATTTCTTGCTTTGGTGTTTCTTCTTTAGATTTCTTCTATAAATGACAGTAGTTCTGGAACTTTACAATCCTTAAATATTCTATTAAATGAAGTGTACACCAGAGCACATAGTCCCCACTCTCAAGAAATAGGGGGAGAGTTAGAAGAACATGCATATTTATATAGTGGGTTGATGGCATTAATTCAATGCAGAAAAATTACAAAAGCACAGTTAGTTATGCCCAAATAATTGGTGGGCACCTCACAAGAGTTTTGGCCAGTTACAAAGTTATGGAGTCAATTAGATAAAACAATTGTTATTCTTCATAGACTGCTTAATTGAAGCAGGGAGATCTCTAGACCTGCGGTATACTGATCAGATTCCATAAACATTTATTAAATGTTTGTTCTGTGCCAGGAACTGACTCAGCTCTGAAAATTCAAAGGTGAATAAGACAAAGAACCTGTTCTCAAAGTATATAAAATCCAATATCTATTGGGAATTTCCCTGGTAATTTATCCTTAAGAATTCACTTCCTGTCTTTTTTCACTGCTCAAATGGCGAGACATGCACATGTAAAACTTGAATATTCTCGTAAGTATTTTATCAAAGTATTCATTCTTTGTAGCATCTCACATGGCAGTATTGTGTATAATTGCCAGATTATGAGGGCCATGTGTGTACTTCTACAAATAAACATTACTGTATTTAGAAATATCATATTAATACAGTGATAGGGGATTCCTTAAAAAATTAGGGAAGGCTACATAAAGAAACTATCAAAACAACTAGTTCCATGATAATTTCTAATAGATATTTTTTCCCAGTGGAATCATACTTTGTACTGAAGCTGGAAAATGACACAAATCAAGAAAGATCAGGTTAAAAGCATGTCATTTATTTCTAGATTGTCAAATTTAAAACTGTCATATTATTATTTTCAGGTCATTTTCTAGACTAGTACCTACAGACTGGAATAAGAATAGAAGATATCATTTTTCTAAAGAAGAATTAAGGTAGCTAGCAATATGTAGGCTGCTCTTATTATGACAGATGGGTTATACTTCTACTTGACTTTCTTAAGGATGGTGGTTCTGGAAAATTGACTATTAATTTATAATGTTGTTCCCATTCATAGCTTACTTTTTGAAAATCAGAACTGCTGATAATATATAGGGGTTTTAACCTGTTCCTTCTCCTTCCTGTCTCTGATATGTTTGAAGTGAAATGAACTGAAGTGAAGTCGCTCAGTCGTCTCTGACTCTTTGTGACCCCATGGACTGTAGCTTACCAGGCTCCTTCATCCATGGAATTTTCCAGGCAAGAGTACTGGAGTGGGTTGCCACTTCCTTCTCCAGGGGATCTTCCTGACCCAGGGATCGAACCTGGGTCTCCCGCATTGCAAGCAGGCACTTGTTTACTGAGCACTTAATGAACACCAGACAGTGTACTCCTGGGGAAATGATGAGGCATGCGTAGAACTGATGTTGTATTTGAGGTCAAAGTAGTAGGTGTAATAATGTAAGTAATGATAACGCAGTAATAATTCTGTACTTCCTGGTTGTGACACCTTGGATCACTTATTGGTCTTTATGAGGTTTGTTTTTCATCTTAAGTTAAATGTGACACCTATTTATGGGTCATTGTGAGGGTCGGAGACATATGTTCATTTGTTCATTAACCAAGTATTTATTGCACACTAATTTTCAGATGGTGCTAGTGATGAAGAATCTGCCTGCCAATGTAGGAAATATAAGAGACATGTTTTTTAATTGGTGGCTAGTTACTTTACAATATTGTAGTGGTTTTTGCCATACATTGACATGAATCAGCCATGAGTTTACATGTGTCCCCCATCCTGAACCCCCCTCCCATATCCCTCCCCATCCCATCCCTCAGGGTTGTCCCAGTGCACCAGCTTTGAGTGCCCTGTTTCATGCATTGAACTTAGACTGGTTCACATATGGTAATTTACGTGTTTCAATGCTATTTCAATGCTATTCTCTCAAGTCATCCCACCTCGCCTTCTCCCACAGAGTCCAAAGTCTGTGTGTCCCTTTTTTGTAGTGGTTTTTGCCATACATTGACATGAATCAGCCATGGGTTTACATGTGTCCCCCATCCTGAACCCCCCCCTCCCATATCCCTCCCCATCCCATCCCTCAGGGTTGTCCAAGTACACCAGCTTTGAGTGCCCTGTTTCATGCATTGAACTTAGACTGGTGATCTATTTCACATATGGTAATTTACATGTTTCAATGCTATTTCAATGCTATTCTCTCAAATCATCCCACCTCGCCTTCTCCCACAGAGTCCAAAGTCTGTGTGTCCCTTTTGCTGTCTTGCATATAGTGTCATTGTTACCATCTTTCTAAATTCTATATATATGTGTTAATATACTGTATTGGTATTTTTCTTTCTAACTTACTTCACTCTGTATAATAGGCTCCAGTTTCATCCACCTCATTAGAACTGATTCAAATGCATTCTTTTTAATGGCTTGTTCCTCTGCCTTTTCTAAAACCAGCTTGAACATCTGGAAGTTCACGGTTCACGTATTGCTCTCTACTTACCCATAAAACCACCATCTAGACTGAAGCGGTCATTGAGTGTAACACTAAACAGTCCCTGAAAAGAAAGCAAAGCAGTGAGGTCAGAAACCTTCACCATTCTGTTTAAGGCCCTCTCACTGTACTTTTTTGTATACTGTTATATCAGGGCCTAGATTGGGGACTTCGGGGTGTTGGGGGAGAGGAAACAAAATCAAGGCATGATACTACTTTTAGAAGTTCAAAGCATTTTTCACATCTAATGTGTGAGATAAGTAGATGGATGTTATTGGCGACACTTTTCCAACAAGGAAACTGAAGAGCAAGGACTTAATGACTAACTTGCCTGAGGGCCAGAGCCATGGCCAGATTCCAAGGTTTACACTCCCAGCCCTAGAGACCCACCACGGGATTTATCTCCAAAAAAGGCTCAGAAATCTTCACTTCCTCATACTCTTCTCTACCTTATGAGCTAAAGGTAACAAGAAGTACAATGGGACGAACTTGGGCTTCATATTCTTTTCAGGTTTTCATTTCCTTAGACTCCATCATTCACACAGAAGTGAAGTCGCTCAGTCGTGTCAGACTCTTTGGAATCCGTGGACTGTAGCCTACCAGGTTCCACCATCCATGGCGTTTTCCAGGCAAGAATACTGGAGTGGGTTGCCACTTCCTTCTCCAGGAGATCTTCCCGACCTGGGGATTGAACCCGGGTCTCCCACATGGTAGGCACTGTAGGCAGACACTGAGCCACCTGAGAAGATCAGCATTCATACAGAGCTACCTGTAAAATCTGGTAACAACAGATTCCTTACTGGTTTGAATCCTGTTAACATGCCCACGTAGCCAGCAAAGGTTGTTGCCTTGAAGAGAGTTTTATTGTTCCTTTGGAAGTCCAAATTCACCGTTAAAGGTTTTAGTTCCTCAGTTATGACCCAAGTATCATTATTTATATTCCACCTACAAAAGACAAATTCAGTGACATTTAATAACAGTGACAATAAGGATGAGTATGATGACAGTCAGGCATTATGCTGTGCTGTGTGCTGTGCTTAGTCACGCAGTCGTATCCAACTCTTTGCGACCCCATGGACTGTAGCCCGCCAGGCTCCTCTGTCCAGGGGAATTCTCCAGGCAAGAATACTGGAGTGGGTTGCCATGCCCTCTTCCAGTGGATCTTCCCAATCCAGGGATTGAACCCAGGTCTCTCATACTGCAGGTGGATTCTTTACTATCTGAGCCACCAGGGAAGCCTGGTCAGATATTATAACAGGTGCTTTATCAACCTAATCCCCAATGATCAATATTCACAAGGATTTTCCAATATTGGTAAGTTTCATCTTCCATTTTCCATCAGAGAAGTTAAGTAACTCCCCCAACATGACACAGCCTATAAACAGCAAATCCCAGATAATATTTAGATCTCCAATTACAAAGCACTGTCATATTTTTTTTCAGGAAGGTAAAGAAGACACATGAAATAGAATGCTATTCTTTTACTCTCAACTAAATAGGAACATGCTTAATCTGGTCTCAAACCTAAAGAATCTAGGGTCTTCCTTTCTGGTCATAGTCTGAGAATGACTTGGTACTTAACTTTTTCATCAGTGTAATACTATCTACTCTTAGAGATTGAGACATACCACATTTTTTTCTCACTTACCCAAGAAATAGTCCAAAATCCATGTTTCGCCCATGTAGTAGATGACCTAAATTGAAAGCAAGCAGAAGAGACATGTAACAGCAGTTATGACAGGATGATTGATTCTAAATGAAAGCTGGACACTTAATTTTGGTTAAGTGATATTCCTAACTATTCAATTCAATAGTAAGAATTAAGTAGCATCTAACATCACAAGCCTTAACAAGATGAAAAGGCTGTCCCTGTCACACTGGCCAGACTCCCCCTCAGTACCTGAGAGCACAAGGCTCCAGGTAAGATTAGAAGATGGGGAAAGATCAGTGGCCGTGTTTTCTGGTTCCCCGTGACACTGTCCCAGACGAAGCCATCTCAGCCTCACCTAAGGGGACTTAGCAACACACTTCCCTTCAGGGATTGTCACCTACAGATACACCCAGAATATAGGTCTAAAAGTAACAGTGAATCGGGGTACATCACCCTGGGCCTTGTAATCTAAGGACTTGCAGGAAAAATGTGGAAAAGTGAAGCTGGTCTACACAGGGTTCCTTGGCTAGAAAATGATGGGAGAAACTCTGTTCTGCCCCTGTGAGTACTTAGATCAAATCACAAATACGGGTATAAGTAGCCTATGAGGGAAAGTAAGAATGTTTTCAGTCCTGAAACAATTCGTGCAAGAGATCTGCATGCCTAAATTAAACTTTAATAGCCATCACAGTGATTTTAAAATAAGAAGTTTTCAATTAACTTTCCAAAACTTAATCAAGATCTATAATACCCTATGCAACATTCACATATATGCATAGCAAGTCTGTATTTTACAAGTTCTGATTTCATTTATTTCAAGATTTTTCTTCTATTTTGTGCTTTGTACCACCCACCCTGCCCCAGCGCACATTCATTTACCTTCTTTGTCTTCTGTTATTATTGAAGTACACACGGTAAAAAGTTCATAGAAAATATTCAATAAAATAATCTCTCCTATGAAGGAAAAAAAAGGAAAATTTCTGGTCAATATGCAGAACCGTGACATTGTCAGGAAAATTCTTTTCTAAGAAAAGGTGTAACTATCGTCATCATTGAGTTTTTGCTTGGGCAAACGTTAAGTGTCTGCAGATAACCTGAGTGAGCCTGCATGGCTGGTGGGGTAGGGGTCTCTCCCTCTGTCAAAGGCACTACAGGAATTCACTGAGGAAAAGACAGCCTTTTTAGTAAACAGTATTGTCAATTGGAAAGAACTTGAACTTTGATCCCTAACCCATACCATATGCAAGTTAATTCAAAATACACCATGGGCCTGTATGTAAAAAGTAAACAAAAGTCACAGAGAAGAAAACACACAAGAATTATGTTTTGAGGGTAGGCAAAGATCACTTATGTAGTCGCTCAGTCATGTCTGACTCTTTGTGACCCAATGGACTAGAGCCCGGCAAACTCCTCTGTCTATGGAATTCTCCAGGCAAGAATACTGGAGTGGGTAGCTTATCTCTTCTCCAGGGGATCTTCCCAACCCAGGGATCAAACCCAGGTCTCATGCATTGCAGGCAGATTCTTTACCAACTGAAACTATGGCTCAGCTGGTAAAGAATCTGCCTGCAATGTAGGAGACCTGAATTCGATTCCTGGGTTGGGAAGATCCCCTGGAGAAGGGAAAGGCTCCCCACTCCAGTGTTCCTGCCTAGAGAATTTCAAGGACTGTATAGTCTATGGGGTCTCAAAGAGTCGGAAACGACTGAGCGACTTTCACTTTCTTTACCAACTGAGCTATCAGGGAAGCCCCAATTAAACCATAAGAGTGAATATAACACATTCAACAAAATGCCCAAATAAAAGGGAGTGACACTATCACATGGAGAATCAGCAAGTGGAAAAAAGGCTTGTATCAATACTATGCTGTCAATGGTTACAATCACTCTGAAAAACTGGTTGGCAGAAACTCCAAGACTAAAAACTCAGCTAACCTATAACCCAGGTCATATCCCAGAGAAATGAGTGTACATGCCCATCAAAAAACATGAACAAGAATGTTCATAACTCAAATGTGGAAATGACAAATATCCTAGTCATACAATAGCCTACTACCTAAAACGGTATATGCAAAAAACCAGACAACAGTTCGTATCATTTGGCTCTATTTGTACAACGTTTAAGAGGCAAAACTAACCTAAGGTGAAGTCCAAATAGTGGTTACCAAGAGGTTCAGAACCGTGCAGAATGGAGCAGGCTGGACTGCTGTATTATCTTGTTCTAGTTGTGATTAAGTGAATATATGCATGGGGAGTTCCAGGTGGTGCAGTGGTAAAGAATCTACCTGCCAATGCAGGAGATATGGGTTTGATCTCTGGGTTAGGAAGCTCCCCTGGAGTAGGAAATGGCAACCCATTCCAGTATTCTTACCTGGAAATGCCAGGGACAGAGGAGCCTGGCAGGCTACAGTTAGACATGACTGAGACACACACACTCCTGGATTTTAAAAATTCTATTGATCTGTATTCTTAAGATCTATGTACTTCACTGTATGCATTACCATACTCCAATAAAAAATTGGGGGTACTTTATTAAATTTCGTAAAACTGCAGTAAACTTTACCTAAAGGGATTTCAGTAACAGCTGCAATCCCCTTCATTTCCTCCTCGAAGGGGCCAGGGAAGTTGCCAAGCAGACCAGGCTGAAAAACAAACACATTGACAATCATTCAACCTGAACTGTGGCTTTGAGATTTGGTTCTTTTACATATACTCTGTACTAGCCATTGTTGCCACAACAGGTGATCAAAGCTTATTTTTCTTGCCTAAGGGGTTAAAACCCCTGTGCTTTTAAAAATTCATTAATTTATTTTTGGCTTTGCTGGATCTTCCTTGCTGCATTCGGGCTTTTCTCTAGTTGTGGCAAGCAGGGCTACTCTCTAGGTGCGGTGTGAGGGTTTCTCCTTGTGGTGGCTTCTCTTGTTGTGGAGCATGGACTCTAGGAGTGAGGGCTAGAGTAGTAGATGGAGTAGCATTTGGAGTAGCAGTTGGAGCAGCAGACGGAGCAGGAGATGGAGCAGTAGATGGAGCAGCAGCTGGAGCAGCAGATGGAGTAGCAGGTGGAGTAGCAGCTGGAGCAGGAGATGGAGCAGCAGGTGGAGCAGGAGATGGAGCAGGAGATGGAGTAGTAGATGGAGTAGCAGCTGGAGCAGGAGATGGAGCAGCAGGTGGAGCAGGAGATGGAGCAGCAGGTGGAGCAGGAGATGGAGCAGGAGATGGAGCAGCAGGTGGAGCAGGAGATGGAGCAGCAGATGGAGCAGCAGGTGGAGTAGCAGCTGGAGCAGCAGCTGGAGAAGTAGGTGGAGCAGCAGATGGAGCAGCAGATGGAGTAGTAGTTGGAGCAGTCGTGGCCTGCAGGCTTAGTTGCCCCATGGCATGTTCATCCACAAACCATGTCTTTATAAATAAATGAAAGAGCAACTAACTGCCGAAATTTACCATGCTATTTTATGTCTTGCAATATTACCGAGGGCCAGAATTTTAAGTCCCTCTGAGGTTTTAACAGTAGTCTGAAATAAAAGCAAAGTTGTCCAAGTTCCTTAGAAGAGGCTGTCAAATTATGCCTTTAAATAAGTAAAGAGCCTTTGCTGAAACGTGTGTGTATTTGGTCGCGTGTGTCTTTAACATTTATTGTAGGAAATAATATTTCTTACCAACTTTTGATCCACTAACTGTATAATTTTTCCACTTGGCACAAATGCATTTGTTATATTCTTCATGGAATTCATTATAACTTTCAGCTGAAAAATAAATTTAAAAATTGATTAGAGACATAAGGAAGTATAGACATTTAACATTAATCTTGATATAGAAAAGTATTTGAAGACCATTTCAGAAAAGGATTGTAATTAATGTACATCCATGTTTAGTAAATGATTAGCCCTGTTTTGTAAATCACAGCAATCATAATTGTCATTATGTCACACTAATCTATATACCTAAGATCTGTGCACTTTATGTATACCATACCCCAATAAAAATGTTCTGAAAGCCTATAATCTGTATTTTAATAAAGAATCACACAATGAATTATAGAAGATTTTATTTCGACTATGTGTGCAATAGTAAGTAAGTAAGTAAGTAAAGTCACTCAGTCGTGTCCGACTCTTTGTGACCCCATGGACTGCAGCCAGGCTCCTCAGTCCATGAGATTCTCCAAGCAAGAATACTGGAGTGGGTTGCCGTTTCCTTCTCCAGGGAATCTTCCCAACCCAGGGATCGAACCCAGGTCTCCCGCATTGGAGGCAGACGCTTTAACCTCTGAGCCACCAGGGAAGTCCATGTGTGCAATAAATATATATATATTAATAAAGCTGCTTTTTAACTGTTAAAAAAGATTTTGGTGTAACAAAAAAAGATATAGATTTTTGACTTATCTATATGTAGCTAAATAAAAGAGTACTATTGAAAAACATATGTAATAAGATATATCTTTAACATGACACACGATTTACTTTATATGATAAAATATGATATGAGATAAACAAAGGCAGAGGCTAGTAAAAATCAAGAAGCTACAGAGAAATGACATCCTCTTTTCTCTACTATCCTTCATTATAAATGGTAGAGAACCATGGAAAGCAGATTCTTAAAATACGTGGTACATAGTATCATGATGTGTTCTTTTAAATACAATTATATTCAATCAAGTCAGAGATAAAAGACTTAAGAATCACACCCTACCGCTGGTGCTTTGACCACCATCAATTCCTGCCATCTTTTGTACGGTGGTAAATCGAGATTTATGGTGTACCATGGAACCGGACCCCTGTAACTGCAATGAAAGGTGTATCATCTTGAAATGTTTAAAAGCAGTTTCTTGATGATGGTTAGAGTTACATCATTATAGGTATGTTAGAAACATATTCTTAATAACAGAGAAATTGGTACTCAAACCAAAATTTGCAAAAAAGCTCATCTTCCACTCAGCGCTTCTGTCCTGGGTCATTTATACAACGCCATTTTAGAAATCCTAAAATGGAATTACAGCATTATAGGAAGGTTAATGGATAATGGTGATAGGTAAAATAATCAATTTTGGCTCAATAGTTGTATGTAACCTGAGTATCACTGCTAGAAAATAAATGCCTTTTTTTCTCATCCTAAATCTCTACGAAGATTTTGTCTAGGCTCTGGGCACTTCTCCAGTTGGTGACCCGGTCTCAGAATTCCCTCTTAGACAGTCTGAACACTGTTGTCAAATCACTGACTTTAGAGCTGGCTTCAGTAAGGTCACTTTTAAGACCCTAGAATGGCAACATAGTATATGAGCTTCCCACCACTGACTTCAAGAACCTTCACTACTGACTCAGCCATGCTACTCTTCCTACTATGCTGCTGCTAAGTCGCTTCAGTCGTGTCCGACTGTGCGACCCCATAGACGGCAGCCCACCAGGCTCCCCTGTCCCTGGGATTCTCCAGGCAAGAACCCTGGAGTGGGTTCCATTTCCTTTTCCAATGCATGAGAGTGAAAAGTGAAAGTCAAGTCGCTTAGTTGTGTCCAACTCTTAGCGACCCCGTGGACTACAACCTACCAGGCCCCTCCGTCCATGGGATTTTCTAGGCTTCCTACTATACATCCTCTCTTCTCCGTTTTATGTTTTTGTTGTTTTGTTTTGTTTTTTTTTTGCTATGCTGTGTGGCATACAGGATCTTAATCCCCCAACAAGGGATCAAACCCAGACCCCTGGCATGAAAGCACAGTCCTACCACTGGACCACCGGGGAAGCCCCCACATTCTCTCTCCTTATTCTTCTTAGTAAGTCCAAGCCATGTCACTGTTCGATCATATCCATTCCCCGAAGTCCTACTCTTCAATTTACACATAGCCATTTCCACTGTGAGGATAGTAGCAACATCCACTACTGATCAGTGGAGCCAGGGCTGAAATCCTGATGGATGAACTCTGCAACTATTCTCTGTTGCCACAGAAACATTATCTTCTGGGACTTGTTACTGAAATGAAAGAGCCTCTTAAGGGTGTGCCATTCAGTGACTGATAAGCTTAAAGCTGCCTAAAAATAGCTAGCATTTGCTCCACTACTGCCCTGCTCCAGAGAAGGAAAATGTGCACTCTGGTGGATGCTACAATGTTATCAGGCTCTTAAATATACAGACATAAATCCAGACTGATTTCTACAGTGGGAGTTGGTTAAGAGGGGATGTGTTAGTTCCGACAAGTCACAGTATTGGGGTCCTATTTATACTTCTGTAGTCACAAATAATTCTTTGGTTAAAGTTGTACTCACTCTGTCTTCCTTTCTCTGCAGCAGGCTACTTTCAATGCAAGGGGATAGCAGGGAGAAAACGGTGACCGTTCCTGACACCTCTTCCTTCTTTTTCACATTCTGTACCCTCTGGGGTGGTAAGCCATTCTTAGATCTTTCCCTATTTAGCCACATAGGATTTGAAAAGGCCAAAACCCTAAACTAAAAACATTAATGTTCAACACACTAAAACATGCTTTGGCCCTTCCTGTTTTCCAATCCTGTTTTGGCCTCAATAGTTTTGATTATCATGGGCAGGGTTTTTTTTTTTTTTAATGTTTCACGTGAGATCTGCACTCTTTTGTTTCAGCATGATGGACTGGTTTATACTCAGGCATCACAGAAAATCACAGGTGACCTCTGCATTTGTCAGCATGAGAAAAATACTTAGGGGTAGACAGAAGAATTGAGTGGAGAACGCTAATCCTTTTTTTCTCCCCCTGATTTTGATGGGCTCAAAATGGGACATTTCATCATGGGGTATTTTCACATTTGTTCAAAGTCTTAGACAAATGCATACCACACAAACCTGAGGGAAACAAAATCATCTCAGGATAGAAGACATGACTTAAGGTTTTATTCGATGTCGTTACTTCTATGAGATCATACTTAACATGGAGAGAAATCTCCAGGAAGGTCAGAGTGAATCCTGCTCGTCTGACGTTTACTCACGTGGGCCCTGAAGGAGGATAGGTTGATTTTCTGCAGTCTTCAGTCCACTAAAAAAACAAAGACAAAAGTTTCAGAAAAACAGAGTAGGCAATCTGCAAAGACAGCTGGTGAAGACAAAATCAAGTCTGATTTGTCATTTTAGACCATTTCAATGCCTCTTAAAAGTCTTTTTCTCCCATGAAAACTTCAAAATCTCAAACTTAAGTGCGTTTTCAGTCTCTTCAATTTACTAATTTGGCTTTTCGATTGTAAATACATTGAGTTAAGAAGAAATACAAGAGTATAGATTGAGACTTCCTTGGTGGTACATATTTAAGACTCTGTGCTTCCAATGCCAGGGGTGTGGGTTCAGTCCCTGGTCAGGGAACTAAGATCCCACATAAACGGAGGTAGAGCTGAGTCACTCTGCTACATCTGAAACTAACACAGCATTGTAAATCAACCATATTTCAGTTTTTAAAAAATTAAAAAAAAATGTAGATGGAGGGAGTTCCCTGTTGGCCTAGTGGTTAGGATTTTGGGCCTTCAGTCCTGTGGCCCAGGTTCAACCCTGAGGGGGGAACTGAGATCCCAAATACACCCCGTGGTGCAGCCAAAGGAAGAAACTAGAAAAACATTTATGACAACTAGGTTGATTTATCACTTGCCAGGATCTCATATACTTATGAGGTAACTCTACTGCAAGAAATCTGCATCCTAAACCAGACTTTCAGGGAACAGGCCCGGGCCCCTTCATGCTCTGGCGTTTCATCACCCCAGCCTCCGTGTCCAGCCACATGCAACCACACTCTGTGCTCCCTCACCATTCAGGCCTGTGCAAGCACCCGCTTTGCCTTCTGCCTACGAGGCCCGCTCTCCACCTTGTAAGCTTTTGGCTCCAGCTTCTAAGATCCAGCTCAGACGTCTTTCTGGTGATGTCTTCATCTACTTGCCCTGGGAGAATAGCCACCCTCTCCTCTCACAGCACATGTACACATCTCCCTTGCTACCCTTCTGATGTGCACTGTAAATCTCTGTGCATCTCTTCATGACCAGACTGTGTTCTTGAGACATATGCAGAGCCCCCGCGGAGGCCACCGCTGAGGAACAAGACTGTTTTTAGGGAACACAGTTTAGTCTTAGCAGCAAAACAGAGATGGTTCTCAGTATAAAATGATTTTTAAAAATCCACACTGATTTATCATTCTTTTATTACTAGTCTCAAAATGCCAAGATGCGTTCATCTTCTTTTTGCTGGACACGCAATATTGCAAGAGAAAAAAAATTGTTTTAAAGAAGCATAAATTCACAGTAAAAGGAAGGTGAAGTAGGAAAGGAAACTACTCGCACTGTAGTTTGACCTCAGAAAATATATCTGCAGCAAATTTGTCTGGGAATGGAGATCTCACATCCATCCTGTTTTAACTTTTGATCGCCCGGGAAGTGTATAAGGTAGTCTGACGTCACCCGATATTCAAACACTAATTGTCAAAATACCACAGTACGTTTCTCATATAAGTACCGTTTTGTTTATCATTTTTGGTTGAACTTATGAAAAAACAGCATTAAGTGTAAACTTAAATTTTCAAAGCTATCATTAGAACTTAAGTTCCATTTCACATGATTGGAATATAAAATATTAGATATTAAATAGTATTGATTTGACAGTTCAGAATCAAACTAGCACAAGCTAATTTTCAAAGCCAATCAATGTTCAATAAGACTGACTGAGGGTGATTCTTATTCAGAAAAATTTCAGTCTCAGTCCTGAGTTCAGAAGTTGTAGTAAAACTTGCCATCAGGGGCAGGGACAGTCGGGATACACAGCACCTATTTCTTATAAAATTCACACAAGTGAAAAATCTGTGAGAGCAAAAGAAGTTCATGGTTGAATAACAACAACATGTTAGATTTAAGTATGTTCCACAAAGTACCTGCCAATCAACAATAAAATTAATAACCACAAGCTTTAAATATCTGGCATTTTCAGAAATTTTGTACATTTGTCCAACTAAGCTTGTTTTCTGCTCCACCACTATTAATTGCTACATATCACAGCAGATTTCACTTCAGGTTTTCAGTTCAGTTCAGTCGCGTAGTCGTGTCCGACTCTTTGCGACCCCATGAATCGCAGTACGCCAGGCCTCCCTGTCCATCACCAACTCCCGGAGTTCACTCAGACTCACGTCCATTGAGTCTGTGATGCCATCCAGCCATCTCATCCTCGGTCGTCCCTTTCTCCTCCTGCCCCCAATCCCTCCCAGCATCAGGGTCTTTTCCAATGAGTCAACTCTTCGCATAAGGTGCCCAAAGTACTGGAGCTTCAGTTTTAGCATCATTCCTTCCAAAGAAATCCCAGGGTTGATCTCCTTCAGAATGGACTGGTTGGATCTCCTTGCAGTCCAAGGGACTCTCAAGAGTCTTCTCCAACACCACAGTTCAAAAGCATCAATTCTTCGGCGCTCAGCCTTCTTCACAGTCCAACTCTCACATCCATACATGACCACAGGAAAAACCATAGCCTTGACTAGACGGACCTTAGTCGGCAAAGTAATGTCTCTGCTTTTGAATATACTATCTAGGTTGGTCATAACTTTTCTTCCAAGGAGTAAGGCCTTTTAATTTCATGGCTGCAGTCACCATCTGCAGTGATTTTGGAGCCCAAAAAAAACAAAGTCTGACACTGTTTCTACTGTTTCCCCATCTATTTCCCATGAAGTGATGGGGCCAGATGCCATGATCTTCGTTTTCTGAATGTTGAGCTTTTCTTCTGCGCTCAGCCTTCTTCACAGTCCAACTCTCACATCCATACATGACCACAGGAAAAACCATGTAGGAACTACTAAATTCTCAAGTTCTCTGAAAACACCCTTGGCCTGCTGTTGCTTTATGCAGACTATTCATAAAGACTAATTCTTTAGTCTCAAACTTGGCATTGGATGCTCTAACAAATACTGATAAGCAATCAGTGTCAAGAGTCAAGAAGATAACTGGGGATCATTTGCCTTGTTCTCTAGCTGATCTTGACGCTGCTGTTGAAGCCCCAGGCAGCAGCAGTTTTCGGCTGAAGGCTAAACGAGTGTGAAACAAATTTTCTCAGGGCACATTTCTTGTACTTCTGCCATCAAATGTGATTTCATCAACTCACCTTTAGTAAACAGCTTTCCCTGCTTTGCTTATAAATAAGCTACCTGGAGATTTACTTTGGGTGTAGCCTCACTTTACTTTTTAAAATTTGTCAATAAATTCTGCGGTGATGAGATACTCTACCTGTTGTTTTCTGATCACTTTTTCCTCTAGGAACTGGGAACACTGTGATATCTGCATGGTCTTGCAATGTCCACATACGCTGTATTCTTTGGATACAACTCTAGTGTCACTGTGTAATAAACACAATGCTCTGCCAGCTAATTATCAAGAAAATCCCTACTCCTCTTGGCCTCAAGAGCACATCTGAAGTCCATTTTCCTTGTTATGATGTGATAGGCTTAGCCTCATAGTTTTCTTAAGGATTAAAATAACGTGATGTGTCAATTCATGTGACACTTCAATGCAGCTGAGCTGGAACTGCATAAGTGCCATTCGAAACACAGGGAACAGCACTGAGAGCCCGGAGCCCACCACACTCAGGCTCTTCAGGAACAAGCCAGCTGCTCCTGTGCTGAAGCATACAGCCAAAACGCAATCAGGAGCACCTGTGGGCCAACACAGCTCAGCGTATGGACCCTGACGTGTGAGCTTCATGTAATTTTGACACGTCATGAAATATTAATCTTCTTTTGATTCCCTCACAACATTTTTTCCATTTGTACCCTCTTTTTTTAATTTTAATTTTTACTTTCTTTTACAATACTGTATTGGTTTTGCCATACATTGACATGAATCCACCACGGGTGTACATAAGTTCCCAATCCTGAACCCCCTCCCACCTCACACCCCATATAATCTCTCTGGATCATCCCCATGCACCAGCCCCAAGCATCCTGTATTGAACATAGACCACGATTCATTTCTTACATGATAGTATACATGCTTCAGTGCCATTCTCCCAAATCATCCCACCCTCTCCCTCTCCCTCAGAGTCCAAAAGTCCGTTCTATACATCTGTGTCTCTTTTGCTGTCTCGCATACAGGGTTATCATTACCATGTTTCTAAATTCCATATATATGTGTTAATATAGTGTATTGGTGTTTTTCTTTCTGGCTTACTTCACTCTATATAATCAGCTCCAGTTTCATCCATCTCATTAGAACTGATTCAAATGTATTCTTTTTAATGGCTGAGTAATACTCCATTGTGTATATGTACCACAGCTTTCTTACCCATTCATCTGCTGATGGACATCTAGGTTGCTTCCATGTCCTGGCTATCATAAACAGTGCTGCAATGAACACTGGGGTACACGTCTCTTTCATTTCTGGATTCCTCGGTGTGTATGCCCAGCAGTGGGATTGCTGGGTCATATGGCAGTCCTATTTGCAATTTTTTAAGGAATCTCCACACTGTTTTCCCCATTTGTACCCTCTTAAATTTTATTTTGTTTTTTAACTTGTTTTATATTGGAGTATAGCTGATGAACAACACTGTGATAGTTTCAGGTGGACCACAAAGGGACTCATCCATACACATACACATATCCATTCTCCTCTAGAGCTTCCCTGGTGGCTCAGATGGTGAAAAAACCTGCCGGCAATGTAAGAGACCTGGGTTCAATCCATGGGTCAGGAAGATCCCCTGGAGAAGGGAACGGTTACCCACTCCAGTATTCTTGCCTGGAGAATCCCATGGACAGAGGAGCCTGGCGGACTACAGTCCATGGGATTGCAAAGAGTCAGACACGCTGAGTGACTAACACTTGGACTTTCACCCTCCCCCTAGCTTCTGAAGGACATAAAAACTATCCCCAGTTCGCAGACCTTACAAAAACAGGTGCCAGACCAGCACTCAGGGTACTGACATCCAAAAAAGCTGCTCTTGCTAGACGTTTTCTTCAGTTTCTGTCAAGGCAAACCCTCCAAGGTGGTATGAAAGTGTTAGTCGCTCAGTTACATCTGACTCTGCAATCCCATGGACTGTAGCTCTACAGGCTCCTCTGTCCATGGAATTCTCCAGACAAGAGTACTGGAGTGGGTTGCCAGCCCTTCTCCAGGGGATCTTCCAGACCCAAGGATTGAACCTGGGTCTCCCCCGTTGCAGGCGGATGCTTCTCGGTCTGAGCCACCAGGAAAGGTGGCGCGTGTGTGTGACAGAGCAAGAAGAGGGAGAGACTCTGTATGGGCCTAGTGTTTTGCTCAGCGGCAGTGCCATATGCAAGTCTGGATGCAGAGGCTGGGACAGGCGCTGTCGTCTGTTTACTGGCCCCTCAACTGAACTCTCCTTTCGTCTTCATTATTCTCATTCTCTAGAATAAATGCTACTCCAAGCCAGGAACCTCTCTGGGATCTCCTGCAGACCTTACAAAAACAGGTGCCAGACCAGCACTCAGGGTACTGACATCCAAAAAAGCTGCTCTTGCTAGACGTTTTCTTCAGTTTCTGTCAAGGCAAACCCTCCAAGGTGGTATGAAAGTGTTAGTCGCTCAGTTACATCTGACTCTGCAATCCCATGGACTGTAGCTCTACAGGCTCCTCTGTCCATGGAATTCTCCAGACAAGAGTACTGGAGTGGGTTGCCAGCCCTTCTCCAGGGGATCTTCCAGACCCAAGGATTGAACCTGGGTCTCCCCCGTTGCAGGCGGATGCTTCTCGGTCTGAGCCACCAGGAAAGGTGGCGCGTGTGTGTGACAGAGCAAGAAGAGGGAGAGACTCTGTATGGGCCTAGTGTTTTGCTCAGCGGCAGTGCCATATGCAAGTCTGGATGCAGAGGCTGGGACAGGCGCTGTCGTCTGTTTACTGGCCCCTCAACTGAACTCTCCTTTCGTCTTCATTATTCTCATTCTCTAGAATAAATGCTACTCCAAGCCAGGAACCTCTCTGGGATCTCCTTTCCTCATAACACTTTTGTCCACTTTTGTCATCAGTCAAAACTCTTGCAAGGGTTTTCCTTGATATATATATAGAATGGAATACTTACTCAGCCATGAGAATAAACTAGTGGTTACCAGTGGGGCGAGAAGGCAGGAGGGCAATCTAGGGGTAGGAGATTAAGAGTTACAAACTATTAGGCATAAAATAAGCCATGATGATGTACTACCCAATATGAGGCAAATAATATTTTATAATAATTATAAATGGAGGATAACCTTTAAAAATTGTAAGTCACGATATCACACATCTATAACTTAAATAATATTGTACATCAACTATACTTCAATAAAATTGTAACTATGGAAATAAAAAGGATAGGAAAATAAAGATGAGAAACTTTCTCCCAGAATAGAGAGAAAAAATTTACAGAAAACACAGAAGGGAAAAAAAAAAGAGAGATTTAGAGCATCAATGCATGGAGTCCAACATCTGATTACCCGGATTTCCAGAAAGAGAGCAGAGATAATAAAGAGGGGAAAGTAATGAAAGAGATAATGTACGAAAAATTTCTACAGCTGAAAGGAGATGAGTCCTCAAAATGAGAAGGCCTACTGATTATTTGAAATAATGACTGAGTATAAGCACCTTCAGTGAGACACATCACTGAGATATTTCAAAAGGTAAAGGATATTGAGACTTCCCTGGTGGTCCATTGGTTAAGAATCCACCTTGCAATGCTGGGGACAAGGGTTCCATCCCTGGTTGGGGAACTAAGACCCCACAGGCCACAACTACTGAGCCTGCAAGCTACAACCTGAGAGCCTGTGCACAGCACAGAAGTGTTTGCTTCTGAGATGGAAATTCTAATTCGAAAAGATCCACATGCCTTAAGGTTGACAGCAGCACTTTTACAACAGGCAAGACGTGGAAGCAGCCTAAGTGTCCATTAACAGGAAAGTGGGTGAAGAAGATAAGATAGGGAATATTACTCAGCTCTAAGAAGGAATGGACTTACATCCATCTGCAGCAACATTGATGGACCCAGAAATAATCATACTATGTGAAGTAAGTCAGAAAGACAAAGACGAATATCATGGTATCACTTATATGTAGAATATAAAAAACAATACAAATGAATCTACTTACAAAACAGAAACAGACTCATAGACATAGAAAACAAATTACAGTTACAAAAGGGAAAAGGGGGGGGTGTAGGGAAGGATAAGTTAGGAGTACAGGATTAACAGTCACAAGCTACTATATATAAAATAGATAAGCAACAAGGATTTATTATATAATATAGACAATTATATTCAATATCTTATAATAACCTATAACGGAAAATAACCTGAAAAAAAATGTATAACTGAATCACTTTGCTGTACACCTGAAAACACAATATTGTAAATCAATTACACTCCAAAAAAACAGAAAACACAACAACACACAAAAAGAGTTTGCTTCCAGAGAAGAGGGATGGGGCAGAAGGAAAGAGCCAGAGATGGCTGCTTTTCATCAGAAAGCTCTCTGTATTATTCGATTTCCTTTAACTATGTACACTATGATACACATTTTAAAATATCAAATTAAAAACCTGCATAATTTCAGCTATATTATGTGGAGGATTTTCAGAGACTGATTCTCTGACATGATTTTAAGTATTTTTAACTGTCACTATCTAAAATAATTTGAAAACAGTGATGACTGCAATGGAGGGCAGGGTGCTCTAAATCTTTGTTTAGAGAAATGTTAAGTGTCCTTGAAAATGGACACTGAAAAGCAGCACTCTACTTAAGAACTCAAACTACAAATTTTCCACACACATCACTTAAAAAGAAAGACAGGTATTCACTTTAGAAATGCAACTCTTAGCTCATCCTAACTTACTCATAAGATTCTTCTAAATCTCAGACCTTCAGGTGAGTAAAAAATGTGATCTGATTCACAGAAATCAAATTTATGGCCCTTTTACTACATTTCAAGTTTTCAGGAACTTTAGGGTCATGTGCTGGATGTAAGGCCCAGCTCGGTCAGGGACTAACCGAGTCCCAGTGGCAGCCCCAGCCCAGGCTTCCCTGCTTACTCTCCTAGCTTCTCACAGAGATAATAATAAAGCCTCAATTTATTTCCTAATAGGGAACAATCTATATTTCCTTCAGGGTTTTTTCAACTTAGTGGGTATATGCAATGTAAGGAGGCTCATCCTTCCTAGTAATTATATCTGCATGACCTGGGTTCCAAAGTCAATAAACGAGAAGGCAATGGTTCTCTGTCAAATATTATGAAAGAGTTCAACCTACTCCAGAGGTAAGAGAGTAAGTAACCCAGTCATCACACATGCAGGAGGCTGATAAGCCACTGTACCATGATAACCCTGGTAGCAATAAATAAACACTGAAATATACAGACATGAAATCTGCATGGAATTTGGCTGTTAAGAGTAAAGGGTATATGTGATTGTAATTTTTAAGGTAACAGGCACCAGATCAGGGTATTTCAGGTGGACATCAAGTGCTGTCACCAAAGTCATTTTTAAATTTTTAATTAATTTTTTATTGAAGTACAGTTGATTTTACATTATTATATTAGTTTCAGGTATACAGCATAATGATTCAAATTTTTATTGATTATATTCCATTTAAAGTTATTATAAAATATTCACTTCATTCCTTGAACTGTACACTATGTCCTTATAGCTTATTTAATTTACACATAGTAGTTTGTATCTCTTAATCTCCTACCTCCAATTTGCCCACCTCTTTCTTTCTCTCCATTGGCAACCACTAGTTTGCTCTCTGTATCTGTGAGCCTGTTTCTGTTTTGCTATATTCATTTATTTATTTTTTAGATTCTTCATATAAGCAATAATCTAAGGTATTTCTCTCTCTGACTTATTTCACTAAGCATAATACCCATTTAATTTTTTATTGAAGTACAGTTGATTTTACATTATTATATTAGTTTCAGGTATACAGCATAATGATTCAAATTTTTATTGATTATATTCCATTTAAAGTTATTATAAAATATTCACTTCATTCCTTGAACTGTACACTATGTCCTTATAGCTTATTTAATTTACACATAGTAGTTTGTATCTCTTAATCTCCTACCTCCAATTTGCCCACCTCTTTCTTTCTCTCCATTGGCAACCACTAGTTTGCTCTCTGTATCTGTGAGCCTGTTTCTGTTTTGCTATATTCATTTATTTATTTTTTAGATTCTTCATATAAGCAATAATCTAAGGTATTTCTCTCTCTGACTTATTTCACTAAGCATAATACCCACTAAGCAGTCATTTTAAACAAAAAAAATTAGATTTGGGGTAGAATGAAGACAGTTATATTCTGTCAAGGGAAACTTCTACAAAGAAAGACGGCTTCAAAATCTATGTGCAGACTTGAAATAAAATTACAGTGAGCTCATTTGTTATTTACAGATTCTTACTATCTCCAAATTTAACTATACAAGAATTTAATAGCAGATAACTTTAATAAGGTAGGCAAAAACTTAAACAGATGATAGGTAAATAATTTAACTAGAAGATAGGGAGTCATATTAGGTAGTCTGCATGGTATACTGTATTACTTTGTCAAAGGGTTAAAAAACACAACTAATTTAAAACCTCAGTCTCTCTCTGTGTGTGCTCTCTCTCATTTTTGCTTCCTAAAGCCAAAGAAAGTGGTGAAAATGTCTGTAAAATGTTTTGTAAATACTTCCTGGGTCAGCAAATTCTCTAATTATTCTGGTTATTTGATAAGAACTTGAGACTTTTTGAAATTCCTCAGTTGTAATGTCCTCCCCACTCACTAAAAAAAAAAACAATAACTATAGAGCTACTTACTTACATAACTATTTTTAGGAAAATCACATATAAACTGAAAATTCTTCCATTAGTAACCTGACCGCCCCATGCCTAAAAGCAATGACACCTTGTCCAGCTCCCTAAAATATGAGCCCTTCCAGATGAGAACCTCAATGAAACACGTGCTTCTAAGATTGTACTAAAGAATCCAGAAGGCCCTCAAGTGCTTGTCTTATTCACATAATCAGAAAAAGGCAATGAAAGAAATTATAGAGCGCACACCAGAGTTCTTACCTTAGGAAAATAAGCTGAACAATTCCAGCAAGGCAATTTCAATTCAATTCTTTAATTTACTAACAACTAGTTTCTAAATAAGAATTGTGTCTTAAGATGTTCTATATGCATGACAGTGCAGACACATTCAACACATTCTTGAACAAGAAAAGGCCTGTTTCTTGCATAAATAACAAACTCAAATGAGCATGCAAAAATTTTCACTTGTTTTCTGATCTTTGATGGGATGGTACCTTATTAAACTGTGGATATTTACACAGAATGTGAACAAACTCTTCCTAAGGGCAGAGACCTCCAGTGTCTGGACCACAATCTGGCATAGAGCAGGTGAGTAGTATCTGCTGACTAAGCAAAAAGATGGTACCTGTGTATGTCTTTCTTTAAAGTACTGAGGTAAAGGTAAATGCAGTACAATAAAGCTGGCCAGACCAGAGAGGGTTTATGTGATTTGGGGAGACTCTGCAAATCAATGCTAAGAGCTGATACAGTGGCTAACATTCACAATATTTGTTACTCACTTCAGAAGCTGATGCATAAAAGCAAGCTCAATTCAGCAATTCACTACAGAGCCAGTGTGGTTAATTTTCACACAGTTTTAGGAATCTGCTTAGATTTATTACTGAGAACCCATCTGCCAACGCAGGAGACATGAGACAAGGGGTTCAATCCCTGGGTCGGGAAGATCCCCTGGAGGAGGGCATGGCGACCCTCACTCCAGTATCCCTGCCTGGGGAATCCCATGGAGAGGAGCCTGGCGGGCTACAGTCCATGGGGCCGCAGAGTTGGAAAGAAGCTGATGCATAAAAGCAAGCTCAATTCAGCAATTCACTACAGAGCCAGTGTGGTTAATTTTCACACAGTTTTAGGAATCTGCTTAGATTTATTACTGAGAACCCATATGCCAACGCAGGAGACATGAGACAAGGGGTTCAATCCCTGGGTCGGGAAGATCCCCTGGAGGAGGGCATGGCAACCCTCACTCCAGTATCCCTGCCTGGGGAATCCCATGGAGAGGAGCCTGGCGGGCTACAGTCCATGGGGCCGCAGAGTTGGACCAACTGGGGTGACTTAGCACAGGCTCAGTCTGATTCCTTTCCTTCTGATTACTCCATAGGCTACCGCAATCTATTTTTGGCTCCCAACACTGCTCCGGCCACGGTGACCAACGACCTCTCAGCGCCAAGCACAACGGAAGCTAGACATCCTCCTGGCCTTCAGCACAGGTGGTCTGTCCTGCTCTCTCCCCGAGCTCCCCTAACACTTGCGCTTCAGTTCTGGCCACTGCTCTCACTCGCCTGTTCTTCTCTGCCTGACAAATACATGTCCCTGGGCCTCTTCTTTTCTTCTCTCCTATCTGCTCAATGTTCACCTACTTCAGTTGGTTTCAAATTATATGCCTACGACTCCCAATACCCTCTCCTGAGCTCCAGTCCCAAATGCCTGCTGGAAAGTTCAGTATCATCTGAAATTCGACGTAACCAGGGTGAAAATGATCTTCATTCTTCCCTTCCCCTGTTCCCAGCTAGCGATGCCATTGTTTACCCAGCTGAGCACCGGAAAGGTGCCTGTCCCTCACCCCATCTGACTCTTCCTTCTGCTCATTCTACCTCCGATTTTCTCTGGAACCATCCACTTCTTTCTTTTTCCACTGGCACAACCCTCCTGCAAGTCACTCAGTTTTCTCCCTTCGTCTCTTCATAGCTACCTTAGTTAACGCCCTTCCAATCCAAACTGATCTTTCGAAAGTGAGAAATTTATCACATCTTGTTTAAAACCAGTCAACAACTTCCTGTGCTTTTTAGGATAAACTGCAAAATCCTTAGTAAGGTCTACAAAGCACTGATGATGTCATCTCAATCTCCCCCTCTAGACTTTTCTTGCACCATTTCTGTCACCAGTATCTTTTAAAATATGTTATAAAATTTTTTATTGAGATAATATTGGTCCATAAAATCATGTAAGTTACCAGTGTATAACATTATATATCTACTTCTGAATCTTGCTGTTATTGAGTCATTAAGTCGTGTCTCTTTGTGACCTTGTGGACTGTAGCCCACCAGACTCCTCTGTCCATGGAATTTCCCAGGCAAGAATCCTGGAGTGGGTTGCCATTTCCTTTTCCAGGAGATCTTCCCGACCCAGGGATCGAACGCACGTCTCTGGCACTGGCAGGCAGATTCTGTACCACTGAGCCACCAGAGAAGCCTCTACTTCTGTATATATCACAAAACTTTGTTTCCATCCATCACCATTGGGTTGATCCCCTTTATCCAGTTCTCCCTCCCTCTGCCCTTTTTCCCCTCTGGTAACCACTACTCTGTTCTCTGCATCTACATGCTTGTTTTTGTTTGGTTTGTTCATTTGTTTGTTTTTATATTCCATATGTGAATTAATCATAGGGTATCTGTCCTCTGATTTATTTCTTTCAGCATAATACCTTCAAGATTTATACACATCATGCATGGCAAGATTTCATCTTTTTATGGCTAAGTAGTATTCCACTGCATGTGTGTGTATGTGCGTGCACAAGTGTGTGTGCGTGTGTGAGAGAGAGAGGGAGAGAGATTTTTATCCATTCATCCATTAATGGGCACTTAGGTTGTTCCCGTATCTTGGCTATTGTAAATAATGCTTCACGAACATGGGAATGCAGATATCTTTTTGAATTTGTGTCTTCATTTTCTTTGGATAAATACCCATAGATAGGATAGCTTGTCACCATCATCTTTTTATTTTTTAACTTTTTTGTGACTGTCTTCCTTTTTTTTCTTTATTTTTAATTGAAGGATAATTGCAATATTCTGGTTTCTGCCATATATCAACATGGATCAGCCATAGGCGTACACAGTCCCTTCCTTCTTGAGCCTCCCTCCCCTCTCCCACCCCGTCCCACCCCTCTGGGTTGTCACTCGGCCCAGGTTTGAGTTCCCTGGGTCATACAGCAAATTCTCACCGGCTGTTTCACGTATGTTAGTGTGTATGTTTCCATGCTACTCTCTCCACTCGGCCCACCCTCTCCTTTCCACTCACACCTGCCGTGTCCGTAAGTCTGTTCTCTACGTCAGCATCTCCACTGCTGCCCTGCAAATAGGCTCGTAGTACCGTCTTTCCAGATTCCTTACACACGTGTTAACATACGATATTTGTTTTTCTCTGACTTCCTTCACTCTGTATAGTAGGTTCTAGGTTAACCCACCTCATTAGCATTAACTCGTGTGTTTCCTTTTATGGCTGAGTAGTATTTCATTGTATATATGTGCTGCAGCTTCTTTATCCATTCAACTGTCAATGGACATCTAGGTTGCTTCCATGTCCTAGCTATTGTAAATAGTGCTGCAATCAACACTGGGGTACATGGGTCTTTTTCTGTTATGGTTTTCTCAGGCTATAAGCCTGGTACTGGGATTGTTGCATCATATGGTAGTTTTATTTCTAGTTTTTAAAGGAATCTCCATACTGTCTTCCATGGTAGCTGTATCAATTTCCATTCCCACCAACAGTGTAAGATAGTTCCCTCTTCTCCACACCCTCTCCAGCATTAATCATTTGCAGAATTTTTTATGATGGCAATTCTGACTGTTGTGAAGTGATATTTCACTGTAGTTTTGATTCGTACTTCTCTAATAATGAGTGAATTTTGATTTGCATTTCTCTAATATGGTTTTTCTAGTAGTCATGTATGGATGTGAGAGTTGGACCATAATTAATTAGTGATGCAGAGCATCTTTTCATGTGTTTTTTAGCCATCTGTATGTCTCTTCTTTGGAGACATGTCTATTTAGGTCTTTTGCCCACCTTTGGATTGGGTTGTTTGTTTTTCTGTTATTGAGATGCATAAGCTGCTTGTATATTATGGAAGTTAATCCTTTGTCAGTTGTTTCATTTGCTACTATTTTCTCCATATTTCACCTTGTTTATAGGGCTTCCCTGGTGGCTCAGAGGTTAAAGCATCTGCCTCCAATGCGGGAGACCCAGGTTCAATCCCTGGGTCGGGAAGATCCCCTGGAGAAGGAAATGGCAACCCACTCCAGTATTCTTGCCTGGAGAATCCCATGGACAGAGAAGCCTAGTATATTACAGTCCATGGGGTCGCAAAGAGTTGGACACGACTGAGCGACTTCACCTTCACCTTCACCTTGTTTATAGTTTCTTTTGCTGTGCAAAAGCTTTTAAGTTTAATTAGGTCCCACTTGTTTATTTTTGTTTTTATTTCCATTATTCTAGGAGGTGGGTCATAGACGATCTCGCTGTGATTTATGTCATACAGTGTTCTGCTTATGTTTTCCTCTATTATTACCTCTTAATAGAATCAAAGAATAACTCAAGAAGACCTTAAACTACACCATACTCTGAAAAGCCTCAAAAAACAGAACAAAATCCACAAATGTTCCAAATCCAATGATTTCTGTTTTGGCTTCTAGTTCCCACTATCATATTTATCAAAAGCAGTTCTGAGATATGTTTTGTAACTCTGTGGCAACAGTTTATCATAGAGTAATTCAAAATGAAAACCTGATTATTCCTGTCAAAAGAAGAGTCACTGAACTTTTGTGAAGTTCCCCAAATCCTCTCAGCCAGTGGCTCCCAGATTTTCCAGATCAGTTAAGAAACTGAGAGGGGCCCAGAACAGGGGAGTCCCAATTTTTTCTCGAAAGTGAACATATTAAAACAAACAAAAAAAATTCACACACATAAAAGAAAGAACATTTTAACAACAAAAACTGAATGCCTGCAATCAGAATAGAAGCTAACATTCTAATTTAATAATTTTATGGCCTATTTTTTCTCATTTCATTAAAGATTTGTGAAAGCAGTTTCCCAAACTGACACCAGAGGCTGGACTAGACTTTGATAACCACTGTTTGAGATAAAAACTACTAAGTTCATGGAGCATGTGTGCGTGCTCAAAAAGTGAACATATTAAAACAAAAGAAATTCACACACATAAAAGAAAGAACATTTTAACAACAAAAACTGAATGCCTGCAATCAGAATAGAAGCTAACATTCTAATTTAATAATTTTAGGCCTATTTTTTATCATTTCATTAAAGATTTGTGAAAGCAGTTTCCCAAACTGACACCAGAGGCTGGACTAGACTTTGATAACCACTGTTTGAGATAAAAACTACTAAGTTCATGGAGCATGTGTGCGTGCTCAAACATGTCTGACTCTTCGTAACACCCCACCCACTGTAGCCCGCCAGGTTCCTCTGTCCATGGATTTTCCAGGCAAGAATACTGGAGTGGGTTGCCATTTCCTTCTCCAGGGGATCTTCCCAACACAGGGATCAAATCCACATCTTCTGCATTGGCAGGTGAATTCTTTACTAGTGAGCCACCTGGGAAGCCCAGATTCATGGAGGGGCTATTTATTTTCTTGTTCTAAAAATACCTTTCAAAGTAATTTTGCTTAAGTACTGATAAAGAAAATAAAAATCATTCTCTGACATTTGAAACTGTTCTGAGGTTCACACCTAGACCTCTCAGTATTAGCACTTGCTGATCTGACACTCAAAAGCCAGGCCATTTTTGTTCTCCTGTTAGACATAATCGACCTCACAATACCTACCTCAGCGAAGGTTAATCTGAGGCACGATAAAATCATACAAAGCAAGCCCACTTTGTGACTCTGTCTAAGCTCATACAAAAAAAACAAGGGTACCTTGCAACTCACAAAACATGAAGGACCCTCTTCTACTGCTAAACAAATGATGTTCACTCAATCATAGCGTCGCCTCACTTTCTAAAAGCATCTGATCTAGAGCAAACCCCTGATTCCTTAGACCTGACCCTGAAACACACTAAATCCAAATTATAAAACAGGTTTCTCCTAACGCCCTTTTTCTGAGTTGCCCATGGTGAGCATTTTCATTCACCATGGAATAATAAAACCAAGGTTTTTCAACTATAGGCGTGTTTCCTGGGGTCTTTGGCTGAAAGCATTGACAGTATCAAAGTATAAAATTCTTTAAAAATTCTCATAATCCCCACCATTTTACAGCAAATTAATTCCCTACTCACATTAAAGCAGACTAATTTTATTTTTCTTATATCCTTCTAACCCATGCCCACTGTGTATTTTTCTCTTACTGAAATCACTGTGCATACCATTTTGTTTTCTGCTTTTACTTGCTTTATCTTGTGTCACTTTTGAATGGCTGAATACTACATCACTATGGTTTTATTCTTAAAGCACTTATCCGTAGAGAAATAAAAGAATAAAGGAGGCGAATGCACACCTTGCTTGCAATATCAATATCCTATTTAAGCCACCAAGAGCAGCCTTTTCTAGTCAGTCTTAAGTCACATGCACCCAAGTTCCTATTTATCCGATCTGTCGACAAAGAAAAATGCAGTCTTACAGTGTTTTGAGAATAGAACTATGCAAAAGCACCAGACTGGGGGTCTAGAGGCTTGAGTTGTCACGCACCCGAAAACAACAGAGTGACCTCTGGCTAGTCACTGACTCACTCGGCGACTACTTCCTCCCTTGCAAAGAATGAAACTGGTCCCACATTTGCTCTTGCAATTATCAAGGCTGTGTTCCTGCTACTTCCCTGAAGGGGAAAGAGCCACAGTCTGGCGGTCACTTGACTCGGGTTGGCCTGGACTACTCCCATCGCCCTAACCGGGGATGCCGTCCTTTCCGAGGGCCCTTCAGGTCCTCAGTTACTACCTCTCCTTCAGCACCTCGTCACAAGGCAGAGAAAGCCAAAGTCCTCAAGCAGCTTGGAACTTAATTATGTACACAGATCAGCTGGAACTCTTCCTCCAGTAGTTCTTTCTATAGGCGCGTGGGAAAAGTGCACTCAGTCAAACTGTGAGGATGTGCAAGCACAACCGCCAGTCTGCAGAGATGAGGATTTTCCCCTTCAAGTTTCTTTGTTCCAGCTTGTACCGAATCGACCAGGGGTGAGGCTCGCCAGCCCGCTCTGCACCCACGCCTCCGCTCAGAGAAACACGGATGCCTGTAAAGATGCTGCCCGGGGTCGATCAAGCCCCGCCTGCGCCGCACCTGTGCGTCCCCCCTCCCCCGACGCTCCGGCGCGCCCCTCTCCGCCTCCTCGGTCCAGCTCACCCACCGGCGGCACCTGCTGTGCCACCAAGCAGGTGACGATCCCGCTCAGCAAGATGAAGGTTAGACGACTCCAGCCTTGCATCCTTCCAGCCACCATCGTGCTGCAAAGGACTCCCGAGGAGGCCGCTCGAGGCCCCACCTGAGCCCCGAGCAGGCCACGCCCCCGCTGCCACGTGACCTGACAGCCGGACCGCGCCACTCGAGGTGTGGGCGGGGGGAGATGGGCACTGGAGTGAGGGCAGCAAGGAGAGGACCTGGCTTTTCAGTGACGCGGAGGGACGAGGGAGTCTTCCGAGATGAAGAACACACCCCTACGATGGAGGGTGAGCGCTCGAGTTAGGACCGTGGTGTTCGTCGCACCCCCCGCACCGCGGGCAGTGGTTGCGCCCAGCCCGAGCTCCAGCCCTAAGCCCCGCCCCGGCGGGTGCGGCTGTGGAACTTTCCTCCGCTCGCTGTCCCTCCCAGAGGGCCGCACCCTCCTCAGAGCCTGGGGTGGGGACCACCTCCCCTTTGCCGGCCGGTGCCGCCGCGCATTCTTCCCGTATGGCCCAGGGCGAGGTCTGCACTCGGGCCGATCGGTACCAAATGTCCATGAGATGGGCACAAGTCACGAGAGTCTCAAAACGCGGCGTAGCCGGCGACAGCGACCGGTCTTTGCCCTCTGAGGAGAGCAGGGCCCGCAGTGAGTGAGGTTATTGGTCCTGGCCGTGGGGTCACCCGACGGCTGGCAGGGGCCTGGAGCGGGGCATAGTTAATTCTCAAGGATGCTCCAGGCTGTGAATTTACCCATTTAGGCTTTCGCCTCGGAACTGACAAACCACAGAATTTAGGCTTCGGTTTACTCGCACTGAGACAACAGGTGGAATGCCCAGGTAGGACTGAGAACCTTCCTTCCGTGGAGTGAAGCACCTGTGTACCTTCACCTGCTGCAGTGAGAGGACGCAGGTTGGCACAGCCCAGGTGGACCTGGGAGGAGGGTAGCGGGCAGTCTGTTGTAGCCTGCACCTAGAAACAGCTTCACAGGTGTATTTGCTTGGCATGCGTGCGGTGTTTGGACACTGTTGTCCTCGTCGGATAAAGTGTTAAGTGTTAGTCGCTCAGCCGTGTCCAACTCTTTGTGACCTGGTGGACTATAGTCTGCAATGCTCCTCTGTCCGTGGGATTTTCCAGGCAAGAATACTGGAGTGGGTTGCCATGCCCTCCGGGGGATCTTCTCGACCCAGGAATGGACCCCAGGTCTCCCCCATTGCAGGCAGATTCTTTACCATCTTAGCCATATAAGTTTAATAGGAAATCCTGAGCTCTCGGTTCCACTTTCTCACTGAACTTTTTTGACTTCCAACTGGCATTTTTTTTTTTAATGCTTCAGCAAAATCAGAATACTGTCACTAAAATCTTCATATTTTTTTTTTCTTATGTAAGTTTGAAATTGCAGTTTTACCCATTTGTATTACTTTGTTAGAAAAAAATCAATGATTTTGTTGGAGATTGGAAAATGAGAATTTGATATGTGGGAACATTTATTCCAGTTTTTCCTTTCCTTTTTTTTTTTTTTTTTGGTGGTAGATGACAGGATTCCTCTCTTTGATGAGGGAAGTTTGACTTTTGAAATGTATCACATGATTAAAGTAGTTCCTGATTCAACATTGAGCAAGAAGATCATCAGTTCAGTTCAGTCCAGTCGCTCAGTCATGTCTGACTCTTTGTGACCCCATGAATTACAGCACGCCAGGCCTCCTTGTCCATCACCAACTCCCAGAGTTCATTCAAACTCACGTCCATCTAGTCGGTGATGCCATCCAGCCATCTCATCCTCTGTCGTCCCCTTCTTCTCCTGCCCTCAATCCCTCCCAGCATCAGTCTTTTCCAATGAGTCAACTCTACGCATGTTCAGTTCAGTCGCGCAGTCGTGTCCGACTCTTTGCGACCCCATGAATCGCAGCACGCCAGGCCTCCCTGTCCATCACCAACTCCCGGAGTTCACTCAGACTCACGTCCATTGAGTCTATGATGCCATCCAGCCATCTCATCCTCGGTCGTCCCTTTCTCCTCCTGCCCCCAATCCCTCCCAGCATCAGGGTCTTTTCCAATGAGTCAACTCTTCGCATAAGGTGCCCAAAGTACTGGAGCTTCAGTTTTAGCATCATTCCTTCCAAAGAAATCCCAGGGTTGATCTCCTTCAGAATGGACTGGTTGGATCTCCTTGCAGTCCAAGGGACTCTCAAGAGTCTTCTCCAACACCACAGTTCAAAAGCATCAATTCTTCGGCACTCAGCCTTCTTCACAGTCCAACTCTCACATCCATACATGACCACAGGAAAAACCATAGCCTTGACTAGACGGACCTTAGTCGGCAAAGTAATGTCTCTGCTTTTGAATATACTATCTAGGTTGGTCATAACTTTTCTTCCAAGGAGTAAGCG
>SJXQ01008504.1:115623-194389 GCA_006408695.1 Aepyceros melampus
CATTGATTGCTGAAGAAGGCTTTCTTATCTCTTCTTGCTATTCTTTGGAACTCTGCATTCAGATGCTTATATCTTTCCTTTTCTCCTTTGCTTTTTGCTTCTCTTCTTTTCATAGCTATTTGTAAGGCCTCCCCAGACAGCCATTTTGCCTTTTTGCATTTCTTTTCCATGGGGATGGTCTTGATCCCTATCTCCTGTACAATGTCACGAACCTCATTCCATAGTTCATCAGGCACTCTATCTATCAGATCTAGACCTTTAAATCTATTCCTCACTTCCACTGTATAATCATAAGGGATTTGATTTAGGTCATACCTGAATGGTCTAGTGGTGTTGCCCACTTTCTTCAATTTAAGTCTGAATTTGGCAATCAGGAGTTCATGATCTGAGCCACAGTCAGCTCCCGGTCTTGTCTTTGTTGACTGTATAGAGCTTCTCCATCTGGCTGAAGTATTGGAGTTTCAGCTTTAGCATCAGTCCTTCCACTGAACACCCAGGACTGATCTCCTTTAGAATGGACTGGTTGGATCTCCTTGCACTCCAAGGGACTCTCAAGAGTCTTCTCCAACACCACAGTTCAAAAGCATCAATTCTTTGGCACTCAGCCTTCTTCACAGTCCAACTCTCACATCCATACATGACTATTGGAAAGACCTAGACAGACCTTTGTTGGCAAAGTAATGTCTCTGCTTTTGAATATGCTATCTAGGTTGGTCATAACTTTCCTTCCAAGGAGTAAACATCTTTTAATTTTATGGCTGCAGTCACCATCTGCAGTGATTTTGGAGCCCCCCAAAATAAAGCCTGACACTGTTCCCACTGTTTCCCCATCTATTTCCCATGAAGTGATGGGACCAGATGCCATGATCTTAGTTTTCTGAATGTTGAGCTTTAGCCAACTTTTTCACTCTCTTTCACTTTCATCAAGAGGCTTTTTAGTTCCTCTTCACTTTCTGCCATAGGAGTGATGTCATCTGCATATCTGAGGTTATTGATATTTCTCCTGGCAATCTGGATTCCAGCTTGTGCTTTTTCCAGCCCAGCGTTTCTCATGATGTACTCTGCATATAAGTTAAATAAGCAGAGTGACAGTATACAGCCTTGACATACTTCTTTTCCTATTTGGAACCAGTCTGTTGTTCTATGTCCAGTTCTAACAGTGATAGAAGCAAGCTCTGATGCTGTAAAGAGCAATATTGCATAGCAATATGGAATGTTAGGTCCATGAATCAAGGCAAATTGGAAGTGGTCAAACAGGAGATGGCAAGAGTGAATGTCAACGTTCTAGGAAAGAAGATCATAGAAATGTTCATTAATTCAAACAATATTTACTGTCCACCTGCAGTGTGCCAATCATTTCTCCAGACACGGGATAAGCTGAGAACAAAAAAGACAAGGCTTCTCCCTCATAAGGCTTACATTCTAGATGAGAAATGGACAATAAACATCAAACCCAAGGAAATGTACATAGGATGTTGTTTTGTTCAGTTGCCAATCATGTCCGACTCTTTGTGATCCTATGGATTATAGCCCATCTGGCTCCTCTGTCCATGGAATTCTCCAGGCAAGAATATTGGAGTGGGTTGTCATTTCCTTCTCCAGGGGATCTTCCTGACCCAGGGATTGAACCCATCTCTCCTGCATTGGCAGGTGGATTTTTTACCCCTGAGTCACCTGGGAAGCCCCTACATAGGATGTTAGAGGGTAATAAATGTTACAGAGAAAAAGCAGAGTGGTGGGGAGGGAGTGGGTTGAGAGTAGGAAGAGTCACAATTTAAGTAGAATGGACAGGACAGGTGGTGCTCATGGTAAAGAATCCACCTGCCAATGCTGGAGACCTTAAGAGGCACAGGTTTGATCCCTGGGTTAGGAAGCTCTCTTGGATTATGAAATGGCAACCGACTCCAGTATTCTGGCCTAGAAAATTCCCTGGACATAGGAGCCTGGTGGTCTACAGTCCATAGGGTGGCAGAGAGTCTGACAGGACTGAAGTGAGTTAGCATACAGGGACAAGAAAAGCACTATTGATAAAGTGATATTTGAGCAGAGATTTGAAGGAGGTGAGGAGTTAGTTTTGTGGATGGCTAGGGAAGAGTATTTCAGGCAGAGGGAGCAGCCAGAGCAGAGTTAACAGAATGTGCCTGGTATGTTTGGCTATAGCAAGGAAGTCAGTGTGGGTGTAGCAGAAGGAAGAGGGGTTAAAAAAGTGGGTGAAGTCTGAGAGGTCTGGGGGGTAGGGCAGATTATATAGGTCATAAGGAGGTATTATGAAGCCCTGGGCTTAACTCTGTGCAAATATGTAAATAGGTTGATTTATCTTAGACCTTAGAATAAGTCTACAAAAAAAAAAAAAAGTAGAGGATTCCCATCTTTTATATAAACGGCTATTTGATTTGAAATCTTTTTTTTTGCATTTTATGCAAAAATTCAGGTTTTATTTTTACTTATTCTTGATGAGAGCTGATGTCAGGAACTCAAAGGCAAACAGTAGTAACTTTTGTTTTTACCTCCTAGCCAAATAATAATACACATAATGTGGCATTTTCATTAGGTAAGACTTTTTACATTTCACATTAGAATACATTACTCTTTTCTTGAATAAAATGACCCAGTTTCTAAAGAAACCATCTTTAGAGGAAGTGTTTAATAAGCGTATTTTATTTAAATCAGGGGCTTACTTCATAGCTCAGTCGGTAAAGGATCTGCCTGTATTGCAGGAGACCTGAGTTTGACTCCTGGGTCGGGAAGATCCTCTGGAGAAGGAAATGGCAGCCCACATGTGTATTCTTACCTGGAGAATCCCATGGACAGAGGAGCCTGGTAGTCTATAGGCTGCAGTTCATGGGGTCGCAAGAGTCAGACACAACTTAGTGACTAAACCACCATTTAAATAAATCTTCCCGTAGGAAATGGAGAATTCATTGCCTTTACTTAGAAGAAGGCTGTGTAAGTAGTTACATGTCACGTTTATTTGTGCCACTCACCGCTCACTGCATTTCCTTATTGGAAACATTTTATTTCCACATCACAGTTCGCAAAAAGACTTTCAGGTTTCAGAATTCTGTGTCTCCTTTAGCTTACTTCACTCTTGATTCCACTCAGATTTTATTACTGGTTCACTTCATATCATTTCCCTCTTTGTAAATTTTCTTTAGAATGTTCATTAATTCACTAGGATCTCTTTCAATGTCATAGGAGGTCTAATCTTTCTCTGCGTTTTTTTCAACCTGAGTCAGGTAGTTCCACTGTGTGTTTTCTGCTTTCTTTATGTAGATAAGAACTGTATCTGTCTTGACCTTTTTTGAACTGCCTTCCAGAGAGACGGGTTTCAAGAGATTCTTCATAATCATGGAATAACTCTTCCCATTTAAATTCTTTACCGAAAGATCAAATGACCTCTCTGTGAAATGTACCTGCATGTTCTCAGTGAGCACTTGAACTCCAGTGAAGTTAATGTAGATTTTCATACACTTGTCTGGCTGATCCCATCCATAATTACTGAATTTCGCTGTATATGCTGTTTTAAATGAGCAACCACAGCAGCTAGCTTTTCGTTTTCTAAAAGTTTTGCTTTACCTTTGTGATTTCTGCTGCATCTTGTTTTTTAGTTCTGTCTCAGTCTTGGGTTTTTCAGCTGTGAGGGTATCAGATACTCTTTTTCTGGTGGCTTTTTCCAGCGGCACTTTCAGCTCTTCTAGATCTTTCTGTAGCTCTTCCTAATTGAAGCCATGGTTGGGCTGTGGCAGGCAAGACCCCGGCTGCAGTGGCACAGGGACAAGAACAGGAAATGCCACCCTGAACATGCTCACCCTGAGCACAGACTGCACTGGCCCTGATCATTCATCTTCAAAAAAATTTTTTTATCAAATAAAAGATTCTTTAAATTCTGTGGTGCTTTATAATTTTCAAAAATTTCACATACATGATTTCATATAATTGCATTATTGCCCCTCCCCTTTCACTTCTCCCCACTGGTAACCACTAGTTTGTTTTCAATATCTTTGAGTCTACTTCTTTTTTGTTTATTAACTAGTTTGTTTTACTTTTTATTTTTATTTTATCACAATATGAGTGATAGCATACAGTATTTTGTATTTCTCTATGTTATTTCACTAAGCATTATGCTTTCCAAGTCCATCCATTTTACTACAAATGGCAAAATTTCCTTCTTTTATATGGCTGAGTAGTATTCCATTATATATATTTATATACCACTACTTCTTTATCTATTCATCCTGATAGACACTTAGGTTTCTTCCATACCTTGGTCATTATAAATGATGATGCTAGAAAGATAGGAGTGCATGTATCTTTTCCATTTCTGTTTTTTGGATATATACCCAGAAGTGGAATTTCTAGGTCATATCAGTTCAGTTCAGTCACTCATTTGTGTCTGAGTCTTTGCGACCCCATGGACTGTAGTATGCCAGGCCTCCCTGTCCATCGCCAACTCCCAGAGTTTACTCAGACTCATGTCCATTGAGTCAGTGATGCCACCCAACCATTTCATCCTCTGTCATCCCCTTCTCCTCCTGCCTTCAGTCTTTCCAGCATCAGGGTCTTTTCAGATGAGTCAGTTCTTCCAATCAGGTGGCCAAAGTATTGGAGTTTCAGCTTCAACATCAGTCCTTCCAATGAATATTCAGGACTAATTTCCTTTAGGATGGACTGGTCGGATCTCCTTGCAGTTCAAGGGACTCTCAAGAGTCTTCTCCAACACCACAGTTCAAAAGCATCAATTCTTAGCCACACAGCTTTCTTTATAGTCCAGCTCTCACATCCATACATGACCACTGGAAAAACCATAGCTTTGATTAGACGGACCTTTGTTGGCAAAATAAGGTCTGCTTTTTAATATGCTGTCTAGGTTGGTTGCAGCTTTTTTTCCAAGGAGCAAGCGTCTTTTAATTTCATGGCTACAGTCACCATCTGCAGTGATTTTGGAGCCCGAGAAAATAAAGTCTGTCACTGTTTCTCCATCTATTTGCCATGAAGTGATGGAACCAGATGCCATGATCTTAGTTTTTGGAATGTTGACTTTTAAACCAATTTTTTCCCTCTCATCTTTCACTTTCATCAAGAGGCTGTTTAAAACTAGGTCATATAGTAGTGACCTAAAAATAGAACTACTCTATTTTTAGTTTTTGGAGAAACTGCCATGCTGTTTTCCACAGTGGCTTCAACAATTTACATCCCCACGAACATTGTACAAGGGTTTCCTTTTCTCCACATCCTTCAAGATCATTTATCTTAAATACTATTGAGAGCACTCTAAACATGTTACCAGGGACTTCCCTGGTGGTCCAGTAGTTAAGAATCTGCCCTGTAAATGGGGAACTAAGATCCCACATGCCAGGAAGCAACTAAGACTGTGTGACAATGAAAGATCTCACATGATGTGACCAAGACCCAGCACAGCCATATAAATAAATACTTAAAAAACACATCACCAAACACATTTCTTTTTTCCGTACAAGAGCATGTTAATTGCTCATTAGGCGGTCTGGTAAAATCAGAATCTTTATGCAGAAAATTTATGTCAATTGGCATGATATTCTTAGACACGATTTCATATAACTTTGCGTTTAACTCTCAATACTTATTATATACCTTTGCTTCTGTTTTCAGACAAAATTTAAATCAAGTTCCCTAAAATTATGCCATTTTATTCATTTTTAAAATTATACCTACATCTTTTTTCTTAGCCTACTTGATTTTTCGGTACTAGATACAGAAGGAAGACCAAGGCAAATTGTGCAGCCATATGAAACTTCACTGTGCTTTATGGCACACTGACATATTCATAGAAATGGTATTTAAGTGTACAAATGATTATGGTTCAAGGGTGGTTCAAATATTATCTACACAGCAAGCATCAAGAATAAGACTTGGATAACCTGTTTAGTATGAAGAGTCAGCATCAGTAATCAAATTGTTTATCAGAATAGCTGAAGTTCTTGGCAAGCTGTGGACTTTTTCTAATCTCCTACCTAACATTCCTGGGTTCCTGAGGTGGAGACTTGATTTAAAGTCATTGCAGCTTAACCACCTAATCCTGAATGAAATCTATCGCACATAACATATTATCCAGAACAGGTATGACTTGATTTAATAAAGCTGAATATTCAAAGATTTGCACTAAAAAAACAAGAAATATGGAAATAATGTTCTATTAAAAAAAAGCAAAAACATTTTACTAGAAGTATTTACCAATGAGTTGCTTAATTAATTTTAAAAAAGACAGTATATCTAAAATGTAATCTGAGTTTCAAAGCTTTGATTTTTGTCCATATTTTCAGGAAGAAATCTAAAGAAAGATAAAACAGATGGAAATCGGAAGTCTTGCAAAACTGTTACATGATTCCTTCCCTCCAGCAGTTTTCTTTATTACACTAAATAAGGTTACTTGCTTTATATGTTTTGCTTTTATATAGAAAAACATGTCAAATTATTACCTTTGACTCAAAGGTATAATGATATTTTATTCTATTACAAAACTATAAGTGCTCCCATTTAATCTGATTGTCCCCACATATAATGTCAAAGTCAAATAGTTATCTTATTTATCCCTCACTTTGCACTTACCTTTCTATTCTCTGTGAAACATTTTTGATGTCTTGTTGAGCCCCTGACACCACAGGGGAGAATCTGAAGAGTCACTTTACGGAAAAGTCCTTCTGTCTCTTTCTACTCTCTTTGATAAGACATATGGTTCTGACCTGAGAATTATTATTATCATTTTTAGTTATTTATTTGGCTGTGTTGCATCTTAGATGTGGCACGTGGGATCCTCTAGTTGCAACCTGCATGCTCTGGACCCCACTGGCTCAGTATCTGTGGCTCGTGGCTGTAGTTCCCCTGAGGCATGCAGGATTTTTCCTCCCAGACCAGGGATCCAACCTGCATCCCCTGCACTGGAAGGTGGATTCTTACGCTGGGAATGTCCTTCTGACCTGAAAATTGTCAATTCAGTTCAAATCAGTAATCCTTAAATACATCTTTTGTTGTTGTTCTGACTTCATATTCCTGCATAGTTCCATTTTACATCAGTTCAGTCAATTCAGTCACTCACTTATGTCTGACTCTTTGCCATCCCGCGGACTGCAGCACGCCAGGCCTCCCTGTTTATCACCAACTCCCGGAGTTTACTCAAACTCATGTCCATTGAGTCAGTGATGCCATCCAACCATCTCATTCTCTGTTGTCTCCTTCTCCTGTCTTCAATCTTTCCCAGCATCAGGGTTTTTTCAAATGAGTCAGTTCTTCGCATCAGGTGGCCAAAGTAAACCATTCTAATTTCCTATTCAATGCTTCCAACCAGTTGTTTCTCAGATTTGTGGTAAATTCATTTATTCTCTCAATAAACACTAAGCACTTACTCTACATGCTGGGTGACTAGCAAAAAAAATGATTCCTGCCCTGTCTTATGGGAGAGGAATTCAGTCTTATGGGAGAGGAAAAATGAAGATGGAAGGGAAAAGTCAAACAAAGTGACTGTCTTATAAAACAATAATAGATTTTGCTTATTTCATTCTCTACCCTCTGGTTGAATATTGTGGCTGTTTCACCAACCTCAATTCCACTCCTCCATTATGCAGCAGGTGTGTGGCTTGGTGAGTCATAGCCTCATCCTTAGTCCCATCTCGAGGTAGTCCCATGTTGGCCTGATATTTTAAGGTTATCGTAGTCCTCTTGCCCCCGTGCTTGGTTTTGGCCTGAGTCACTCAGACTCCTGAATTCAATAGGTCATGGTTTGAATCTCAGGGAAATTGTCTATGATTGAGGCAACTATCCTTTTTCTTCTAACAGGAAAGAGTAAGCTGTTAGTTTCCACCGTCACAGGCATTCATGCTCTAAACTTGAAGTGAGCCGTTTACGGATGAATAGATACTGTGGACAGCAGAGGAGAGATAGAAAGAAACTGGGTCATTATGGCATTGTTAAGTGACTAGATCAACCAACCACAGAGCCTGTCCAACAACTGGACTCTGTTACTATGAGCCACTACTCTTGTTTATCATTTAAGCCAGTTCAGGTTGGTTTGCTTGCGAGTTGAATTGTTGTACCTGATAGCACCTTAACTGCTGTACACATAGAAATGGGTTTGTCTACCTTCTCAAGAGCAGAGGGGAATTTATGAAGCTATATATTTACAAAGCTATAACACTTAGGTTTCAAGGTCTCCACTTGGTCAGGCATCTTCCAAACTTTCTACCTAATTTTACACTTGTAGTTTTGGATATGTTTTCTTAAAGAGGACCATCCAAATTGTATAAGCTTTGCTGCTGCTAAGTCACTTTAGTCGTGTCCGACTCTGTGCGACCCCATAGACGGTAGCCCACCAGGCTGCCCCGTCCCTGGGATTCTCCAGGCAAGAACACTGGAGTGGGTTGCCATTTCCTTCTCCAATGCATGAAAGTGAGAAATAAAAGTGAAGTCGCTCAGTCGTGTCCGACTCTTAGCGACCCCATGGACTGCAGCCTAGCAGGCTCCTCTGCCCATGGGATTTAGGCCTTATGAAACCATTAGATGTTTTGGAAGAGGAAATTTTCACCTTTCTGCCCTGTCCCTTTAACGTTTCCCTAGGGGAAGGGTAACTTACCTAACTGGTAGATAGCTGGATGGGTCACTATATGGTGTGGCCTGGCTTCTTTAGCTCTCTCATTCAGATCTGTCTGCCCATAGTGGTCAGCCCTGCTGACAAGAGCAGAAGGGAAAGTAGTTGCTGCCTTTGACTATGTCTTCCAAAATTGGTACCTATCCAACAAATTTTTAAAAGTATAATGTTGACACAATGGCTGTGAAGACTCTGAAGAAAGCATCATGAAAGGGTGGCTCTGGGAGACACTAAGAGAAAGTAATTTAAAAACGGAGGCTTTTGTACGTACTTGCATCTTCCACCTCCCAACCTAGCCTACCCTGCCCCTGGTTTACTCCCTGTCATGTTAGAAATTGTGCCCCTGGGAAGCAGTTTGCATTTGTCAAATGACTGAGTGCATAAATTCATTCCAGAGGAGGAGTTGGTGCTCCATCTTGGCCTCAGGTCCCAGCAGTTTTCTCTTTTCCAGCTTAATCAGTAGTAAAGCTGATGTTGATTCTCACCTGATGCCTGTGTGTATTTCTCAATCATTTCCCAACCAGGAAAGGTGAGAAGGATGATTCTCACCCTGAAATGACAACATAAGTCAGCAGTAGCAATTGTAGCAACATATGTATAAGTACTGAATGACCTACTAAAAGTACCGAGCAGATCAGTATGAATCGTTAAGAGATATACATGCATGCAGGGCAGAAATAGAGGCATAGATGTAGAGAATGGACTTGTGCACAGAGGTGGGGGTAAGGAGAGGGTGGGATGAATTAAGAGAGTAGCATGGAAATATTGCCATTACCATGTGTAAAATAGATACCTAGAGGGGAGTTGCTGTATAACACAGGGAGCTCAGCCCAGTGTTCTATGATGACCTAGAGGGATAGGATGGGGGTTGAGGGTGGGAGAGAGGCTCAAGAGGGAAGGGGATATATGTATATTTATGGCTGATTCACGTTGTTGTATGGCAGAAACCAACACAACATTGTAAAAGAATTATCCTCCAATTAAAAGAAAAAGATACACATGCAGTAAAAATAGGAATTCCTAATCAAAGGTAGTTCACAATGAAAAAGAAAATACTACTAACGTAAATAGCTACCATCTTATGAGGTCAACCACAATTCACGTATATATTCTACCATGTATAGTATATATATTCAGTTATATTGGATTGAATCACGAAATTACAGAATTGGCAATTTTATATGGGCTTCCCTGGTGGTTCAGTTGGTAAAGAATCTGCCTGCAATGTTTGTAGGTTAATGAATAGTTGACTGTCAACACTTTTATATGGTCAACCTTGTATTACTGATACCCCAAATACTTACAGTTATTTGACTTGACTTGGAAGCTGGGGCCATCACTCAAGATCATCTGTAGACTCTGATGGCTCCTGCTTTTCCTCACCCTTTGAAGATTTTCCATGTCTGGCTCACTATCACTCTTTTAAACATGATTCCTGTCAATATTCTTTTTGATTGCAATGTCCACAAAAACAATTTTTCCAGTATTCTGGTTTTTCATGGTTTTTTGACCTCTTTTTTCACCTCAAATGCCCAATTCCGTTGTCATGTCTTCAACATTGGAGCACTTCACTTTGTTTCTGGAATACCACTCTTTTTTGGTTCTTATATTCCTCACTGGACAAATGTATTCAATGTCCTCTGTTGGTTTCTATTTCTCAACTGACCTCTATTTATGGGGTGCCCCAGAACCTGGTCTGCAGATTTCTTTTTTCTTTACCTATGCTCTCGCTTCCCTGCTTAGTATCTTTTCAGTGATTTCCCATTATTCCTACAGTCAAGTCCAGAATTCTCAACCGTCGCTCAGAAGGCTCTGCTTAGAAACCAGATTGCTTCTGATTTTCTCTCTAGAAGGCATTATTGCTTATCACATCCCCTCAGTCATTCCCTTTAAAGCAGTTCCTCCACAATGCCACACTTTATTTGCCTCAGTGTTCCTACTCACTGGCTTCCTATACATGGGATGTTCTTTCTCATGCTTGTCCTTGCATATGTAACTCCTGAGAGTTCAGCTTAACTTATGTCCTCTTTAGAAAAGCCTTCTCTGACTTACAACTGTCTAAACAAGTTTGGTCCCTGTTATTCAGTTCTCAGCTATCCTGTACTTCTCCTTTTCAGTTGTTTGTACATATAATTATTCAGTTATTTATTATTTGTTTGAAGTCTGCCTTCCTTAATCTATAAATCCTCTCAAGACAGGGGTCATGTCTATGTTGTAATTATTATATCTGCAATATCTGGTGCAATGCCTGACTTAATGATGGTGTATAATAAATGTATGATGATTAAGTGACTGATTATTTACAGAGCTCAGAATCCCAACTTCTCTAAGTAATGAAACTTTGTGGGGAGCACACTTCAAATTCTAACTGGAGTTCTACAAGCCTGTCCTTTTCTCCTGTTCCCTCAACCACACTTCTTTCACTCCTTCTGTCTGTGGTATTCGTGGTCTCCAACCTTCTTGTAGAAAGTCTGCAGTTTGTGATGGGCATTAGAAGAAGTGTAAATTCTTGAAGCAAGACTGAATCAAGGACCTGGGGAGATACACCTTGGGTATTGGGCTTTTTTCTCAGAATATCTCTGAAATAAGCTTGCTTTCTGTTCTCCAGACTCTAAAATAAAATTTTAGAGATCATCTCATTGTCATTGTTCTATTAAAGATACAAGACACACAACCAACCACAGTTCTATACTTCATTTTATCAGGATCACATAGGAAAAGATGGGATCTATTCCTGGATGTTACTATTGCACCTGTATCTCAAATCTGAAGGAGTGGTATCTGTGAATTGTACAATATGCATCTATTCAGTCAAAGTGATTAAAACATATAGAGAGACGTGGATTCAATCCCTGGGTAGGGAATGTTCCCTGGAGGAGGAAATGGCAACCTACTCAGTATTCTTGCCTGGAAAATTCCATAGACAGAAGAGCCTGGCGGGCTACACAGACAGTGGGGTTGCAAAGAGTTGGACATGACTGAGCACACGTGCTCAGTCACGCACACACAGGAAACAAAACACTCCTGAAATCTGATAATAACGAGAGGGCTTGGAGCTGAAAAGGCATATTTCAAAATGTTTAAAATGAGAAGTGTTCTTGTTAAAAGAATGAGTGGTAATGCTCCTGAAGGGTCATTCAATGTTAGAGATAAGGATTTCCAGTCTAGGAAGAAGGTAGCGGAAGCACAATGCTTAACCTCGCTGGCTTGTAGTTAATTTAAGGTGGAGCAAAAGATCAGCTGAGCTTTAAGGCAGCTTTAGCTTAGTTAAGCTAAGCTTTAGCTGCTTTAAGGGAGTTCATTGAATGGTCAGGATACTGTCAGTACTGAAGTTGATGAAACTGAGGATGGGAGGCTCCGTGAAAAGAAAGACTGAGAGCTAGGTTCCTGGAGGGTTGAGGATGCTAATGAAGAGCAGTGTGGTACTGCAGAGGTAATGGGTGTGGATGGTATGTGCTTCAAGGCCTGAGCTGATGGGTGGGGATAATGAGAATCTTCAAAACTGGTACTTGGGCTGTGGTGCAGGATTCTCTGACTCTGGGTGCACAGGCATGCAAGCTGAATTCAGCTTGAGAAGAGTCAGGAGGGGCATTTTCATGGAAGAGTCAAGAGGAAATTTGTCTATTAGAAATTTTTGTTTACACCTCTGCTAAATGCTTAAGTCTTTGTCCATTTTTCTGTATTATGGAAAGAGCACACCAGCGAGGAAAGAAAAAGGCAGTAAAAGGAACATGGAAAAAGAAAAATTGGTAATCATAGGTTGGCAGGTGGGAGAGGTTGAAGAGTCTGTGATGGACATATAGAAGGTCTCCCAGAGAGCAGTTTTGGACTAAAAATGAAAAACATGGGGGCATACAAGAAGCTTTCTGTAGGAACTGGGGAATAAATCATTTTCCCAAGCAACAGAAAGAAGTGATACACATGCATAATTCCTGCTGCTCTGCTTTAAAGGTGACCTATACTAGGAAATGGCAGCTTTCTCCAGTATTCTTGCCTGGGAAATCCCATGGACAGAGGAGCCTGGTGGGCTACAGTCCATGGGGTCATAAAGAGTCAGAAGCAACTGAGCATGCACTTGTACAACTTAAATTTCCAGGTGGTACAGTTGTTAGGGAACTAAGGTTAGAAACCATGACTTGATTCCTTACTTTGGAGTCTACTTTTCTTTAGGTTTCCGCCTTTTTAAAGGAGTAAAGAGACATGCTTTATTTTCTGTATTCTCTTCCTTACAATTCCACTTAGTTTCTGAGGACCAGGATTAAGAAATAGCATGATGGAAGAATAAACACTAATTAGTAGTGCTACACCTTTTGATCTCTGCAGCACTCAGAACAGGATTGCAAAACCTCATCAGGTTTGCAGAACACTGTGAGGACGCGTACAGGTTTTAGTTTACAAGTCCTCGCTGTACACGCTGAAAAGAAAATCCAGGGATTTTTTTTTTAATGCAATACAAAGGCAGTGTTGAAACACAAGGTCAAATGGAAAGAATGCTTATTGTTTTTCCATCATGGAAAATAAGCCTCAGTAATGGATTAAGAGAAGTATCCCAGTGGCAAAATATTAAACAGAAATAGATCAAATAGTGCCAGAGATTTTCCTAGGGGTGAGGTATTAATACATAGGAAATGTCATAAAATAAAACCTGCCTTAACACCATTTTCCTTAATGAAATATGCATAAAAACAGCTGTATCAGATATTAATATTAAGGGATCTGTAGTGAAGAGTATAAAGGAAATCTGTACTATTTTGGGAACTTTTCTGTAAATCTAAAATTATTCAAAGATTTTCTCCACCCCTCTCTCCGGTATGAGGACACAGCAAGAAGATGACCAGCAAACCATGAAGAGACTCTCACCAGGAACTGAATCAGCCAGTACCTTGTTCTTGGACTTACCAGTCTCTGGAACTGTGATAAATAAATGTCTCTTGTTGAAGTGAAAAAATAAAATCAAAAAAATAAAAACCAAAACAACAAAAACCAAAACAACACCCACACTAATAGGTGGATGAGGAAAAAGAGAAAGTAAAGGCATGAAATTATTCTTTTTCTCATTTTCTTACTAATCTTTTAATTAAATGAAATGGATTTCAAGATGAGTGAGTCTGAAAAAACTATCACAGAGGTACCTGCATTATACCCCTTAGGCTAATATTGATAATAATACCACAGAAGAACAATAACTTGGAAAGTCATTTTGATGCTTCTCACCTGTTACGAAAGCTATCATGCCATAATTTAGTTAAGAAAATATGATAAGCTAGCATATTTTAATAATTCTTCTGTGTCATAAGAATTTGGAGCAATTGAGTAAATATAATTCCTGCACAAAAGAGTTGAAGCTATGGACTGATAAGTGTCTACACTAGAGTTGACCCAGGAACTCCACAGCATTTGGGTGGGTATTGGGCCATCTGGTACACTGAGTCCATTTTAGGACTTCAGTCCTATTTTAAGATATTTGAATATTTTATTTTAACTATTCTTTCTGTAAGATGTTGAGTTTTGTATCTGTATCTAGGAAAGTCCAGGCAGGTCCTTAACCTGGGGAAGAGTGGGCAGAGAGTAAGAGTTTGAGTAAGTCATGGTGGAGCAGCTTGACTAGACTAACCCTCTCACACAACAGAAATTAAACTTTGGACAAATAGTAAAAATTATCTAAAGGTAATGGAGAGTAACCAAAAGTATGTAGAAACTTGAGGGGAGTTAATTCTAGTAAGAAGGAAATCACATCCTTAACATTTTTTTCAACTTAGGGAGAGTCAATACTCATACAGAAACCATACTAAAACTTAAATCTTACTTGAGGAATCTGAGGACAGAGTTCAGAGCAATAGTCTAGACACGAGGCAAAAATCCTGAGAATAGGAGAAAGTTACAGAGAGTAGCCACACAGCCCAAATCTCCCACTAATCTCAGAACTCCACATCCTTGAGGCAGACTTCAGGCAGCCCAGCTAAAACTGAAAGAATGGAGGGGAGATTTCAGTTGTGGCCCCCTGTGGGGAGACAGAATTTGGAGCTTGAGATCAACCAAATTAAACAATATCAACAAACAATCAACTACTAAATAATATCAACAAAAATTCTTCAGAGGGAGAAAACAGAATCCACAGTTTCTACAATGTATTATTCACAACATCCAGGATCCATCTAATTAAATCAGACATATGAAGAACATACTAAAAAGGAAAGGCAAGCAGTGGTGGCTGACCCAGATATTGGAATTAGTAGACAAGGATTTTTAAGGGAGCTATTGTAACTCTGCCTAAAAACAAAAACACCAAAAAAGACTTTTAATGAATGGATAGGAAATTTCAGCAGAGAAAAAGAAATTTTAACAACAAAGCAAAAACCACAGGAGGATCAAATGGATTCTAGAAGTGAAGAATAGTGTCTGAGACGAAAGAGTGATGGGTTTAACAGCAGCTTGGAGATGATAAAAGAGTGAGTCTGTGAACATGAAGACAGAAAAATCTTCAAGATGATCTAATCTGAAAATGTGTGAGCAGTCAAAATCGGGTGTGGGGAGCTTTTTATTTGTACTTTTATTGTATATAGCCTACCTTTTCATAAGTTTACTAGACTAGTAAGTCAGGGGAATGTTTCATCAAAATGCATCTTTAAAAATTTTTGTCTGTCTGCACTGGGTCTTCGTTGCTGCGTGGACTTTCCTCTAGTTGCAGCAAGCAGGGGCTATTCTAGTTGCCGTGCACTGGCTTCTCGTTGTGGTGGCTTCTCTTGTCACAGAGCGCAGGCTCTAGGGCGCGTGGACTCAGCAGTTGCAGCTTCCAGGCTCTGGAGCACAGGCTCAACAGGTGTAGTGCAGGGGCTTAGTTGCTCTGCCGCATGTGGGATCTTCCCAGGTCAGAGATTTAACCCGTGTCTCCTGCACTGGCAGGTGGATTCTTTACCACTGAGCTACCAGGGAAGCCCAGAACATATCTTGATTTTGACAGTGCTTTAAACACAATTTCTCATGATATGCTTATGTACAAGATGGAAAAATGTGGACCACATGGCTCTCTGCACATTCACTCTTGATCTCTGCCACTCTCTTAGACTGACTTCAGTACTATAATAGGGCTTGTAGAAAATGCAATGCTCAAAACAAGGAAGGAACACTCACCTGTTACCTGTGATTTTTTACTTACTTGTTATCCTCCTTCACAGTATATAAACTCCATGAAGGCAGGAAATGCCTTTCTGTATCCTCCTAGTTGCTGAGACCTGAAATTAGTCCTGTTCTCTTGAACAAGGGCAGACACTGGGTTAACGTGAAGATGAGCATGGTGATGAGAAATACAGGGATGTATTACATGCAGAAATTCCTGTTAACAGAATGTTTGCTCCACGGAAATCAGTCAGCTGGCAGCAGGGCCCTGGTGCCAAGCTAGTCTTGGAAAGAAGACTTAAGTCACATGTGTGCTTAGTTGCTCAGTCATGCCCAACTCTTTGTGACCCCACAGACTGAAGCCCAACAGGCTCCTCTGTCTATGGGGATTCTCCAGGCAAGAACACTGGAATGGGTTGCCATGCCCTCCTCCAGGGCATTTTCTCAACCCAGGGATCGAACCTAGATCTCCCACATTGCAGGTGGATTCTTTACCAGCTGAGCCACCAGGGAATCTGTCTCTTGAGGGTAGTGTTTCTCCAAGTGTGGTTCAAAGGCCTGCTTCAGAATTACCTGGAGTGCTTGTTAAAAATTGGGGGACTAATCTTAGATTTGTTAAGCCTGCATCTCTAAGGATGGGTCTTGGAGAACTACAGGTATCCTAGACAATTCTTATGTATATACATTTATTTTTAGGAATTGGGGAGCTGACAAAAGCAAGGAATGAACTAAGTCCTAGGGAAAGTTTCACAATCTTGGCACCACTGGCAATTTGACTGGATAATTCTTTGTTAAATTATTTGGTGGTGGTGCTGTCCTGTGCATTGGAGGATGTTTAGCAGTATCCCTAGTTTCTAACCCTCTAAATCTCAGATTACCCCCTCCTCTCCCAGTTGTGACAACCAAAAATGTTTCCAGACATTCCAAAATGTCCCCTGTGGGCAAAACTGGCCCTGCTTGAGAACCACTCCTTTGGGGGATCAGGAGGAGGAGAAAGCAACATTGGAGAATGTCCAGCTGTTGGAACTAGGATGCCACTTTAGGGTGAGAGCTACAAGAAGAGTTCCTCTACAAGGCTTTCGTGTTGGTGGCTTAGCAACCTTTTTGTAGAGGGGCCATAGGAGTCTAGAGTTGGTGACAGATGGAATATAGAGGCTGAGAACTAGACAGGGTGTCACACCAGGTCTTGGTCATGGCTGTGCACTGGAATCAACATGGAATTGTAAAAACATAAAAATGCATCAGCCAGCCTTAGCTCTACTGAAGCGGAATTTCCAGTGAATTTCCAGGTACTTGGTACACAACCTGGATTCAGGAACAGTCACAAGGTTAGATGACATCCTGAGTACTGTGTTCAGGAACTCAGAAGGAGACAGTTCAGTTCAGTCGCTCCATTGTGTCCTTTGCGACCCCATCGACTGCAGCATGCCAGGCCTCCCTGTCCATCACCAACTCCTGGAGTTTACCCAAACTCATGTCCATTGAGTCGGTGATGCTATCCAACCATCTCATTCTCTGTTGTCCCCTTCTCCTCTCGCCTTCAATCTTTCCCAGCATCAGAGTCTTTTCTAATGAGTCAGTTCTTTGCATCAGGTGGCCAAATTATTGGAGTTTCAGCTTCACCATCAGTCCTTCCAATAAATATTCAGGACTGATTTCCTTTAGGGTGGACTGGTTGGATCTCCTTGCAGTCTGAGGGACTCTCAAGAGTCTTCTCCGACACCACAGCTCAAAAGCATCAATTCTTCGGCGCTCAGCTTTCTTTATAGTCCAACTCTCACATCCATACATGACTACTGGAAAAACCATAGCTTTGACCTTTGTTGGCAAAGTAATGTCTGCGCTTTTTAATATGCTGTCTAGGTTGGTCATAGCTTTTCTTCCAAGGAGTAATTCACAGCTGCCATCACCATCTGCAGTAATTTTGGAGCCCAACAAACGTCTGTCACTGTTTCCACTGTTTCCCCATCTATTTGTCATGAAGTGATGGGACCAGATACCATGATCTTAGTTTTCTGAATGTTGAGCTTTAAGCCAACTTTTTCACTCTCTTTTATTTCATCAAGAGGCTCTTTAATTTTTCTTTGCTTTCTGCCATAAGGTAGTGTCATCTGCATATCTGAGGTTACTGATATTTCTCCTGGCAATTTTGATTCCAGCTTGTGCTTCATCCAGCCCAGCATTTCAGTCCAGAAGGAGACAGACTGGGCATAAAACTGCCTGGGCAAAGCAGACCTCAGCAATGCTTAGTGTCTGAACCTCTTTAATAGCTCCCTTTCCATCCCACAAGTGAGAATGAGAGCATTACATATATATCTGTTATGGCTAGACGATCCTAAGTATGGAATTTCCCCAATTTTACTCTTAGCCTCTGTTCTGAGCCTAGTCTCTCTTTTGTGATGCTTCCTGTTTTCACCCCACTGCTTAATGCAATTTCTTTCTCTCTGTCCAACCCCCTTGTCCTGTTATTTGCTTGGCTGTGTATGATCTGGGCAGTTTCAGAGGTAGAATCAAAGCCTTGCTAATAGACTGGGAGTTTTTAACTTCCTTTTAAAGGCACTGCTCAGACACCTATTGTATTAAGAAATGGAAAGTAAGACTGTAAAGCAGTAAGACAGCTTCCACAAACTGCACAAGAAATATTAGTTTCATACAGTAGAACTCCATCCTTTTGATAGGAAATCCAGAAAAGAAAAAAAATTCCGTGCCACTTTCCAAGTATCTCCATGGAGAAGGTCAATTAAACTTGATTAATTTTAGTTAAATCTAGCTACTGGTTCAGCAATAATTAACAAAACAGCCCAATAATTCTGTAAAAACACTGGTTTTATTATTCAAAAAAAAAACAAAAGGAGAAGACAGAAACAAAAATCCTGGTTATTTGCAGTATCTATCAGCTTTCAATTTGGCTCTCCTGTTTAAACAAAAAACAAATAATAAAAAAATTAATCTATGTGAAAACATGTCATATAGTGGTCACCTGCTACTAAAATCATAAACTGTGTTCGGCAATTGTGCCCTCAGTTCCAGCTATTATCTTACCACACTGCTTATGGTAAAGTATTTTAATTAAAATGTTTACTTCTCAATTTTATGTTCCATCATACATGGGTTTTATTCTTACAAAAACACTTTTCTTAATCTTTAACTCATGTTGCCTAAGGGCTTTTAAAATCCATAACAGCAATTTTAACTGCCTCTGAATTTAAGTATTGGCCTAAACTTCTATTTAATAAGGTGGGAATGTTGTATTTTCATAAGTGATAGAGGTTACAGGACACAAACCTTATTCTGTTTCTTTCAATTCCATATCCTGATTACTTTTATTGCCTATTCTTGATTTCCTAGAAATAGGTACGTTAATATGCTTGGCTGGAAATAATCATTACATCATTTGCTGTCTTCAGGTAGTCACCTGAAGTCAACTGGTTAACAGGAAACACCTGATAAAGCACTGTTACTATCAAGTAATCTAAAGAAATATCTTAAAGCGAACTTTGCAACATAAGACTTGGTAAGTGGCAGATTACCAAATTCTCTTCTGATCTGGTGCTTACTTGATTTGTATTTGTAAGCTCACAGCTAAGCCTTTCCAACCATTTTACTAATGTTGGAAATCCAGGACACTACTTTCTTAAATAGGAACTAATAAACAAATATTAATAATGTGCTATGTTGAATATCCTGCACGTGTTTGAATTCAACTTAACAGAGTGCTTCAATTTTATCAATTTTATACTCAGAAATTTTAAAACTGATTTTTGGAAACCTGTAGTACTTTTAACAGAACCCACTGAATTTTAAAATTACTACTTCTCTCTAGCCCTGGTTTTAACAGTTACAAAAAAGTCGATGGTAAATGAATTTATGAAGTAGTTTCAGTCAAACCTGAATTGCTTGTAACAAAATATATAAGCCCTTGGAATCTGGCTATTTCCAAATATTTCTTCTTGGTGATCTTTTCCCAGACTTACAATGTCCCTTTTAAGGTAATACCACTACATTCAAAACTTAAAGACAAATTTTTAAAATTACAGTAATTAAGAAAAGAACATGTGTTTATACACCACTTCTATTAGACACTGAAAATAGCTGGAAATGAATAAAAGTTTACTTACCTGTCCAGAAGTGTTTCATGCAAGAATCATCTTTCCGGGCCTTTTTCAGAATTTTACTGTCTTCTTTACTTATTTTAAGCTTGTGGTCTTGGAAGCTCTGGAATTTTTTTCTGTTAAGAAAATGCCTTTCTTGAAAAATGTCTCAAACTTTGATTATACATGTTTACTAACAAGCTTACTAATATTTTAAGTTTTTCATTTACTAAAGAAAAACTGTTCTCAAATAATTTACAACTTTTCAACAACAAAAATGACTTTTCTACCCCACCATCAAGAAGGCAGTTGTCTGGGTAGCTCTACAAACTTAATTAACACTTGGGAATGTTGGCTGGAGTCTCCTGTGTCCTGGCAACGTTTGACAGGCTTTATGTACTGACAGCAACAGCCACTCTACAGAGCAGGACTGTTGTTTAGTTGCTAAGTTGCATCTGACTCTTTGCGACCCCATGGATGGTAGCCCACCAGGCTCCTCTGTCCATGGGACTCTCCAGGCAAGAATACTGGAGTGGGTTGTCATGCCCTCCTCCAGAGGATCTTCCCGACCCAGGGAATGAACCTGCATCTCCTGCTTGGCAGGCGGATTCTTTACCATTGAGCCACTGGGGAAGCCTTGAGCAGGGAGAACAGACCAATCCAGGTGACGGGAATGTTGAAACCTAAACCCTTACGAGAGGCGTTCAGCTCAGTACCCTGTCCTAGAATCTATATTATGTTGTCTTTTCTTGTTTTTCAGGTCTTTTATTTTAGGTGTCTTGAGAAGCATGTCACTGCCAAACCTATGGTTCTAAAAGAAAAAAAAAACTTACACGTAATTGATTTCACACTGTTTGACATTTCCTTTGTCTTCTTCTGGAATATCATCTTTTTTCTTAGTTTCTCTTTCAGCGCAGGATCTGATCTATATATTGGAGATGAGAACACAGAGGTTACACATTTATCTTCCCCTGCCCCACCTTACTTATTACAAAAGAACATTCTAGATGATTTCTTATACAAAAGAAGAAAACAACTTGGCAGTTAGATTCAGAAAAAAACAAGTTCTAGATATGTTATATATACATGTAACTTACATAAATAATTGCTATTATATGTTTCCTTAGAGCCCTTACATGAGAAAAACTAAAGAGAAAGTTACTTGAAAAGCATTTTACAGATCAGATATCACTACGCCAATTAGGCAATAATTTAACTAGTTTAATTTTGGCTCCAAAAGTAAATACAGTAGAATCAAATTATCCTATTTAGTGTACACTTTATAACACTTGACAGTTTAAGACAGTAGTTGTTTTACTATGCACAGGCTTTTACCAAATGCTTCAAAGCTTTTAACATAATACAATTTGTTTCTACCTAATTGGAATTTATCCCTTTTAAATCCTTTTACCTTCATTAGTTTTGACAGATACTATCACCTGCAATAGATTAACTGACACAGATATAACAATTAAGATCAACTGAGTAGGGCAAAGGGCTTCCCTGGTGGCTTAGATGGAAAAGACTGCCTGCAATGTAGGAGCCTGGGGTTCGATCCCTGGGTGGGGAAGATCCCCTGGAGAAGGGAATGGCTACCTACTCCAATATTCTTGCCTGGAGAATGGAGTAGGGCAGGAAGGGGATAGAATTCAGGGCCAAGGAACTGGCAATCTGCAACCCAAAGGACCAACATCTTAAAAGTGATTTCTGTGGCTTAGAGCACGTTCCAAGATTGCTTTGAAAGTTCTAGGCAATAATACGGCATGAGCAATTAATATGTGTGCAACAACTCTGGCTGAAGGAGTCCTCAAAAAACTGCGGAAATTCTATACTGTGACACTATACTGCCCTTGGCAGGAAGGGATGTGTTCTGGTAGATAAGGCCAGTCTATGAAGGTGGACGCTAACACAGACAAGCAGAGCTTGCAATGTGGAAGGGAGGGTGGACCGAATCCTGGATTATTGCTGCTCAGAGGTTCCAGGTACCTGCCCAACCAAACAGACCCAGGGAAACCTGACAGGTACTTCATATAAAAACAGCTGCAACTGTTGATAAATTCAGCATACTTTGTTTTTCCTTCTGTAGTTGTGCAAAGTATGCTTATAGAGTTGCACTGTTTGTCTTCAATAATCATACTTTTATAATGCAATCCAAGTAAGCAATTTAAACATGATACAAAAAATTAAATATAATTAAAAATGAAATAAATAGGTGAGTGGGATCTTAGTTCCCTGACCAGGGAAAGAACCCGTGTCCCTCCAGTGGAAGCTTGGAGTCTTAACCACAGACCACCAGAGAATGCCCCGCCAGCATTTTTCTAGTGACTTGCTTTTGGAGAAGCAATGTGCTGTGGAATGTAACTTCTAGGGTCAGTTGGGCCTGGGTATGCATTTTGTCTCCACTTTAGCTGTGTGACTTTGTGCAGTGACTGATCAAAACAGTGAGGATTTAAGGATGGTTAGAGGCTGTTCCTCCCCTGGACAGTTAAAACATAATAGTAACTATCTTATGGGAACACTAAAGACAATCATGCATGTGCCTGGAGCTATTTGCTTTAGTTTTACGTATTGAATAACTGAAAAATATTATGACTAACACTTTAAAAAATTACAACAAAAGAAAATCTAGGTTTTAAATTTTTTGGGATATTTTTAGCAGTGAAAATGGCTTTTGAGAAAACTCTGGGAGATATACTAAAACTTCTACTTCCTGAGCTATCTAGAATGGTATTTCTTTCTCCATCAATCAACTCCAAATGATGAAATGAAGAGTTACTGGTATTAACATTCTTGTTTCAAAAGATTAGCGATATTTTTGAGGTTAAAAACAATACTGTAAGACTGTAAAATTAAAGATTATGAAAACTGAGAATATTTAAAAAGTAAAATCAAATATATGACACAGAATTTAAAACAAAATGTATACACATACTTGATAGAAGCATTTAAGTTATGCTGATAGTACAGAAAATGTAACATGGATTTGTATGCTTTATTTATAAGGATTAGGCCACTTTAAAAAAGGCTTTTTCCCCTCATTTCTTTCTGCCTTCCAGCCTGGCCCTCACTACTGCAGCACACACAGTGAGTGTGGATCAGACTGCAACATTTTAAACAGACCAGTCACATCATCTATGTAACGTGCATCAGTCTATAGACAGTCTCATGATTACCTTTATCATTTCTTCTTCTCCTGCCGTTTTACTTTTTGCTTCTATATCACCTGCTTCATTGCATCTAATAAAACAGCTATTGGAGGCCAGTAAAGCCATTTTCCCCTAAATGAAATAAAATAAGAAGAAGTAAGTTATAAGAATATCTGCAAAACGATTCTTAAGTCTTGAGATTGAACTGATTCCTTCCCAAATCTAAAAGGAATCAGGAACAAGAATGTGAAGAAAACCTAGAAAATAAAAAAAACATAGAAAAGCAAATCAGAATCATTTATAATCTTACTACTCAAAGATAATAACTTTAAATACTTTTAATATATTCTATTAGTAGATTTAGTAGGACTAAATTCTAACTATATGGAATAGAATTATTTCCTTTGGTCTCAAAGATTTACTGGGATATAGTTGATTTAGTTTTTTTTTTTTTAATTAGGTTTAAAGAAAAAAAAATAATGTATTTTACTTAGATAGTAATATTTTAAGATTTTACTCCATAATTAGAAAATATAAAAAAATAATAGTTGGAAGTATAATCAACTATACTTCAATAACATTAAGAAAAAAAAAGAAATGCAGGAAAAAAATAGAAAAGCTAGCCTTCGATGCCTTTGAATTTATTGCTCAGAACTTTTAAGAATCAATGTGTGAGGGACTTTTGGGTGTAGGAGGAATTTAATCATCTGTCATAACCAGTGACCAAACTGCTAATAACATGAGTTTGATTTAATTTATTTGAGGGAGTGAGGGCTGAGTTTCTGTCATCTGCATGACTCCTGGTGAGCTGGGATGTGGCTGTAATTTAGTCGACGGTGATTTAAATCTGTGCTGCTGATTTTTCTGCTGAGTCCCTTTTCTGTGTTAAAGTTTTAGTTGTTACACCAGGGACTTTTAAGTCTTTATTTAAAATTTTAAAACTTAGTGTCTTCCCCTAAAATAAAGTGAAATGAAAATCCCTAAAGTTCTGTATGATGGTAGTATCTGACTCATCATATTGCCTTATGATATGCTGGCCTCTTCTGTTGATATAATGAGAAATAGCTATTCAGTTTCTTTGCCAATTAAAAAAAAATTTTTTTTGTTTTTGCTACTGAATGTTTTTTTAAAAATTCTGAGCTCAGATCAAGTGTAGAAACCTTCACAGTTATAAAGGTCCATAGTAATAAAACCTTTTCATCATTGCTCAGAACTGATTAGCCTTTCATACACACACACACGCACACTCACCCATCCTGAGTGTGATGTCCTGAGTTATCTACTGTCACCTTTACACATACACACACACACACTCTTTATTTTAAATTCTTTAGCTTCTCAGAACTACAGAGATCATGTATCAGGTAGACCAAAAGGTCTTCTGATGCTCAGATTTGGCTATTTTCATCACTGATCCACTTCAGTAAGAGCAGATCTCAGAGAACTGAATGAGTATTATCTTATATATTTTGCACATTAACCCTTTAACAGATATCTAGCTTGTAAGTACTTTTCCCCAATCCACAGCATGTCTTTTCACTCTGTTGATTGTTGTGTTTTTTTTTTTTCCTGTGTTGCATATCTTTTGAGATCTTTTGAAGGTTATGAACTCATGTTAGTTTGTAAAAATTTAATGCATTATATTATTTCACTCTACTTTGTTTTTCCTGAATATATGCTCTCGTTGACTGTTAAGAGACTTTCTCCTACACTGAGAAGGAACTTGTAAAAAAAACAACAGTACTTACATCCTGAAAGACGGGTTCCCACTGCTCTCTAGGTCCAATTGCATCTGAACGCCCAACAACAAGTCCGTCTGAATTTATACCAAGATATTTTCCATAGCCTGATTTCAGGGCAATTCTTCAGATTAATAAAACAGGTAAATGTTAAAAACTGAAAATTAAATGTGGAACATAAAAACGTGTGTGTAAAATTCAGATTAACCACAGTTCCAATGTTCAAAAGCCATGTGTGGCAAGTGGCTACCATACTGGACAATGTGGTTCTGTGTATACGTTTAATATTCTACTTTTTAAGTATAAGTATTATATAATAAATTATACAGCAAACATTTCCCCAAATTCATTATTCTTCCCAAAACACCACTTTTAATGGATATATCCTATTATATCATGTTGTATTACAATGTATTAATTATAGTTCAACTCAAGCTTACCTGGAATCAGACAATTTGACAGCTGTAAACTGCTCTGGAGGACTAGGGCCCTCATCAACTACAAGGGAAAACATTTTGAAGTAAATATGACATTTCTTCTAAATATACATGTAAAAATACTCTTTAGCTTAAAAAAAAAGGTAGCTCTTTCTCTTTTAAAGCCAAATGTAAAAATATTATATTATGTAATTATAATACAGTATATGGCCTTCCCTGGTGGTTCAGACAGTGAAGAACCCACCTGCCAACACAGCAGATGTGGGTTCAATCCCTGGGTTGGGAAGATCCCTTGGAGTAGGAAAAGGCAACCCACTCTGTATTCTTGCCTGCAGAATCCCATGGACAGAGGAGCCTAGCGGGCTACAGTCCACAGGGTCACAAAGAGTCGGACATGACTGAGCAACTTAACACATGACACAGTATTCATAGTATCAAGAGTTAACTTTATCTTCAAATGCAGCTCTGTTAACATCTTGATTCTAGATTATCAAGACTCACTTTGGACTTCTGACCTCTACAGTTGTGTGATAATAATAAATTTGTGTTAGTTTAAGCCGAAAAAAAAAAAAGAGAATACTTTATTTTCTATTTGTAAAACTAAACTTTAGTTTTGTTAGAAAGTCTCTAACAGTCAATGAGAACATATGTTAAAAAAAACAAAAAAACTAAAGTTTAGTTTTACATATCTAATGAGAGGTCAGCATGATGCTTATTTATTTAGTTACTTCCAAGGTACTATCTCTTTGTGTTTTAAAATGCAGTCAGCACATAGACAAATAAGCACTTAATATTTAAAAAACTAAAATGCTTTAATTTATTCAAGGGATGACCATTTGGACAAAAAGCTCTTAGTAATTTTCTATTACTTCATGTCTCATTAGTGCTTCTTCCCGTGGGCTAAAAGAAAAGAGAAAACTTCAGATTAACAGTGCCCCGGGTTAGTTACGGCAAAAGGTCTAAAGAGTAAAGGAATTCAAACTTTTGACTCATCTAGGTTTTCTTTTTCTTTCATTATTTCAATTATTCACATTAGTTTTGATTGCCATGGATACTGTTTTGGAACTACACAGAATGTTTTCAAACGCTTACACTGAAAAGAGGAGTTGCCAATAACGTAAATAGTGAGGAAGGAAAAAAGTGGAAGAGTCAAATCAATGGATTCACTCCTCTGGCATATATTTGCTATTAGAATTTAGCCTAAGTGAATGAACGCCATAAAACATTAACTTCAAGTGGCCTTTTCCATCCTGTTGCTGCTACCAGACACAAACCTTCTTTATGTGGAGCTCCCAGTGTAAAAAGTCCATTGTCAAGGGCATGTATGTAGGTTCCTTTATCCATTTCAATTGCTATGGTTCCTGAAATCTCACCAAAGTTCGTTACTGTCCACCAGATTCCTAAGAGATAAAATCAGTCATTTAAATTAACATTTTGTATTTGTGACAGGAGGTTCTTACTTGCTGCTGTTGTCATTATAACTTATTAACTTAAAAAAAAATTTTTTGCAGTTCCGGAGTAGTTGAATTCAGAGAGATAAAGAACAGGATGGCAGTTGCTCGGGATTAGGGGAGAGTGAGGTATGGGCATTCATAATTTAATGGGTGAACAGTTCCAGTTTTGCAAGAGGAAAAATATTCATCTTGAATTGAAGATGGACGGTGGTGACGGCTGCACAGCAGTGGGGCTACACTTAATGACACCAAACTGTACATTTAAAAACGGCTAAAGTGATGGATTTTATGTTAGGTATATTTTACTACAGTTCAGATAATTTAGTGTGAGGTTTGCACAATAATTTGAGCTATTTCTGACTTATAATTGTTTTCAGTACAAAAAAATGCTTTACTCAGAATCATCATTAACATCCTATGATATAAAATTATTGTGTATGTTCTGTGCTATACTGACCAAGTACACTTCATGTTGATTCTCTGCACATGACTTAGATTCTAGATTCAATACAGTCAATCCAATAGGATTTATTGTAGAAAAGTAATACATTGATTGTAAAATTTATATGGAAATACAAAGGCTCTACAAGACTATAAAGAAGTACAGAAGTATAAAGCTGGGAGATTCACACCACCTGATTTTAAGATTTTATGAAATGGCAGTAATCAAGACAAATATATCAACAGAACAATAGACAAACCGCTGGAACAGAGTCCAGAAATAGACTAACACATATAAAGTCAACTGATTTTTGACCAAGACACCAAAGCACTTTAATGAGAAAGAAAGTCTATTCATCAATAGTGCTAGGACAACTGGATATCAATATGATAAAAAGAGAGAAAACAATTTGTAACATATGGTTAAATGATATTTATGTTTCAGGCCTTTAAAATGATATATCGGAATCTCTGGCTACTGAGTAGTCTAACAATGGCACCTATTAAGTCAGAGCCCTAAGTTTCCTCTCTCCTGCGCTTTGTTCTGATGATGAAGAAGAGGCATCAGACATTGACTGTGCTAGAACATAAAAGCAACCTATAACTCTAATATTTGAGCACGTTAAGACAAATGTGACTTGGCCATAAATTCCTTCTACTTTCTTATACTGCTTATCCCTACTAGGAATATATTTTTAAGGGAATCTCAACCAATGCTAACTTTGCTCAGAATGAAGTAATAGAAAATTGACTCACCAACAATATCAAGCTGAGTTTCTTCATCTTCTTCTCTCTTTCTCTTCTTCTCTTTGCTCTTTTTCTTCTTACTACAGGAGATAATTTATATAGATGAGTTTAGATATATTGATTTGCATACTAAATGTAAGATGGAATCTTAGAAGACTCTTCTAAGATGTACACTAATATATAAATTACTGATCTACAACAACATACCTTGATATACCCTCTTACTTCTAATACAGAGAAGTTACTTCTGATCCTGTTCATATTGTTTACAGTTAGAACAGACTCTGGAGCCAGACTGCCTTTTAGAATTGTGATTCTGTCATTTCTTAGCTCTGTGATTTTTTGGGAAAATTTACTTAATATGTTAATTTCCCCACCTATACAAATGAGGATAACAATTTAACCCAATTCTTACTGTGAGGATTAGGAGTTAAGGCATAATCTTCATACATTACTTGTGAAAATGTAAAATGGTACAACCAGAAGAGTTTGGAGTTCTTGAAAAGTTAAACATGGAATAAGGTTTATGGAAACCACAGGATCTAATGATTCTCCTCCTAGGTTTACACTCAAGAGAAATGAAAACATAGGTCTGCATAGAAACTTGCATAAGAATATTCCTATCAGCATTATTCATTAGAGTCCCCAAAATGGAAACCCAAATGTCCATCAACTAATGAATGGATAAACAAAATGTGTTATATCCATACAATGGAGCACTGGTGGTAGTTTAGCCACTCAGGCGTGTCTATGTGCAACCCCATATACTGTGGCCCACCAAGCTACTCAGTCCATGGGATTTCCCAGGCAAGAATACTGGAGTGGGCTGCCATTTCCTTCTCCAGGGGATCTTCCTCACCTAGGGATCAAATCTGCATCTCCTGCACTGGCAGGCAGATTCTTTACCACTGAGCCACCTTCAGTTCTGTTCAGTCCAGTCACTCATTCTTGTCCGACTCTTTGCGACCCCATGAATCACAGCACGCCAGGCCTCCCTGTCCCTTACCAACTCCTGGAGTTTACCCAAACTCATGTCCATTGACTTGGTGATGCCATCCAATCATCTCATCCTCTGTCGTCCCCTTCTCCTCCTGCCCCCAATCCCTGCCAGCATCAGAGTCTTTTCAAATGAGTCAGCTCTTCGCATCAGGTGGCCAAAGTACTGGAGTTTCAGCTTCAACATAAGTCCTTCCAATGAACTGATCTCCTTCCCAGGACTGATCTCCTTTAGGATGGACTGGCTGGATCTCCTTGCAGTCCAAGGGACTCTCAAGAGTCTTCTCCAACACCACAGTTCAAAAGCATCAATTCTTCAGCACTCAGCTTTCTTTATAGTTCAACTCTCACATCCATACATGACCACTGAAAAAACCATAGCCTTGACTAGATGGACCTTTGTTGGCAAAGTAATGTCTCTGCTCTTGAATATGCTATCTAGGTTGATCATAACTTTCCTTCCAAGGAGTAAACATCTTTTAATTTCATGGCTGCAATCACCATCTGCAGTGATTTTGGAGCCCCCAAAAATAAAGTCAGCCACTGTCTCCACTGTTCCCCCCCATCTATTTCCCATGAAGTGATGGGACCAGATGCCATGATCTTCATTTTCTGAATGTTGAGCTTCAAGCCACCTTTTTCACTCTCCTCTTTCACTTTCATCAAGAGGCTTTTTAGCTCCTCTTCACTTTCTGCCATAAGGGTGGTATCATCTGCACATCTGAGGTTATTGATATATCTCCCGGCAATCTTGATTCCAGCTTGTGTTTCTTCCAGCCCAGCATTTCTCATGATGTACTCTGCATAGAAGTTAAATAAGCAGGGTGACAATATACAGCCTTGAGGTACTCCTTTTCCTATTTGGAACCAGTCTGTTGTTCCATGTCCAGTTCTAACTGTTGCTTCTTGACCTGCACAGAGATTTCTCAGGAGGCAGGTCAGGTGGTCTGGTACTCTCATCTCTTTCAGAATTTTCCACAGTTTATTGTGATCCACACAAAGGCTTTGGCATAGTTAATAAAGCAGAAATAGATGTTTTTCTGGAACTCCCTTGCTTTTTCCATGATCCAACAGATCTTGGCAATTTGATCTCTGGTTCCTCTGCCTTTTCTAAAACCAGCTTGAACATCAGAAGTTCATGGTTCACGTATTGCTGAAGCCTGGCTTGGAGAATTTTGAGCATTACTTTACTAGCATGTGAGATGAGTGCAATTGTGTGGTAGTTTGAGCATTCTTTGGGATTGCCTTTCTTTGGGATTGGAATGAAAACTGACCTTTTCCAGTCCTGTGGCCACTGCTGAGTTTTCCAAATTTGCTGACATAGAGTGCAGCACTTTCACAGCATCATCTTTTCTGATTTGAAACAGCTCAACTGCAATTCTGTCATTTCCACTAATTTTGTTCGTAGTGATGCTTCCTAAGGCCCACTTGACTTCACATTCCAGGATGTCTGGCTCTAGGTGAGTGATCACACCATCATGATTATCTGGGTCGTGAAGATCTTTTTTGTATAGTTCTTCTGTGTATTCTTGCCTCTTCCTCTTAATATCCTCTGCTTCTGTTAGGTCCATAGCATTTCTGTCCTTTATTGAGCCCATCTTCGCATAGAATGCTCCCTTGGTATCTCTAATTTTCTTGAAGAGATCTCTAGTCTTTCCCGACCTGGGAAGCCTTTAATGGAATATTATTCAGCCATAAAAGGAATGAGTACTGATACAACACAGATCTTGAGAATGTTATCCTAAGTAAAAGAAGCCAGACACAAAAGGCTTTTTTATTGTATCGTTCAGTTGTTCAGTTGTGTCCAACCCTGCATATTGTATGATTCAATTTATATGGAATGTTTATGAGGCAAACTGATATAGACAAAAGGTGGATTAGTGGTTGGTAGGGATTAGGGGATGATCAGAACCTGGAGTGACTGCTAATGATGGTGGGGCTTCCTTCTAAGAGGATGAAAATGTTTAGCAACTCAACAGTGCTGAGCTTTGTGAATAAACTAAAAACCACTGAATTCTAATTTAAAAGGGCGAATTTTATATTTTATGTAGTATATCTCAACAATAAAAAACCTGAGTGACTTTTAAAAAAGTTAACAGGTATTGCTTAGAATAGTTCTAGCCACATATGAAATGCTACATGTGTGTTAATTATATTGACAGTTATGACTATAAGACACACTTGTTTGTATTTTCATCACAAAATAAGCTTTCAGAAGCTAACTCTCTCCTCCATCCTATGAATTCAGACAGTAACAGTTTCACATGTATTCAGTTGGGTAACTTTTTCCTTGCATTTGGCTCTACTGTACACCTCACCTCGTTTAATCCTCAAAACAACCCTTCTGGAGTATCACTAATCCCCTCCCAAGAGGAAGCTCAAAGATACTAACGAAACTGTCACAGGATTGGTGATTGGTGGAGTCCAGATTCGAATCCGTAGCCTTTTCAAAATCCGTATCTGCATATTGCTTAAAATAATTTTTTTAAAGGTGGCAGGGAGGCAATGTTGAAAACAGTTATCCCTAATAAAGGAAGTTACTGTTATAACCCACACGGTCAGACACAGCCCTACCAAGCATAGTGGGGGAGGTGGGGGTTCATCAAGGGAAATCCGACCTTGTGGCTTCTGGTCCCCCAGGTGGGCGCTGACGCCCCAGGACACTCGCCCCAGGGAGGGGAAGGCTGAGCGGCGTCGAGAAAGGGGGCGAGAATCTCCCACGCAAACTCGCGTCCTTACCTCTTGGCCTTGGTTCCCTTGAGCACGAGTTTGGTGGACTTCACATAGGAGTATTCGGCCATGGTCGTGGCAAAACACGTGAACCGGAGCAGGAGCGGGCACAAGCATAGTGGGGGAGGTGGGGGTTCATCAAGGGAAATCCGACCCTGTGGCTTCTGGTCCCCCAGGTGGGCGCTGACGCCCCAGGACACTCGCCCCAGGGAGGGGAAGGCTGAGCGGCGTCGAGAAAGGGGGCGAGAATCTCCCACGCAAACTCGCGTCCTTACCTCTTGGCCTTGGTTCCCTTGAGCACGAGTTTGGTGGACTTCACATAGGAGTATTCGGCCATGGTCGTGGCAAAACACGTGAACCGGAGCAGGAGCGGGCGACGGAGGCACAAAAGTGGAGACGGGGCCCGAGCTCCCCGAAAACGGACGCTGCACCGGAGTGGTCGCGTCTCCCCCCGGTCCCTGGCCTTTCTTCACCCCAACGTCAAGTCCCAAGTAGAGTTCCACTTCCTGTTTACAGCCTGGGTACGGCATCCGCAGAGGGCCGAAATAGACCCGCGGTTTTTTTTTTTGCCTGCGCCCTGAGAACGGGCCTTTCCGAATGCGGAAGCCGGGGAGCCGCGCCCTCTGGTGGACGCAGTGGGTCTCGCAGCCGAGCTGGGCCACTGGAGCCGCTCTGGAGAGAGTACGCCTGCGAGGTCTTGGGAGGAGGCGGTAATTAGCTCAGGGCTGCGATGACTCAAATCAGCCCTCCCGAAGCCGCCCCGTGGACTGGTCCTGACTGAGCGCCGCAGCCAAGGGCTGGGCCCGCGTGTGCGGCGGGGGCGTTGAGTTAACACAGGGCGCATTGTTTGGCCTTGGGCGACTTCACAAGCCGTCTCAATTCCTACTGTTCGTACTTACGGAGACTCGAGTAATGCAGAGGAAACAAACAAGGGATAAAATAAAAGACAATTAAGTGCCAACGTTTGGGCGGAAGATTTCACTAGCGCTGCAGGATTTTGGGTGGAGATGCGCAGGCGGGTGGCAGGGAAAGCTAATGCATTCAGAGAGGTCTTTCTCCGTATAGGGTGGGTCTTAAGAGGCTTCCACAGCTTAGTCCCTGCTCCCATCTCTTCAACAGTTTTATAATCTACTTCCCTGATTCCATCGTCTCTCCTTTCCAAACCATCTACTGCAGTGCAGAGTTATCTCTCTAAAGAAACAGCTGATCATTATCCCCCTTGTTTTTGTTGAGTCTCTAAGTCCTATCCCACTCTGTGACCCCATGTACTGTGGCACCCCAGGCTCCTCTGACCTCCACTATCTCCCGGAGTTTGCTCAAATTCATGTCCATTGAGTCACTGATGCTATCTAACCATCTCATCCTCTGTCGTCCCTTTTTCCTCTTGGCCTCACTCTTTTCCAGCGTCAGGGTCTTTTCTGGTGAGTCTGCTCTTTGCATTAGGTGGCCAAAGTATTGAGGCTTCAGCTTCAGCAACAGTCCTTCCAATGAATATCCAGGGTTTATTTCCTTTAGGATTGACAGGTTTGATCTCCTTGCAGTCCAAGGGACTCTGAAGAGTCTTCTCCAACACCATGGTTTGAAAGCATCAGTTCTTCAGCGTTCAACCTTCTTTTATGGTCCAACTCTCACATCTGTGTGTGACTATTGGAAAACCACAGCTTTGGCTATACAGACATTTGCAGCAAAGTAATATCTCTACTTTTTTAATATACTGTCTAGGTTTGTCATAGCTTTTCTTCCAAGAAGCAAGGGTCTTGTAATTTCGTGGCTGCAGTCACCATCTGTAGTGACTTAGGAGCCCAAGAAAATAAAACCTGTCATTGCTTCCCCTTTTTTTCCCTTTCTATTTTGCACCGGGGAAGGAAATGGCAACCCACTCCAGTATTCTTTCCTGGAGAACCCCATGGGCAGTATGAAAAGCCATTATCCCTAAAGTCTATTAAAGGGAGGCCTACTGGTTTCAGGAGGGAGAATCCTAGTGCGCGTAGTGAACTGGTGATCTTGGCCTCTTTCCCACCACGGAACCCATGCTGCCTTAACCCCAGCCGCACAGCCTGACTGGAAATGCTTGAAAGCTCTGTCTTTCCTTGTCCTGCCTAGAATGCTGTTCTAGCTGCTTACCCACCCTCTTCGTGTGGGCCCTGCCCCTCCTTTTCAGCCTTTAAAACAAATTCAGGCTTATTTCCTCCAAAAGCCATCTTTGAATAACTTCCTGTGTTTCCCCAAAGAGACTTCATTTCTCATCCTAAAGCTTTACTGTGTGCTTTTTAAAACATAAGAGCCATGTGCTTATTTATTCTTGTCTCATCTACACCCACATCCAATGCCTGCTTCACAATAAACCTTGCCTAAACGTCAGTTAAAATATTAAGATTCCAAAGCCTGGTGTACGATAATGAAGGGAGTGGAACAGAGTGTGACTTGACTAGGTTGGGTTGTGATAGGAAAACAGAAGTAGACATGTTGGATGGGTAAGGAACAGCAGACCTTTGGACATCAGTTCCTTATCTGTTTACCAGCTCTGTCTGCAACTTGCTGTCTCCTACACCACTTAGGGGTAGGAAAATGCAAAAGATGTTTTGACTCAGGGTCTAATCTTAAGGGCCTTTATCTAAGTAAATAATGTGCAGCGAGAGGTGGTATAACATATAGTTAAGGGTATAGGGCTTCCTGGTGGCTCAGTGGTAAAGAATCTACCTGCAATGCAGGAAACACAGGTTCGATCTCTGGTCTGGGAAAATCCCACATCTGTGTGCGGAGCAGCTAAGCCATGTGCCACAACTACTGAGCCTGTGCTCTAGAACCAATGTTTTTGCAACAGAGAAGCCACCGCGATGAGAAGCCCACAAACTGCAATGAAGAGGAGCCGCCACTCGCTACAACTAGAGAAAGCCTGTGTGCAGCAAGGAAGACCCAGCACAGTGGCCCCCCCCAGTAAAGAGTGTAGCTGCTGGAGACAGACTGCTGTGGTAGACAAACTCTGCTGTCTTTTAGAGTTTGATGACTTTGTAAAATTATGTGTGTGTGTGTGTGTGTGAGAAAGTCAGTTGTGTCCAACTCTTTGTGACCCCATGGACTGTAGCCTTTCAGGCTCCTCTGTCCTTGGAATTCTGCAGGCAAGAACACTGGAGTGGGTTGCCATGCCCTTCTCCAGGGGATCTTCCTTACCCAGGGATCAAACCCAGGTCTCCCTCATTTGTAAGTTATATAACCTCCACATAACTGTTTCGTTCAGCTATAAAATGGGATCTCTCCTAGGGTAATGATGAATATTGAAAGTTAATATAGGAAAAGACTTTTAAAATTTCTGATAAGTTGTGCATCATAAATGTTCAGTTCAGTGCAGTCGCTCAGTCATGTCCGACTCTTTGGGACCCCATGAATCGCAGCACGCCAGGCCTCCCTGTCCATCACCAGCTCCCGGAGTTCACTTAGACTCACGTCCATTGAGTCCGTGATGCCATCCAGCCATCTCATCCTTGGTCGTCCCCTTCTCCTCCTGCCCCCAATCCTTCCCAGCATCAAGGTCTTTTCCAATAAGTCAACTCTTCGCATGAGGTGGCCAAAGTACTGGAGCTTCAGCTTTAGCATTATTCCTTTCAAAGAAATCCCAGAGTTGATCTCCTTCAGAATGGACTGGTTGGATCTCCTTGCAGCGCAAGGGACTCTCAAGAGTCTTCTCCAACACCACAGTTCAAAAGAGTTCAGTTCAGTTCAGTCGCTCAGTCGTGTCCGACTCTTTGCGACCCCATGAATTGCAGCAAGCCAGGCCTCCCTGTCCATCACCAACTCCCAGAGTTCACCCAGACCCGTGCCCATGGAGTCAGTGATGCCATCCAGCCATCTCATCCTCGGTCGTCCCCTTCTCCTCCTGCCCCCAATCCCTCCCAGCATCAGGGTCTTTTCCAATGAGTCAACTCTTCGCATGAAGTGGCCAAAGTACTGGAGCTTCAGCTTTAGCATCATTCCTTCCAAAGAAATCCCAGGGTTGATCTCCTTCAGAATGGACTGGTTGGATTTCCTTTCAGTCCAAGGGACTCTCAAGAGTCTTCTGCAACACCACAGTTCAAAAGCATCAATTCTTCAGCGCTCAGCCTTCTTTACAGTCCAACTCTCACATCCATACATGACTACCGGAAAAACCATAGCCTTAACTAGATGGACCTTAGTTGGCAAAGTAATGTCTCTGCTTTTTAATATACTATCTAGGTTGGTCATAACTTTTCTTCCAAGGAGTAAGCGTCTTTTAATTTCATGGCTGCATCACCATCTGCAGTAATTTTGGAGCCCACAAAAATAAAGTCTGACACTGTTTCCACTGTTTCCCCGTCTATTTCCCATGAAGTGATGAGACTGGATGCCATGATCTTCGTTTTCTGAATGTTGAGCTTTAAGCCAACTTTTTCATTCTCCTCTTTCACTTTCATCAAGAGGCTCTTTAGTTCCTCTTCACTTTCTGCCATAAGGGTGGTGTCATCTGCATATCTGAGGTTATTGATATTTCTCCCAGCAATCTTGATTCCAGCTTGTGTTTCTTCCAGTCCAACATTTCTCATGATGTATTCTGCATATAAGTTAAATAAGCAGGGTGACAATATACAGCCATATAAAGAAACATTTCTTTATTCTATGGCACACAAGCCCAAAGAACATAACTGGTGAGGTAGGAGAAGAAACTGAGGAATCAAGAGTTCAGTTTCTATGAGCAGAGCTTGAACTTCCAGAGGTCATATTAGCAACTTTGACCCTATCACATTTATTAGGAGAAGCCTAGGAAGCAAGACATTTAATATCCCTATACTTGTTTTCTTCACTTATGAAATAGTGAAGTTTATCATAATAGTATCAGTGATTCATTTCTCTGGTTTCCTGAAATAAAGTGCCTCTATCATGGCAATGGACAGTTGTCTTTATTCTCTCATCCAATGACAGACACCTAGCTTGATTCCATACCTTGACTATCGTGAATGACACTGCCATGAGCATGGGAGTACAGTATCTCTTCAAGAAGATTATTTCATTCCTCTGGATAGAGATAGAGAAATGAGATTACTGGATCATATTGTGGTTCTATTTTTAATTCTTGAGGAAATTCCATACTGTTTTTCACTGTGGCTGTGCCAATTTACATTCCCACCTACAGTGTACAAGAGTTTCATTTTCTCCACATCCTCACTGGTGTTTGTTCTCTCTCTCCCCCCCCCTTTTTCTTAAATAATAGCTATCTTAATAAATGATCTTCCCTGGTGGCTCAATGGCAAAGAATCTGCCTGTCACTGCAGAAGCATGGGTTCCACCCCTGGGTTGAGAAGATCCCCTGGAGAAGGAAATGACAACCCACTCCAGTACTCTTGCCAGGAAATCACATGGGCAGAGGAGCCTTGGGTGGCTACAGCCCCTGAAGTCACAACAGAGTTGGACACAACTTAGTAACTAAACAACACCACCAATCCTAACAGGTGTGATGTGATCTCGTTGGGGTTTTGATCAGCGTTTTTCAGTTGATTAGTGATATTGAGCCTTTTTTCATGTACCTGTTGGTCATTTGTTGTCCTTTTTAGAAAATTATCTATTCAAGCTTCTGCCCATTTTTAAAGTGGGCACCACTGAATAGAATTTAACGTTTAAAAAAACAGAAGAAATCATGTCATTTGCAACTACATGGATGAACCTGGAGGATATTGGAGGCTATACTAAGTGAAATAAGCCAGACAGAGAAAGACAAATAGTCCATGGTATCACTCATACGCTGAATTAGAAAACATAAATTAAAAAGTTGAATTCATATTAACTATAGTTGGTAATACTGTACTATATAATTGAAATTTCCTAAAAGAGTGGAACTCAAATATTCTAACCCTAAGAAAGTAAATATGGGAGGTGATAGATGTGTTAATTAACTCAGTGGAAGGAATCCTTTCATAGTGTAGACATATATCAACTCATCATTTTGTACACTTTATTTTATTTATTTATTTATTTTGGTTGCACTGGGTCTTCACTGCTGTGCTCAGGCTTTCTCCAGTTGCAGTGAGCAGGAGTTACGCTCTAATTGCTGTACAAGTGCTTCTGACTACAGTGGCTTCTCTTGTTGTGGAGTGTGGGCTCCAGGGTGTGTGGCCGCAGTAGATGTGATGCATCAGCTTAGCTGCCCCCCAGCATGTGGGAACTCCTGGACCAGGGATTAAGCCTGTTCCCTTGCACTGGCAGGCCATTTCTTAACCACTAGACCACCAGGGAAGTCCATGTTGTACACTTTAAATGTCTTACAATTTTATTTGTCAATAATACCTCGGTACATCTGGGAAGAAGGACAGTGAACTATTTTCTTGTACATAATATTGAGACGGATAACGTTACTTTGGTTACATATATCCTTGCAGGTAGGGAGCATCAGGATATTTCCATGAAATTAAAACCTTCCTCAGAAGCTAGACTCAACTTAAATTTTTGACAAGAAAACCATGATTGCACTAATAAAAATATTAGCCTTTAGTCATTAGTTTTTGGTAACTCTTATCTAATGGAATAAGTTAAAGTAAACAAATGTATGCCAAGATAATAATTGGGTCAAAGAATGTATTTATCACAGATCCATAGCCAGTGATTTATATCCTTTTTTATTCCATCAAACTTTGTGACTTCAACTCTGGGGAATTCATAATTTATGCCAAGGAGATAAGAACAATAGTTTTGTTTTCATGGATTTATTTACTTCCTTTTAAAATAAAGAAATTATAATACTAAGGTGAGGTTTGCTACTTTAGCATGACTGCAATTATGCTAAGTAAGAACATATGCTCACTTTGTTGGTGAAAAAAATTCAGTGGCATTAATCCTAAAACAGATTAATGTAGCCATTTGCTAAGACATATATTCATGGACACATCTTCCAAGAGGACACTATTTCCTATGTTGAATAATGATCCCAAGGGCTGAAAAAAGATCTTTCCCTTCTGATATAATCTCTTTCCTTACTTCCTATGTCTCTCTAGAATCTTCAGTTCAGTTCAGTCGCTCAGTCATGTCCGACTCTAGAATCTTAGCTGTATATATAATATTAAGGTTGGAGTAATAATTACATTAAGTAGTTATCTCCCTAGGTTAAGCATGACTTCAACTAATGTCACTCCAGATAGTTTTAGATTTAATAATACCAGTGTTTCAGCACCTTATCCTGAAATTTTTAGTGAAAGCTCTAGTGCCTGGGACTTCTGGACTGATTGAAATGTGTGGTGATAACACTGGACAAACAAAATTTTGATTAATAGAAATGCTCCTGTTCCTTTCATAAATTCTACATTTTTTTGTGTGTACTAGAACTCTGTTTTGTACATATTCTAGAGAGTTTTATCAGATCTATTTTTATAGTTTAATTTTTAAGTATTTTATATCTGCTTTATAAGTATCCAGTAAGGTTTTTATCCTGGCTTTGAGGAGATTTGGTTCTAGGACCTGCTCCACATATCAAAATCTATGATTGTTCCAAAACCATAGTCAGCCCTCTGTATCCATGGTTCCACATCCACAGATTCAATCAACCTCAGATTATGTAGTATTGTCATTATTTATTGAATAAAACGCCATGCATAAGTGGACCTGTGCAATTCAAATGTATGGGTCAGTTGTTCAAGAATCAGCTGACCTCATTTCTGTTTCCCATGGCCATTAAAATTGTAACTCACTGGTTATCAAGATCTGAAATCTTCCTATGAAAAACTCTTTGTAAATCTTTTTCGCTATTCTTCTTTTAATTCTTTTTTTTTTTTTACCTCAGAAGATTTCCCTTAATTCCATGAGAGCTTAACTATGCATCTTAATGAATGTTTGTTATATTTACTCAGAATTTATCTTTGCTCTATAATTGGGGTTTTTTTTTCAGCTTACACATTATATCACATTGTCAAGAACAAAAACATATTCTTTACTGGGAATATTTGGATATCATTCTTATATATTTGGCTTCTCAGACCCACTCCAATGTTCTTGCCTGGAGAATCCCAGGGACGGGGGAGCCTGGTGGGCTGCCATCTATGGGGTCGCATAGAGTCAGACATGACTGAAGCGACTTAGCAGCAGCAGCAGCAGTAGCAGCCTCCTCATTAGTCATATCTCATAAAACATAAAACATCATTCTTTCTGGCATCAAGAAATATGTACATCATTAATCTATGGTGGTGATTTATTTCCTGTTTTATCCTTAGTTAAACTCTAGTCCATTAAAAAACATAGCATCCATACATATGATAGCTGCATCCATAGATAAAATGAAAGGAATAAAATTTTAATACACATATAATAAAAATTGGGTTTCTTCATTAACATAGCACATTAGTATGATTGAAAATTTTATGCTGTTTTATTTAAAACCTTTTATTTTCTTCATCTGAGATTCAGAAAAGTACTTATAACACAACATCTGTGTAATGATTCAATATGTCTCTTGACATTTTTTAGAAATGCCACCCAATTTATTAATGCTAAGTATATTGTTGCTGAAAGAAAAGTTAAAGACATGTTGAATATCAAGATTCTGATCGCTGAAATAATATGACATAGTCTATTCTTTGTAATTGCTGTTGAAACCAAATTGATCAAAGAATTAATTCAGAGACTGTCATAATGTTGTTTTCAGTTTCTGGCCATATTCCATGATTATATTAACCACTGGCATAGCTATTTTATCAGAGATAAATGTGCCAAATTAAGGATGACTGAAGATCCAGGGACAAGAAGAGCCCATTGAGATTCACTGAACATATACTGCTGTAAAAATAGTCTTAGTAGCAAAGAGGAGGGAAAAGTATAATATGAGAGGAATGTGAGTAAATGTCCAAGGTAGAGAATCAGTGGACAGTGTCAGAGTTTAATAACATGGTGATTAATAATTCACTCTCCTTGTGTTTCCCAGGTAAAACCAACCAGAGTTATTAGCAACAGGTGGTAGAGATCCAGCTCATATTTCAGACTTTGAAAAGACTAAGGGAAAAGGCAAGAAGTGGTGCCATTACTTCTCGGTCATGGTTACTCCTTGCAAGGCAATCTAAGAAGTATTAAAGGTTAAACCAATAGAATTGGAATCAACCTGGGCAAAACAGCAGAAAATGTTGATAGGCAATTCCTCACTGTAAGATTCAGTTCAGTTCAGTTTAGTCGCTAAGTCGTGCCTGACGCTTTGCGACCCCATGAATCGCAGCACGCCAGGCCTCCCTGTCCATCACGAACTCCTGGAGTTCACTCAGACTCGTGTCCATTGAGTCAGTGATGCCATCCAGCCATCTCATCCTCGGTCGTCCCCTTCTTCTCCTGCCCCCAGTCCCTCCCAGCATCAAAGACTTTTCCAATGAGTCAACTCTTCGCATGAGGTGGCCAAGTACTGGAGTTTCAGTTTTAGCATCATTCCTTCCAAAGAAATCCCAGGGTTGATCTTCAGAATGGACTGGTTGGATCTCCTTGCAGTCCAAGGGACTCTCAAGAGTCTTCTCCAACACCACAGTTCAAAAGCATCAATTCTTCGGCGCTCAGCCTTCTTCACAGTCCAACTCTCACATCCATACATGACCACAAGAAAAACCATAGCCTTGACTAGACGGACCTTTGTTGGCAAAGTAATGTCTCTGCTTTTTAATATGCTGTCCAGGTTGGTCATAACTTTTCTTCCAAACAGTAAACGTTTTTTAATTTCATGGCTGCAATCACTATCTGCAGTGATTTTGGAATCCAAAAAAATAAAATCTAACACTGTTTGCACTGTTTCCCCATCTATTTCCCATGAAGTGATGGGACCGAATGCCATGATCTTCGTTTTCTGAAGGGCCAAATTGATTACATAAACTAAGATGAATCTGAAGTTTTAGGTGTGAGGAAAGGACAAAAAAGCAGGTAGGACTTTGTAGATACAGAAGAATGCATTGGAAGGACTCAGGAAGTTTGTCAAGACACTGGGTCAGTAGAATTCATTAGTCTAGTTGGGTTTATGCATAATCATAACATTTCCATTTATGCACTTTTAATGTTATAGTCCACTCATTCAATTTCCTTTTACTTACTGTTAGTAGAGTATATTTTTGTTAGCCCATTTTCATGGTAATTGTGACACAGCAGACATTGTAGATGAATTTGTTTATAGGATGGGATATGCTTTTGAAAATGATGAAAGTGCTCCCCTGGTGGCTCAGATGGTAAAGAATCCCCCTGCAATGTGGGAGACCTGGGTTCAATCCCTAGGTTGGAAAGATCCCCTGGAGAAAGGAACAGCTATCCACTCCAGTATTCTTGGCCTGGAGAATTCCACAAACAGAGAAGCCTGGCAGGGATGGGGTGTCAAAGAGTTGGACGTGACAGAATGACAGTCACTTTCACATGCTTTTGAAAATGATACAAGAGCATCCTATTTTATATGTTAAAGAAAAATACAGAAATAGTAGATGTAGTCTTAATAAATGAAGTGTATTTTCATTAACAATTCCTCAAGTTTTTAATTAATATCTATTTACAGAAGCTGGCTTTATATCTCATACATTAATCTTAAAAAAGTCCATTTTCTTTCCATTATATTACATAGTGTAAAGGCCTTCCCTGGTAGCTTAGTGGTAAAGAATCCACCTGCAATGCAGGAGATGAAGATTCGATCCCTGGGTCAGGAAGATCCCCTGGAGAAAGAACTGGCAACTCACTCCAGTATTCTGGTCTGAGAAATCCCATGGACAGAGGAGCCTGGTGGGCTACACCGCATGGAGCTGAGAAGACTTGGATACAATTTAGCAACTAACAATAGCAACATATTGCATTATGTATGCTTTTCAAGGTTATACCACAGTTATCTTTGCTTCTTGTAATTATTTTAAATTTAAATGTTAAGCAAAAGTTCTGTAATAGAACCACAGTTTGAAAAGTTATACCCAGAGCTCTCTGGGTATAACTTTCTTCTATTCCATAGCTGGAAATAAACACTTTATAATCAATTTTAAAATTGTAAGCATTGGTTCTACATTTATTTAAATGGTGTGGTTTCTGCATCGTATTCCCAATGAGTCATTCTCAATGGGAAATAGAGATCTCTTTATCTGCATGAACCATTGTTACATTTTCCCCCCTTTCCCATTAATTATGAGCTGAAATTAGCATGTGAATTCTATTAATAATAATCTAGAAGGATATTGTCATTTATATGATTAGTCATGACCCTCATTCTTATTAGCTATATTTCTTGCTAGGAGAAGCAGATCTATGAAGTGGTAAAACTTGGGAATTAAAAAGGCCCTAGCTTGACTTGGTCTGCATGTTTAGGGTGTACAAAAAATCCTCTATCTGCCAGGCTCTTGGCTACCTTTCTCTCTTTCACTGTCCATTCAAAAGTATTATTGTTCTAAAGCAAAGGAAGGGAGGACTTCCCTGGTGGTCCAGTGGTTAAGACTCCTTGCTTCCAATGCATCGGTGGGGGTGGGGGTGGGGATGGGGGTTGTGCCGGGCAGATTTCCATCCCTGGTGAGGGAACTAAGATCCTGTGTGCCATGGGGAAGTGAAAGTGAAAGTGAAATTGCTCAGTTGTGTCCAACTATTTGTGACCCCATGGACTGTAGACTACCAGTCTCCTCCCTCCGTCCATGGGATTTTCCTGGCAAGAGTACTGGAATGAGTTGCCATTTCCTTCTCCAGAGGGGTCTTCCCAACCCAGGGATTAAACCCAGTTCTCTTGCATTGTTGGCAGACGCTTTTACAGTCTGAAGCATGGCTAAAAGAAAAAAAAACTGTTTTTTTTAAAAAAAAGTATTCTGTCTTGGTGAATGACTCTGTGATTCAGATAGGAAATATTTATACTTAAAATGACATCTTTATGACTTTTAATGTCACACTTCCAATATCTAATACCAAATTTGATTATTTTTCATGTTTAGCAGAGATAGGAGATATGTGGGAAATGCCAAAGAAAGTGTGCCACCTGATATTTCTATTTAATCCTAGAGTCTATTCTTTGTTCATTTTCTCTTCAAAAGATGATTGTAGACAATTGTATTACTCTTCCTAATTATTTTCTATGAAAAGAATTATATTTTATGAGATAATCTGTCCCAGTGTGATGCAAAATGCCGCACACTGTAATTTTAAGAACTCGACTTGGAAAGTTGAAAGACTGCCTTTTCCTATTTTATGCCATTGTAGACTAGTGCTTCTAAAAGAATAAGGATTGGACTTGTCTTTGGACTTTAAAATTAGCAACTGTGCTTCAAATTGAATGGTTTGAGGTCTAGTAAATTAAGCTTAATAAAGCCTTTCAATTCCTCAGTGTACAAGTAATGGGTGTGCAGGAGCAGTCTGTTGAGGGCATATGTATTTTCAAAAAACTGGCTTTTCTTCCCTTTGTAGTTGGAATTCTTGTACAATTGTTAAGGTGAAAATAAAAATGCCAGAAAAAAAATTCATGTGTTTAGCTTGGAAAGTTGGTGTTCTAGAAACCTGGGGAATGATAAACTGACTATCCTTTCTCCTCAAGAATATCACATGGCAGGGGCTTCCCTGGCAGCCCAGTGGTTATGGCTCTATTACCACTGAAAGGGGCATAGGTTTGATTCCTGGTGTGGGAACCAAGACCCAATATGCCACCAGGAGTGGCCCAAAAATTAAAAAATAAAGTAATTTTTTTATACAGCATTATGGCATCTCCCCATAGTGATAAAAAATAGACTGTCACGTGCCCATATGTAGTTTATATAAAGTTCATGAATTGCCTCTTTTCTGCATCCTCACCACCCTTGAGAAAGGAAGGGGGAGAGAGCAGAGTGACATGTAATTAGATATTCCTGCAAACCTCCCCTTGGAAGGTCTGGTAGAGTTTCCCCATGGGGTTGAAGGCTGACTGGCTGGCTGACTGCTATGAAGTGCAGTGGCAACATTTTGACACTAACCAAGAACAAATAAAATGTCTTCCTAATGGAGGCATCATATCTGAATGTCTTCTTTCATAAGTACTACTCTTTCACAAAATTTAAACTGTGAAGCTAAGACTTCACTACTTACAATCTTAGAATGAGAATTCAGAATATTTGTGAGAATGTGAAGTTCTGGGCTTCTCTGGTGACTCAGACAGTAAAGAATCTGCCTGCAATGCAGGAGACCAAGGTTCTACCTCTGGGTCAGGAAGTTCCCCTGGAGAAAGGGAATCCCACTCTAGTATTCTTGCCTGGAGAATCCCACGGACAGAGGAGCCTAGTGGGCCACAGTCCATGGGGTCACAGAGAGCTGGACACAACTGAGTGACTAACACTTTCACTTTCACACTCTGCAAAGTTCTACTGCTACTTTCAGCCTCACCCAGCCTGCCTTATTAAACATAAAACGTTAAGAGAGAGAAAAGGGAAAAACTCCTTCCTTCTAACTTGCAGGAGTTTTGAATGGAGGCTTAGTCTTATTTGCCCTTGGTCCTAACATATTCATGCAAACCCACTGCACTTTAAGGCGTTTCTTCATAAAAAGGTCTCTTTACGGATGACCTTTTTTGATGGGCTTTAATTACATTAAGAGCTTCCCAGGTGGCTCTTGCGGTAAAGAATCTGCATGCCAATGCAGGAGGCACAAGAGATGCAGAGGGTTTGATCTTTGGATGAGGAAGATCCCCTGGAGAAGGAAATGGTAACTCACTCCAGTATTCTTGCCAGGAAAATCCCATAGATAGGGGAGACTGGTGGGCTACAGTCTCTGGGGCCGCAAAGATTCAGATACAACTAAGCACATACACGCACACAAAATTACATCATGTGTGGGGCTCATGTAAGGTTGTTACTGCAGACAAGCATTGACATAGTCACGTGTAGAAATAACATATAAATAGTGGAGAGTTGCAAGTGCCTTTTTATCATCACAATGCCTATTTCTTAATTAGCATTACTTAATTAGAGTCAGACATGACTGAGCGACTGAACTGAACTGAACTGAATTAGTGCTCACTGACTCAATGGACATGAGTTTGAGAGAACTCTGGGAGATAGTGAAGGACAAGGAAGCCTGGTGTGCTGCAGTCCATGGGGTCACAAAGAGTTGGATACTCCTTAGTGACTGAACAACAACAACTAGTGCTAGTTAATAGATACTAAAATTTTAATTGAGGCCTCACCATACTTATATTTGTCTTTCTTGTCAAAAGCAAGATTCTTTCCTGAGAAGGAAAAGATTGGTGCATCAATATTTTTGTTTTATCTTGCTGTTCCAGATCCTCTAAAATATGAGGTATTTCAGTTATTCCTCTTCATTCATCTCCTTGCTACCTTCTTTCTTGAATTTAATAAACATTGCTCAGTTAGCTAATAAACATAAAACACTATAATTGGCATTAAAGAACAACAACTATATAAAGAGGTAGGGCTTCCCTGTGGCTCAGATGGTAAAGACTCTGCCTGCAATGCAGGAGACCCAGGTTCCATCCCTGGGTTAGGAAGATCCCCTGGAGAAGGGAATGGAAACCCACTCCAATTTTTTTGCCTGGAGAATTCCATGGACAGAGGAGCCTGAGGGGCTACAGTCCATGAGGTCACAAAGAATCAGACACAACTGAGTGTTACCACCTTATAATAATAATGATAATAATGATAAAAGATAACATCCTATAATAATAATCCATTTTCTCTCTTAGTTGAAAATTACTGTCAGACATTAGGTGATTCTTGTTATGGTAACCCTTCCCTTTTAATGCCAGAAGGAGCAAAGAAACATGTCATGGAGTAACATTAAATAAGACTTAGAGAGGCATTCACTGGAGGGCTATACACGTGAACTTGTTTCCTTCCATGATTTTAAAACATCCATGCTTAACCCAACTCATTCAGTATCTCACCCTTGTCTGGTTACACATCGCCACATCCGTGAGTTTATTATTCATGCTCCCTTGAAAAGCCCTAAACTTGTCTAAGTCTTATTCCTTCAAATGCTAACTCAAGTCTCTTCCTTTTGGTAAAGATTTTCTGACCTTTTCTACCCATTGTTCGCTTCCTGTTTTCAACAATAGTCAATTGTTTTGGAGATTACTCTATTCTGCATGAGTTTAGCTTTTATGTATAGACCTGATCTTTACAAACTGATTATTAATAACTTACAAGAAGAAATAATACCTTCTGTTTCACTGTAACCCTCGGTATTGCTTTGCAAATTTCTTAACAATAGAAAGGAAAGTAACAATGGAAAATGGATCCAGATAATGCAGAAAGGGTGTCATGTTAAATTATGCTCACTCTTTCTTCATGTTCCATTTGTAACAGGAACACCAGATCCACACTTTTCGGATCTCATTCTTGTATATGTGTTGCTGTTTTACAGTTTTACACACAATTTTTAAAATGAATACCTAATAAATAAATCTAAAATTTTACCAACCTGTCACCAGGTGGTGACAAAGTCCAGAGGTGCATAGTTTGAGCATTCCCAAATGGTAAATTATAAACACACTTGAACATATAATAAAAGTATGTGAACATAGACACATGTAATTTCAGATTCTTCTTTAGCTACTTTCTGTTCTATATTCTGGAAGCACTCAAGAGATCCTCAGCTCAGATTGGAAGAGGGACTCTGTTCTATTCCTACACATTCACTTTTGTAAATCTGCTTTCCTGGCCACCTAAAGTGCATAATTCACATAAGTGTCAGTTTCTCCAAACTCCCAGCTCTCAGAGAGATCTGAACATGACAAAAAAATTGGCCTCCGTTTTCCGTCTTAGTTGAAAATTACTATCTGACACTAGGTGATGTTTGTTATGGTGACTCTTTCCTTCTTTTATTATCATTATTTTTTAATCTTTTTGGTTGTGCATGGCAGGATCTTACTTTCTTGACCAGGGATCAAACCAATGGCCCCTGCAGTGGAAGCTGGGAATCTTAACCACCGGAGGGAGGTTCTGAACCGTTCCCTTCTTTAGATGACATAAGGAGAAGGAATGAAACAAGACACAGTAAATTTTCACTCAAATTTTCAAACAATTTTATTAAATGTGATAGCTATTATTTACCAATTAAAAGGAGTTATTTGGTCTCTTAGGGCTTCCAATAAACTGGAAAATTCTGAAACAGATGGGAATACCAGACCCTCTGACCTGCCTCTTGAGAAACCTATATGCAGGTCAGGAAGCAACAGTTAGAACTGGACATGGAAGAACAGACTGGTTCCAAATAGGAAAAGGAATATGTCAAGGCTGTATATTGTCACGTTGCTTATTTAACTGATATGCAGAGTACATCATGAGAAACACTGGTCTGGAAGAAGCACAAGCTGGAATCAAGATAGCTGGGAGAAATATCGATCACCTCAGATATGCAGATGACACCACCCTTATGGCAGAAAGTGAAGAGGAACTAAAAAGCCTCTTGATGAAAGTGAAAGAGGAGAGTGAAAAAGTTGGCTTAAAGGTCAACATTCATAAACTAGATCATGGTATCTGGTCCTACGGGAAATAGACGGGGAAACAGTGGAAACAGTGTCAGACTTTATTTTGGGGGGCTCTAAAATCACTGCAGATGGTGATTGCAGCCATGAAATTAAAAGACGCTTACTCCTTGGAAGGAAAGTTATGACAAACCTAGATAGCTTATTAAAAAGCAGAGACATTACTTTGCTGACTGAAGTCCGTCTAGACAAGGCTATGGTTTTTGCTGTGGTCGTGTATGGACTGTGAGGAAAGCTGAGTGCCAAAGAACTGATGTTTTTGAAGTGTGGTGTTGGAGAAGACTCTTGATAATCCCTTGGACTGAAAGGAGATCCAACCAGTCCATTCTAAAGGAGATCGGTCTTGGGTGTTCACTGGTAGGACTGATGCTAAAGCTGGAACTCCAATACTTTGGTGACCTCATGCAAAGAGTTGACTCATTGGAAAAGACCCTGATGCTGGGAAAGATTGAAGGCAGGAGGAAAAGGGGACTACAGAAGATGAGATGGCTGGATGGCATCACTGACTTGATGGACATGAGTTTGAGTAAACTCCGGGAATTGGTGATGGACAGGGAGGCCTGGCGTGCTCCAGTCCATTGGGTTGCAAAGAGTTGGACACAACTGAGTGACTGAACTGAACTGAGGGCTTCCCTGGTAGCTCAACAGTAAAGAATCTGCCTGCAGTGCAGAAGATGAAGGAGATTCTGGTTCAGTCCCTGGGTAGGGAAGATCCCCTGGAGGAGGGCATAGCAGCCCACTCCAGTATTCTTGCCTGGGAAATCCCAAGGACAGAGGAGCCTGGTGGGCTACCGTCCATAGGATCACAAAGAGTTGGACATTATTGAAACAACGTGGCACACATGCACACATTTGGTTTCTTGTCTAAGGCCCCTTATCCTATGGTTCTCTCTTATCCTTTTAAGCTCCTTCCCATACTGTTGGGCTTCCCTGTGTTGCTCAGATGGTAAAGAATCTGCTTGTGATGCAGGAGACCCAGGTTCAAGCCCTGACTTGGAAAGATCCCCTGGAGAAAGGAATGGCAACCCACTCCAGTATGCTTGCCTAGAGAATTCCATGGACAGTGAAACCTGGTGAGCTACAGTCCATGAGGTCACAGAGAGTTGGACACAACTGAGTGACTAACTTTTTAGAGCCCTGGTAGCTTAGCTGGTGAAGAATCCACTTGCAATGTGGGAGATCCCGGTTTGAGTCCCAGATAGGAAAGATCTGCTGGAGAAGAAATAGTCTATCCACTCCAGTATTCTTGGGCTTCCCTGGCAGCTGAGATGATAAAGAATCTTCCTGTACTGTTCTGTGTGTGTCAGTAAGTATGGCTTCCATCTCAGTACTCTGAACATTCCCCATATCTCCCAGACTCAGTGCATTTACCTTGCTTGTAAACTGCTTTCTCTGCCAGTCAGAATCTTACTTAAATTTCAGGTATAGCGCAAATATCACCACCTACATAAGATATTCCCTGATGCCCATTGCTACTGGGATTCTTCCTTCTTTTAAATGCTTATCTTTGTTTGTTCATTCCTTTATTGACATTCATACAGCCCAGGATTGTATTTATTTTAGTCCTGTTTTACTTTCTGCTAAACTGAACGCATCTCAAAGCACAGACCATGCTAACCACCGTAATTTCCTGTATTGCTGTAGAAGTCCTATTTACATTACAAAAGCCTGGTGATTTCATATGAACAGAATGTGTTATATTATATACAATATGACCTAACTTTTGAGTTGCTTTGGTTATATACAAGATATACTTTTTTTTAAAAGAATGAACAGTTAGAGAGAAATTAGAGAAATATTTATGAACTGTGCACACATAGAATGTTAAACTGAATTTGTTTGGATACAAGGACATACTATTTTGACTCACACAAAACAGGAAAACACAGGAAGCAAAGAGACTTTTTTGTGAACTTAGGCTAATCAAGCCTATACTAATGATTTTTGTGATGGAAATTACATGAAGAGAGGAGCATGAAGGGAAATTTGGGAGGCAGGGAAGGCAGCATGAAAGTAATTGACTAATGGAAAAAGGAAAAGTATTTCTTGAAATAAATTAATAAGTGAAATAAATTACTAAGGGTGAGCTTAGAAAGCTTGAATTATATGTAGAAAGTAAGTGGGCGCAAGAGAAATGATTCAAAGAGAAAAATTACATGAACTGAGTGGGAGAAATGTATGATTTTACAGTAAAGCATTTTTAAGTACACAGGAATGAAAGAAGAAAAAAAAATCATAGGCAGTTACAAAAAATAAAGTTCCCTCAATAAAAAATGTGAACAATCACACATAGAAAATGATTCATTTCAGAAAGAAGGGTGAACCTCAGATCTGTAACAGTCATCTCAGTATGTTGACCTTTGTAGATTGAAGAACAAATAGGAAATGCCAACAGGGCATCCGCCATCGTCACAAAGGAGGCAAAGTTATCATAAAAATCATAGATTTAAGCTACTATTGTGCCAAAAGGAAAAAAAACATGCTTTAAAATGATAGGAGCCAAAGCCCTAGAAAAATAAAAGCCTAGAATTTTTTTTTTTTTTTTTGTAAAGGCTAAAATTATATGCATCTCCACTGTGAAAATACTTCAGATATTCTGGGGACCAAAGAACACATCTCTACAGTATAATTTGTTTGGTTTTTTAAGTTTTTTGCTGTTGTTGCCAAGAATGTATTTAAAAATCTGTGTTAACAATTATATATTGACTTTAATATTAGAATAAGACTGATTTTTATTTTGATCACAGTTCAGCCACCTCCTCTCTGTAATTATAGGCAAGTTTATTACATAAACTTCCCTATTTTCATTGTCTTTGCTGGTAAAATATGAGTAATACTACCTACTGATCACATTACTTGGAGAATCAGCAAGGTGAATTGAGTAATATCAAGCTCAGAGCTCGTCAAGCAGTAAGCCTTCAGGAGGTTCTATTATACATTATGACACTTTGTAAATAATGCTTCTAATTCACAGTTTGTAAAGAGAGCTTTTAATTGAATATTTAACTATGTGTTAACTTATTGAATATGCTAATATCCAGGTGATTTCTCCATGACTTCTTAAGTTCAACTCAAACCTAGAGACTAGGTCTCATAAAATTGTAAAGTTCTGATTTCTTTAGCAATCTATTGTCTTTCCTGTGGATGTTTTCCACATTCACCCCCCATCCTAACTCCACATCACTACTACCCAATATTTCTGTTAATTAGTCAGGAATTTAGACAGATTTTTCACTCAGGAGCATGATGGTGCTAACTGAATACAGAAGAATCCATCCAGAGTAAAAATCAACACAGCAAAATAAAACAGAAAGAGATCAGTCAAGACAAATTTTGACTTTCAAGGTCTCTATAAATTTGCACCACAAGGAGTTACTTATTATTGAAAACCTGTGGAATATGTATGTGTTTGAACTCCTGTGAAAGCAATAAGGTTATTATATAAAAGTTAAGTGCCAGGCTTCCGTGGTAAAGAATCACAGGACAGTAAAGAACCCACAGGAGACATGGGTTCAGTTCCTGGGTTGTGAAGCTCTTCCTTCCTGGAGAAGGAAATAGAAACCCACTCCAGTGTTCTTGCTTGAGAAACCTGATGGACAGAGGAACCTGGTGGGCTGCATACAGTCCATGGGGCACAAGGGTCAGACACAACTTAGAAACGAAACAACAGCAACTCCATAACAGAACATCAAATCATCTGAAGCGAAGACTGATGTAACTGGTAGAAGAAACGGACACATTTTAATTATAGTCAGTGATTACAAAATCTCACTTCAGTTCAGTAGCTAAGTCGTGTCCTACTCTTTGTGACCCAATGGGCTGCAGCATGCCAGGCCTCCCTGTCCATCACCCACTCCTGGCATTTACTCAAACTCATGTCAGTGATGCCATCCAACCATCTCTTCCTCTGTCGTCCCTCTCTCTCCTGCCTTCCATCTTTCCCAGCATCAGGGTCTTTTCATATGAGTCAGTTCTTCACATCAAGTGGCCGAAGTATTGGAGTTTCAGCTTCAGCATCACTCCTTCCAATAAGTTTTCAGGACTGATTTCTTTTAGGATAGACTGGTTAGTATCCTTGCAGTCCAAGGGACTCTCAAGAGTCTTCTCCAACACCACAGTTCAAAAGCATCAATTCTTCGATGCTCAGCTTTCTTTAGAGTCCAACTCTCATACATGACTACTGGAAAAACCATAGCTTTGACTAGATGGACCTTTGTTGGCAAAGTAATGTCTCTGCTTTATAATATGCCATCTAGTTTGGTCATAACTTTCCGTCCAAGGAGCAAGTATCTTTTAATTTCCTGGCTGCAGTCACCATCTACAGTGATTTTGGAGCCCCCAAACATAAAGTCTCTCACTATTTCCATTGTTTCCCCATCTATTTGGCATGATGTGATGGGACCAGATGCCATGATCTTAGTTTTCTGAATGTTGAGCTTGTAGCCAACTTTTTACTCTCCTCTTTCACTTTCATCAAGAGGCTCTTTAGTTCCTCTTCACTTTCTGCCATAAGGATGGTGTCATCTACATATCTGAGGTTATTGATATTTCTCCCAGCCATTTTGATTCCAGCTTGGCCTTCGTCCAGCCTGGTGTTTCTCATGATGTACTCTGCATATAAATTAAATAAGCAGGGTGACAATATACAACCTTGACGTACTCCTTTTCCTATTTAGAACCAGTCGTTTTTCCATGTCCAGTTCTAACTGTTGCTTCCTGACCTGCATACAGATTTCTCAAGAGGCAGGTCAGGTGGTCTGGTATTCCATCTCTTTAAGAATTTCCCAGAGTTTGTTGTGGTCCACACAGTCAAAGGCTTTGGCATAATCAGTAAAACAGAAGTAGATATTTTTTCTGGAATTCTCTTGTTTTTTTGATAATACAACGGATGTAAAATTACAAAACCTAACCCTCAATAATAGATAGGCTAAGTAAACAGAAAAATCAGTTAGGATATAGAAGACCCTGAACAAAACCAGCAACCAACTAAATGGAATGAATTGTTTTAGCACATTTCTACTCAACTACAGCAGAAAACTCATTCTTTTAAAGTACACATATAAATTTTACAAATAGAACATATCATCTGACCATCAAACAAGTATTTATATCATCTGAGTCATCAAACAAATAAATTTAAAAGAATATAGCCATGAAATTTTGTGCTATGACCAAAATCTTAAAACTCCCCAAATGCTTGGAAACTGTCATATAACCCATGGGTCAAAAAAAAGGGGGGAGAGGAGTAAGTCAGATATATTTTGATGAGAAATAATGAAAATAGAACATATATTAACATTTGGTGGATGAAACTGAGACAGTACTTATTGGGAATAAATGCCTGAAGCTCCCACATTAAAAAAACTAGAAGAAAATAGCAAATTAAACCCAGACTATGTATATTAAAATGAAACAAATATAAGAGAAAGCAAATTAAATAGAAAATACAAAACTAATAAAAAAAAGTTAACGTATTTTTCCTTGAGAAGATCAATAAAATTAATAAATGTCTAGTGATGGCAACCCACTCCAGTGTTCTTGCCTGGAGAATCCCAGGGATGGGGGAGCGAGGTGGGCTGCCGTTATGGGGTCGCACAGAGTCGGACACAACTGAAGCAACTTAGTAGCAGCAGCAGCAGTGAGATTCATCAGGACCAAAACGAAAAAACAAATTACCAGTTCCAGGGATGATAAAAGTGATATTCCTACTCATTCTACTCTATATATGACTTTCCTCCCTTCTTTAATTTTATTCATTCTATAAATGGTGTCATAATAAGAAATATATTTGGTTTTGTCCCCAGTTCCTGTACTGAACTCCTAAAACCCTTGTAGTTTCCTTAGTTATTATAGGAGTGCTAGAAGCATATGTTGTTCTAATGTTTGCTTGTTGATTCTGGTTCCAGACACAAGAACTTCTAAGACTCTTGGAGTCTCTGGAGTGATAATTGTTTTCTTTGTATTCTAGTGAAATGACTGGTAGGTGGGAGCCTCTAGATAGCCTCAACATGAGAAGCTAATCACGAGAAAGACCAAGCCTGATTAGACACTTGTAACCCAGCCCAACTCCATTCTCCAGAGAGGAGAGAAAGGCTGGGTATTGAGTTATTAATAATCAGGCATATGTGATTAAGTCTCCATAAAACCTCTAAACTGGGGTTTGGAGAGCATCTGGGTTGGTGAACAATCTATATGCCTAGAGTGTGGTCACATTTCAGCTCCACAGGGACAAAAGCTCATACAAAAGTTAACAGATAACTGAAATACCTTATATTTGTTAAATAAATAGAATTTATAGTTTAAAATCTTCCAAGAAGAACAACTCCAGGGCTGAGTCTTCACTCATTAAATTCCACCAAATATTAGAGGTAACAGAAACTCTGCATCTATTATTTGTGAAAACTGAAAAGGAAATAACACTTCTCAGCTCCTTCTATGAAGCCAGCATTGCTTTGGTACCCAAATCATATGAAACATTCAAAGAAGACAGACCAACAGCCTTCATGATTTTCCTAAAATTTTAGCGAATCAAGCCTTATATAGAAGAAATAATATAGCATGACTTGGTTAGGGAATCCATGGTGATTCAATGTAAAAAATCAATTAATGTAATTCACCATACCAAAGGGGCTTCCCCGGCGGAGCTAGTGGTAAAGAATCTTCCCGCCAGTGCAGGAGATGCGGGAGACACAGGTTCGATCCCTGGGGCGGGAAGGGAAGCTTCTCTGGAGGAGGGAGGGCATGGCACTCCATTCCAGAACTCTCGCCTGGAAAATCCCATGGACAGAGGAGGCTGTTGGGCTATAGTCCATGGAGTCGCAAAGAGTGAGATACAACCTAGCGCACGCACATGTGTTCACCTTACCAAAAGCCTAATAAAAATATGATCACCCTAACAGCAGTAGAAAAATAATTTGACAAAATTTAGCATCTATTCATGATAAAAACTCTCAGTGAACATAGTTTTCTGACCCTTTCTACATGTTAAGCACGTCTGTTTTCTGTTTCCATAGCTTCCTATTATATTTTCTTATAAAATTTCTCACTCTTTGTTGCTTAATTGCCTTTTTAGTTAGCTTATTCCTAACTAATTTAGATGTTGTAGAATTTCTGCTATGTAACTAACCCTCAGTTACAAATTGCTAATAAATGATTAACATTTGGTTCTTGGCTAACTGAGAGACTTAGGATCCTCTTAATAAAATGGGAATTCCCAATAGCTAATTTTTTTTTTTACAGTAGCTACTTCTTATGGAATATTTTTTATATGCCAGGTAGAGTGCTAAGTGATTTACATCTAAAAAATGTATTATTTTTACCATCACCACATAAGAAAGGCAGTGTTATTATAATTTGAGTTTTACAGATGAGGAATTAAAGTACAACAATTGTAAGTAATGTACCCAAAGTCACACACATGGTAAATATAGGGGTGGGACTTGCTTTCAGGCTATCTGATCCTGGAGCCTCCACTTTATACCCCATCCTCACTGCCCATCAATCAGAAGTGCAGATATGGGAAAGGTTATAGGGGAGAGAGGGCTTCCTAAGGGGCGCTAGTGGTAAAGAACACACCTGCCAATGCAGGAGTCCTAAGAGACATGGGCTTGATCCCTGGGTAGGGAAGATCCCCTGTAGGAGGGCACGGCAATCTACTTGTGTTCTTGCCTGGAGAATCCCATGGACAGAAGCTGTCGGGCTACAGTCCATGGAGTTGCAAAGAGTTGGACATGACAGAAGGGACTTAGCATACACGCATAGAGGAAAGAGCACGTGTTTAAACAAGGCCAGGATAAGTTTAAACCTTTACATAAAACATTCATCTATTAACACCTGCTGTGTGTAGTGTTTGCCCTCAATAAGAGCAGAAGAAAGATAAAAATGCAGTGATTTGGTTAACTAACATACATTGAGAAAATTTTATCTTCTGTAACTGACTTGGGTTAGGGCTTCACAATGAATAAGATGTAATCCCTATCTTTGATGACCTCAAAATCTATAGAAAACTTGACAAATTAAAAAATATTTTCCACCTTTTTATTCTCCCTGTTTTCTGACTTTATTTCTACTTTGAATTTATAACATTGTGATAATAAGAAAAAATATTGTTTTAGGTTTAGGTTATTTTTTCTGGTACATGAAAATAAAGTTTTTCTTATGAAAATTGTGATAATTGAAATGTTTTGATGTGAGGGTTTAGAGTGAAGTAAATAAAGCACATGCAGGGAACCATAGATCATGTGACATTCATGTCATACTCCTGAACTTTCTTGTAAAAAAGATCTAAAAACTACACATCTGCTAAAAAAACAAAAACAAAAACAAAAACCCTACACATCTGCTAAAATTGACATCTTAACTATTTCCCTTACAGCAGTAAAATTCCATTCACTAATAATTTTTCGTAATATAACATAGATTAGTGAAATATCAAATGTCTTTTTCTACTGTTGCAAACTTTAAAACACTTGTGTTTCAGAGAATATATTATGCAGAATAGATTTTAAAAGGGCACTTAACACAAGAGAAATACAGAAAACTAACTACTTCTGAAGACTTATTTAAACCAAAACATATTGATAACTACCCTATGTTGAGGAAATAGGGTTACCTGGGTCAACATCCACACCAGTATGTGTATTTACTTTCTGTCAAATCCATCAGTTGAGCTGCTTCTGCTAATTTATTTGATCACAGGCTTGTAAATGTAATTAGATTAAAATGGTCCCTCCACTTCAGTTACTCGACACATAATTGAGTATATATACATGTAGAATGACAAAAGGCACCGTAAGATATATTTTTAATAGCAAAAATAACAGAATAGACAAAAGTGCCTGAGATGCTCAAAGGATAAACATTTTGGGGGGGATATGGAGCCAGAAACAGTATATTTTTTAGAGTTTTGAGTTATAGTCAAAAGGAAGGGGAAATCCTGTGATGCTTCTTAGAAATCGTAAATGTCTCGATATAAATGAAAGAAGTGGGGATGTTGCCAGACAATGGGAGTTTCAGAGTTGACAGAGATCTTGGAAGGAAGTTATCTTACTTTTATCTGAACTACCACGAATTCCCTAGAAAGGATAGAGTGAGTCTGGCAAGATAGGTGTCTAACTTTATTTAGTGGAGGAGAAGCATAGCAAACTAACACAGAGAGAGTAGACAGAATAATGGACTTAGGAAGAAAAAAGTGCATGAAATTGCATATATATTATATATTTCAGAGGACTTCCCTGGTGGCTCGGTGGTATAGAATCCACCTACCAGTGCAGGAAATACAAGAGATGTAGTTTGATCCCTGGGTCCAGAAGGTCTCCTGGGTAAGAAATGGCAACCCACTCCAGCACTCTCGCCTGGGAAATTCCATGGACAGAGGAGCCTCATGGACTACAGTCTGCAGGGTGGCAAAAGGTCAGACACAACTGAGCAACTGAGCATGCATACAACACAAAGAAAAATATATCTATCCCTCCAAGACTTTGATTATAAACAAGGAGAGGTATTTAGTGTGAGTTAGGAAGAAATACCCATTATGTAAACATTACTATAAAAATAGGATTAATTTGTCTTCATATGTCCAAAATAAGAGATATACCTAGGGCTTCCCCGAAAGCTCAGTTGGTAAAGAGTCCGCCTGCAATGCAGGAAACCGTGGTTCAATTCCTGGGGCAGGAAGATCCACTGGAGAAGGGATAGGCTACCCACTCCAGTATTCTTGGGCTTCCATTATGGCTCAGTGGGTAAAAGAATCCATCTGCAATGAGGGATACCTGGATTCAATCCCTGGGTTGCAAAAATCCTGTGGAGAAGTGAAAGGCTACTCACTCCAGTATTCTGGTCAGGAGAATTCCATGGACTATATAGCCCATGGGGTCACAAAGAGTTGGACATGACTGAGTAACTTTCATTTCACATACCTAGGTTTAATTGTGTTGGTTCAGAATTCTCAAAAGAAGTCTTTATTTTATATATATATATATATATATATATACACACACACACACACACACACTACAGATTTATGTGCATATGTGTATTGTGCAATATGCTTACAGAACTTAAAAAAAAAAAAAAACTTGTAGGTTCTGATCTGACATGTGAAGAACTTGGAAGTCAACACCCCCATATACAATAAGAAAAAAATGCAAAAAAAGAATCCTGAAAATATTATTTTATCATATATTTAATTTTTGATGAATTATGCTTGATTTTTCACTTCTGATTATATATGCCCTTCCCCTCTGTTATGGAGTAGGAAATGGCAGCCCACTCCAATATTCTTGCCTGGAAAAGTCCACATACAGAGGAGCCTGGTGGGGTACAGTCAGACATGACTGAGCACACACATCTCCTCTTTTAACCTACCAACACTAATCTGTTAATTTTCCCCATCACTCTTTATGGTCAGTTTTTCTAAGGGATTAACTTTGCTTTTTCTCTGCAGTTTCCAACAACTAACTTTTGGCTTTGTTGGTTTTCTCTATTACACATTCATTTTCAATTTTGTTGATTTTTCCTTATATTCCTTAGTTCTACTTTCTTTGAGCTGTATTTGCTGTTATTTTGTCTCACTTCATGACATAGACACTTACATCATTGTTTTTTAGACTGTCACTGCTTCTAACATAAATATAAGGCTCTTGGTGACACTCTGAACTCTGATGTACTTTTCTTTATCACATAGTTCAGAAAATTTATTTCTGAATTTACTTTATTTTTATCTTATATATAAAATATAAAGAGATATATACATAACACATATTTTTTATCCATTCATCCATTGATGGGCATTTAGGTTGCCTCCATATCTTGGTTATTTTACAGTAATGCTGCAATGAACATAGGGGTGCATGTATCTTTTTGAATTAGATTTTGGTTTCTTCAGATAAATGACTTAGGAGTGGAATTGCTGGATCATGTGGTAGGTCTATTTTCTTTTTTAATTTTTTGAGAGATTCCATATTATTCTCTATAGTACTAATTTACAATTTACTAATTGTTCTCGCTATACTAATTTACATTTCCACCAACAGTGCACGAGAGTTCCCTTTCTCTCCACATACTTGCACCATTTGTCATTTGCTGTCTTTCTGATAATAGCCATTCTGACACGCGTGAGATGATTTCTCATTGTGGTTTTCATTTGCATTTCCCCAATGATTAGTGATGTTGAGCATCTTTTCATGTGTCTTTTCAGGTCTTCTGCCCATTTTTTAAATTGGTTGTTTGTTTGTCTTTGATATTCAGTTGTATGAATTCTTTGTGTATCTTGTGATAATTAAATATTGGACATTGTGTACAAAGAAATATAGATTCTCAGACTCGAGTCCACATGAAGAAGCAGGGAATGTCCCCAGGTGAGCATCAGCTCTGTGCTCCTAAGTTGTCTTTCAGAGATTCTCCCCAACTCTGTAATTTGTCCTTTTGGTCCTCATTACCTCCATAGTCTGTGATGACTTTACAGAGATGGTTGTTGTATGTTATCTGGCTTTGCAGGTTGTTTCTAATGGAGGGGTTGTTCTACTGCCAAATTCTACATCCAGAAGTAAATGTTCTGTTATACCATTTTTATTCTGATAGTGAATTGAGAGAAAGATACTGTTATTCTTCACATTTATGGCATAAACTTAGAACATATTCTTAGAGAAATAGAACAGCTTACTAAAGGACACACAATTAACTTGATCAAGGTTATCAGAAGGGTGGACAAGTCTCAGTTCCAGCCCAGATTCATCTTACTTCAGGATCTGGGTTCTCAAGCACTTGGTTGTATTTCTTTAGTATTTCACTCTTGATACAGAATTCTATCTAGAAATAAAGGAGGCCCTTCATAACTAAAGTAAGTCTTTGTGGGCCCTGGCATTAATAAATAGAAGGGAATAAAGTATGTATCCAACATAAGAATCCATCTAAGGACCGCAGTTATGCTTACTATTCACAATCCTGAACATAAATCCTGAACATAAGGATATACAGCGAGTTCTTTGCTAACAAAGAATCTGTGTTGATTTCCACATCTCCCCAGAGTTCAGAGATGAATGCAATTTTTTTATGCCTCTTTTCATCACAAATAGAAATGGGCTTTTTAATCTAACATGCTTGGAATTCTTTAAGAGGAGAAGGTTTATAGAATTTAATACCATTGTAGGGCATTTGAAATAGCTTTACTTAAATCAATCTGTGGTGGCTTGTTCTCAGTTTTTTTTTTTTTTTTAAGGAAAAAATATAATTCATGTTATAACCTTCATTGTCAAGATTTACAGATCATATAATTTAAAGGGTATTTATAGCACCATTGTCTCTTGTAGTGGCAATGAAGCCCCTGGAATTATTTTGTGAATGCAAGTATACAAATTTAAGAATATGCATGGGAAGACTTTTCTCCATAGCTAAAGTAAAAACGTAGCACCTAAAATTAATACAAATATGCTATCACAAATCTCATGTACACTGTCATATTCTTTACTATTAATACATGCTCCCATTCACTGTGTACAGTTTATAAATATATAAAGTAAGACTTTGGAAACCAATATATGCATTAATGGAGAATCTCAAAAATTGATAGCTTCCTGTGTTCTAATGTCAGAAATTCCAGAAGGAGCATCTTTCTGCCCAGACACTTTACCTCTCTCCTTGCTGTTATCTAAAATTTTTTGACTAGCATAAATTCTTTCATTTTACCTTTTTTTTTTTGGAAAACATGTATTTGAAGGAATGTGCCACCACGTCCAACTATATTTGCATTCTAAGTTGGCTGATGGCAAGTGGGAAGCAGAGATAATCCAGGCATTCAGAAATATACTCAGTGTCCCAAGTTGCTTTCTTATCTCTGACATATGTCTTCCTTCTGGCTTTAAGTCTATTTGGAAAGAAAGGAGGAGATGTGGGGTCCTCAAACCCTTGCTTTAGTTACAAGAAACTGAATTATTCCTACTGCAAAAGGCCAAAAAATTAATGTACTTTTTTTTTCTTCCTTGAATCAAAAGGTCAGTTAGAAAGTAATATCTTCTCTCAGATGTATTTAATAGAGAATAGAATTGGATTAATCAAGTACAAAATTTATCCAGGAGAAAAAGATCAAGTGAGATTACCAAGCAAATTATAGAATAATAGATACTAAATAAGGAAATGTTCCTTAGTTATGTCCATAGGTCTAGTTGAAGTTATGCCAGGAGACAGAAATCAGGACCTAAATGTCAGGTAAGGTGCTTTACGGTAACAAACTAAGGATTTACCTAAAAGAAACAGTTTGCAGAAAGTGACATACTTACAGCTGATTCATGTTGTTATATAGTAGAAACCAAAAAACATTGTAAAGCAATCATCCTCCAAATAAAAATAAATTTTAAGAAAAATTATTTTAAATTCATTTCCCAGCATTAGAGACTGCAGCTTTAACCACTTGCTAGTGTTCAAATTGCTTAGTGTTCTCTTAGCATTTTGCCTCAAGTTTATTTCAGATTTCCCTGTCAACTTTATGGTGGTAGCCCTCTGATTATAATAATAGTTCTCATATCCTTCATTTTACCTCCAAGCACCCAGTTAGATCTAGCGTTGCTTCAATCTCTTGTTATAGGGAGATGCTTTAGAAAATATTCTAATAATGTATACAGAATAAAAACACAGTTGCCTAAATATCTTAACTTTGCTTAAAAAGGCTAAAATCCTAGTGGGACGCATTCTATTATATTTTTTAAGTCAAAAAAACATTGTGTATGAATTCAACAAATATTTGCATTTAAGAACCTAGTTGTAGTAATACAGAAGGGAAATACAGAATAAATAATGTAACACTGAATGTACATCACGAAATAGATCTAGAATCTCAGGTAATGTGTATGTAAGTAGCAAGTGGCACATTGAACTGTAAGTGTTCAAAGAAAGATTCAGTTCAGTTCAGTTGTGTCGCTCAGTCCTACTCTTTCCGACCCCATGGACTGCAGCACACCAGGCCTCCACCAACTCCTGGGGTATACTCAAACTCATGTCCATTGAGTTGGTGATGCCATCCAACTATCTCATCCTCTATTGTCCCATTCTCGCCCTGCCTTCAATTTCTCCACAACAGGGTCTTTTTGAATGAGTCAGTTCTTCCCATCAGGTGGCCAAAGTATTGGAGTTTCAGCTTCAGCATCAGTCTTTCCAGTGAATATTCAGGACTGATTTCTTTTAGGATGGACTGGGTTGATCTCCTTGAGCTCAAAGGGACTCACAAAAGTCTTCTCCAACACCACAGTTCAAAAGCATCAATTCTTTGGTGCTCAGCTTTCTTTATAATCCAACTCCGTATCCATACATAACTACTGGAGAAACCACAGCTTTGACTAGATGGCCCTGGTCTGCATCTGGTCCTATCACTTCATGGGAAATAGATGAGGAAACAGTGGAAAGAGTGTCAGACTTTATTTGGGGGGGGGGGCTCCAAAATCACTGCAGATAGTGATTGCACCATGAAATTAAAAGATGCTTACTCCTTGGAAGGAAGGTTATGACCAACCTAGGTAGCATATTAAAAAGCAGAGACAGATAGCATTTTGAAGATGGCGGAGGAATAGGATGGAGAGACCACTTTCTCCCGCACAAATTCATCAAAAGAACATCTCAACGCTGGGTAAATTCTACAGGGCAGCTTCTGAATGCGAGCAGAGGACATAAGACATCCAGAAAAGCAGAACATTGTCTTCAAAAACAGGTAGGAAAAACACAGAAGACAAAAGAGAAACAAAGGAGGTTGGGAGGGAGCTCCATCCCAGGAAGGGAGTCCTGTCCTGGGAAAAGAGTTTTAAAAGGAAAGAAGTTTCCAAACGCCGGGAAGCACTCTCACTGCCGAATCTGTGGTGAGTCTTGGAGGCACATGGCAGGGAGGAAAAATGAATGGTGATTGAGACCAGCAGGTTGCGAGCCCGGTGGTGATTCCCCCGGCGGAGAGGCAGAGCAGACGCCTGCACCCGCCACTAGCAAGCGGAGGCTGGGCAAGGAGGCGCGGGAGACGCAGGTGGCAGCGCTTCTTAAGAATCCTGCCAGAATGCCCACACGTAACCAGAGCAAACTAACTCAGGCTAGCACACCAGACTGTGGGACAGTTACCACGTGAAAAGCGCGAACATAAGACACCGCCAGGACCACGCACAGAACAAAGGATGGAACAGAAATAGCCGGCTGCCCATCAGCCCCCGCCAGCGATAGGCAGCCAGAGCCATAAGGGCTGGAACGTGGCAATTGCAGCCCCGGAGGGCCTTTGCTGATCAAACTGCAAGCAGGCTTCTTTGCTAACTGAGACTTCCCAGGGTGCTGGACAGATACAATTACCTGACAAGGAGTCCCGGGTTACACCCAGAAAACTGAGCAGCAGAAGAGGGCGATAAGCCGCGCGACTGCGCTCGCCAAACACCTGAGCTGCTCGGTCCTGGGAAGGGCACAAAGCGCGGGCCCAATCGAGTCTGCAACTACCTGGGCGCCGAGCCTGAGAGGCTTAGACCAGGGAGGTGCAGGCAGCCTAGGGCCGGCCTCAGACGGTCCCCGGCAGAGAAACGTAGAGCCTGAGCGTTGTGCGCCGGGTGTAGGGGCAGGCCCAGCGGGGCTGAGACACTGCGAATACACACCAGAGCTATTTGGTAGCAGCATCCCTCCCTCCCCACAGCACGACTGACCAAGTGAGCCTAAAAAAGAACAAACAAAAAAAAAAGAGTGACTGCCACCGCCCCTCTGTGTTAGGGCGGAAATAGGACACTGAAGAGACCAGCAAACACCGGAAGCTGAACAGCAGGAACCGCCTTGGAAGTGACCGCACACTGCCTACAACACCAGAAAAAGTCCCAGAAATATCGTTACCATTTTTTTGACCATTCTCTTTCATTTTTATTATTATTATTTTTTTTAGTATTATTATTTTTTCTGGTAGATGTTTTTGTTTGATTGTTTTTTCTTCCTATTTTTTTCTTCTCCTTTTTTTTAAAAAAAATTTAAAGTCCTCTATTACTCTTTTAATTTTAATTTTTTTTAACCTACTATCACTTTTCAAAAAAAAAAAGACCCTATTTTTAAAGCAAATGCCATATATACATATATATACAATTTTTTGTTTGTTTTTCTGAGTAGCTGTTGGTGTGGGTCGTTAATAATTCCTGTGACTTTTTTTTCTTTTTCTTGTTCTTCTTCTTTTCTTTAATATTGTATTTTTGAAAATCCAACCTCGACTCTTAAATTTTTAATCTTTGCTTTTTGGTATTGTTGTCAATTTTTTACATTTAAAAACCTAATCTTCATTACCCAATTTTACCTGAGAGTGAGATTACTGGCTTGACCACTCTCTCCTCTTTTGGACTCTTCTTTCTCCCCAGTAGGTTGTCTCTCTCTCCTCCCTCTCCCCTCTCTTCTCTACCCAACCCTGTGAATCCCAGTGTGTTCCAGATGATGAAGAACACTTAGAGAACTGGTTACAGGCTGGATCTGTCTCTCCCCCTTTTGATTTCCCTCATTTATCCTCCTGGCCACCTCTGACTACCTCCTCCCTCTCCTATTCCCTGTATAACTCAGTGATCATCTCTGAGCGGTCCAGAAATATTGTATTTTTGAAAATCCAACCTCGACTCTTAAATTTTTAATCTTTGCTTTTTGGTATTTGTTGTCAATTTTTTACATTTAAAAAACCAATCTTCATTACCAAATTTTACCTGAGAGTGACTTTACTGGCTTGACCACTCTCCTCTTTTGGACTCTTCTTTCTCCCCAGTAGGTTGTCTCTCTCTCCTCCCTCTCCCCTCTCTTCTCTACCCAACCCTGTGAATCCCAGTGTGTTGCAGATGATGAAGAACACTTAGAGAACTGGTTACGGGCTGGATCTGTCTCTCCCCTTTTGATTTCCCTCATTTATCCTCCTGGCCATCTCTGACAACCTCCTCCCTCTCCTCTTCCCTGTATAATTCAGTGATCATCTCTGAGCGGTCCAGACAGAGGAGCGCACATAAGGAAGTGATTACTGGCTAGCTCTCTCTCTTCTTTTGATCCCACCTCATTTCATTCCAGTCACCTCTAACTACCCCCTCCCTCTCCCTTTCTCTACGTAACTCAGTGAACCTGTCTGGGTCTCCCTCAATGTGGAGAAAGTCTTCATCTTAAACCTAAAGGTTTTATCATTTGCGCTATATAGATGGAGAAACCTTGAGTCTATTGTAAAAATAAAACTGAAACCCAGAAGCAGGAGACTGAAGCCCAAATCCTGAGAATGTCAGAGAACTCCTGAACCCAGGGAACATTAATCAATAGGAGCTCATCAAATGCCTCTATACCTACACTAAAACCAAGCACCACCCAAGGGCCAACAAGTTCCAGAGCAAGACATACCACGCAAATTCACCAGTAACACAGGACCACACNCTAGGGACTGATGCACGGGGATAATCCAGAGAGAGGGTGTGGGGCGGGAGGGTGGAGGTGGGGGTCAGGATTGGGAGTTCATGTACACTCATGGCTAATTCATGTCAATGTGTAACAAAACAAATACAGTATTGTAAAGCAAAACAAACTAAAAAATAAAAATTAATTAAAGAAAAAAAAAAGAATACAGAATGGCTAAGACTAAAATTAAATTTCTATGGCTTTTAACCCAAAATTATATTTACAGTTGATCCATTTGAGAGCTCTTGTTAGAGACTCAAATGTATAAGACCTGAAAGTTGCATTAAAAAAAAAAATAGTCTATCTTGACTTCAGGTTTGGAGAACAATGGTAGTTACCTAACTCTGAATTTCTCCTACCACCATTACCCCCCCCCCCCCCAAAAATAGTAAGAGTGAAACAAACCACATATTACTGTTGTGTTCACCATTACTGGATAAAGAGAACACACACACATAAAAATACACAAACACACACACAGTCCTTTACCTTCAAATCACAAGTAAACAGACAATATTCTAACAGATTATCCATTGACCCCCTTCAGATGCAATTTACTGGGTGCAGAAAGTAGAGGACAGGTCTTTTAAAGATCTCATAATAATGATTACAGAGATTATCATACTAAGTGAAGTAAGCTAGACAGATAAAGACAACTAACATCGTTTATATATGGAATCTAAAAAAATGATACCATTGAATTTATATACAAAACAGAAAAAGATCCATGTACATAGAAAACAACTTATGGTTGCATGTATGTGTGCTAAGTCACTTCAGTCCTGTCCAACTCTTTGTAACTCTATGGAATATAGCCCACCAGGCTTCTCTGTTCACGGGATTCTCCAGGTGAGAATACTGGACTGGCTTGCCAAACACTCTTCCAGGGGATCTTCCTGACCCATGGATTGAACTCACACCTCTTACATCTCTTGCCCTGGCAGGAAGATTCTTTACCACTAGCACCACCTGGGAAGTTTATTAAAGAGGAAAGGGTTGCTACTGCTAAGTTGCTTCAGTCGTGTCCGACTCTGTGCGACGCCATAGAGGGCAGCCCACCAGGCTCCCCGTCTCTGGGATTCTCCAGGCAAGAACACTGGAGTGGGTGCCATTTCCTTCTCCAATGCATGAAAGTGAAAAGTGAAAATGAAGTTGGCTCAGTCGTGTCCGACCCTCAGCAAAATTGAACTCACACCTCTTACATCTCTTGCCCTGGCAGGAAGATTCTTTACCACTAGCACCACCTGGGAAGTTTATTAAAGAGGAAAGGGTTGCTACTGCTAAGTTGCTTCAGTCGTGTCCGACTCTGTGCGACGCCATAGAGGGCAGCCCACCAGGCTCCCCGTCTCTGGGATTCTCCAGGCAAGAACACTGGAGTGGGTTGCCATTTCCTTCTCCAATGCATGAAAGTGAAAAGTGAAAATGAAGTTGGCTCAGTCGTGTCCGACCCTCAGCAACTCCATGGACTGCAGCCCACCAGGCTCCTCCATCCATGGGATTTTTCAAGCAAGAGTACTGGAGTGGGGTGCCACTACCTTCTCCAGAAAGGGTTGGGGAGGGATAAATTAGGAGTTTGGGGTGAACAGACGTACACTAACTATAGATACAATAGATAACTAACAAGTACCAGTCGCATAGCACAGGGAACTATACTCAATAGTTTATAATACTGTAATATTTTGTAATATCGTAAGTAATACACAATATTTTGTAATAACCTATAATGGACAATGTGAAAAAAAATATATATATATACACACACACACACATATGTGTATGTGTTGCCATACACCCGAAACTAAAACAACATTTTAAATTGACTATACTTCAATTTAAAAAAAAAAGAGAGAGAGAAAATACAGAGGAGTTAAAGACTTAGATGAACCACAGAAAAATCTTTTCCAGAAAAAGTAAGTTCATCATATTTCAAAACACAAAATACGAGTCAGAATTTGGTAGTCCTAGCAGAGATAGTCCTAGCAGATATACGGAGGAGGAGCTCAAAAGTATACATGACTGGAAAGGGCAATCTTGGAGAACTATTCCTTTGAAGGATAATTATATAAAGAATGGCTGGTAGTCCATGGAGATGGGGCAAGGAAGGAAAATAAAGAATGGAAGAAATTAAGGGTCCTACACACAAAAAAAGGTAAAATAAGACACATCAAACTTTCCCCACCACCACCAGCAACAAAGCCCATAAATAACACATCACAAAAGAAGGCAGTACTCGCATAAGAGGACATTTTTAATAGAAGTTAAATAAGCAGGGTGACAATATACAGCCTTGACGTACTCCTTTTCCTATTTGGAACCAGTCTGTTGTTCCATGTCCAGTTCTAACTGTTGCTTCCTGACCTGCATACAGATTTCTCAAGAGGCAGCTCAGGTGGTCTGGTATTCCCATCTCTTTCAGAATTTTCCACAGTTGATTGTGATCCACACAGTCAAAGGCTTTGGCATAGTCAATTAAGCAGAAAGAGATGGGTAAACAAGGGATATAATATTAAAAATCTCTAATGTGAGAAGATTATAGTAAAACTGGGAAGATCAATTGAATGCACTCATAAAGTCATAGATAAAAGCACAAAATATAAAATTTGAATTGCATATACATGTGTGTTTCTGTACATTTGGCTGGCCAAAGAGCTTGCTTGGATTTTTCTGTAAGACAATATGGAAAAACCCAAGCAAACTCTTGGTCAAATCAATATGTGTATACACACATAATTAGATAAATAAGTGTTTTAGGAATTCAGAAGTGAAAAAGATCACCACTGTCAATAATTTGTGGTCAGGGAAGACCTATTTGAAGGGATCTGATTCAAGGTGAAACATTATTAGTTAGAAGTAGTTGACTTTGAGTCAATGTGATTGATGAAACTCAGCTTCTGATCAGAGTCTTTAAAATTCATACTTTCCTCCTTAAGGCCTCTATGTGTACATCTCATGTAATTAACTTTTTACATTTTTTTATTTTCTATAAATATCATTGACTCCTTATTAAGGAATCAATTCTATGTTATCTTATTAGAGCCCACAGCAACATTGAATGCAATAAATATTTTTCCCACTTGCTTGATTTATCATCAAGAAATGGACTTAAAATATATAAAGTTTAAAAATGCATTCATATTTCTGGGCTTTATTTACATAGCTAAGTCATATAAAAAAAAGTAACTTAAAAGTCCAGTAACTTGTAATGAATCTAACATCTCATATGAAAAAGCTTGGTAGTTTTCTATGTCAACATGTTTGAACTAAACAGTGTGAATTTCCTGTCCCCTTGGGCAACATCTATTCTATAAACCCTTAACAGAAGACATTTCTTCAAACACTAAGTGTGAAGCATTTTTCCTTAAATATGAAGTAGACTTATTTTGTTATATTCAATGATAAGTCACTTTTGAAATATGAGAGGCAAGGTTGTGCATATTTTCCAGCTTAAGAAAAGCTTTTTTTATGTTATCAGTTGTATAACCTAGTTTTGATTAATAAAGCCATCTTCCTTTGTTTCTACATCCCACAATTTTAAAAGAACATGAAGTATATACAGAAGTTTTTGTTATTTCCTCAATGTTGCCAATTTAATATCATTGTTTAAGTTGGAAAGTTACTCTTTTTTCCCCTCAGAATAAATATTGATATGTGAAATGCTGATGTCACTATATTGTTAAAAAAAAAAAAAAAGCACAGAGATCTGGGAAGCAGTCCAAAGTACTTCACAGTGACTTTTTGCCAAACTAAAGCTTTTTACCTGAAGCCATAATTTTCTACAGAAGGAAAAAAAGTCATTTATCTTGGAAGATAATTCAGATACATTATGAATTGATTAAACCCTTATGCATACAGTTGAATATACAGCCACTGCACTTTTATCACCACCAGGAAGATCATTCTACTGCTCACTGCATGGGTAGATCATTGTGATTCAGGGCCATCTCTAAGATATTTGCAAATTCTTATGGAGCATGACCCCCTGTCTCCTTTTGTCTGAGAGCACACTACAAAAAGGAGGCAAAAAGTTAAAGCATGAGGATCTAAAATCAGATAGGCTTGGTTTCTAGTAAGTGTGTGGAACTAACTGGCAAAGGTTAAGAAATGAAATTATAGGGTGGAGGTTAATCATCCTTAAGTGCAGTACATACTGAAGCCCACTTGACTGGATTCATAGATAATTAGTATCTAATTTGATTATTTTAAAAAAATGCTTCAAAAGTAGCACAAATTTCAAACTGCAAGATATAAATTATAGAAAAATTAGGTTAAGTCTGTCTTTGAATGTGCATGGATACATAAGGTCAGTTGCATTAATAATATATTGAGTAACTTGGTAGTTCTAGAGTCTATTCAGTTCTTTATTCCCAATCATATACATTTTCCTTTGGTAGGGATATTTTTCTTCATTTCATAAATCAAACATTTATTTTGTCAATTCCCTTAGCAAACTTTCCCATTCTAAGATACTGCTCTCCTTTAGGAGCTCCAGAAGCTGTCAATACCTGAAATGTTTTGTGAGTTTTCTCTGATACCATCTCCCCACCAGCAAGCTCTTCCAAATCTTTACCTTCTCCAGTGAAATTGAAGGGCTCAACGACTTTTGACTTTCATGTAAGATCAGGAATGGTTTTCAACATTGCCACTAAAGTTTATTATTGTGTACTGGTAACTAAAATCCAATAAACATCAAATCATGTCTTGAAGATTTACAAAGCTAAATGAGCACTTATGAAAATAGTGTGAAAAATATATTTCTCAAACTTGTCACTAAAATGAAGTTCCCCTGGATAAGTATTGCTTTAGCAAATATTGTATCTCAGGACATTACTAAACAAAGGCTAATTGTATTGACACAGGACAGATCTCCCCAGAGTGTGTAGTCAATGCCACTGAACAATCCTAGCTTGCAGGGCAGGGATTAACTGGAACAAAGCATCAGCCATAACGGGTTGACACTAAGATCCTGTGGTCAATGACAATCAGCACATCTGACATAGGCAGACTGTAGAAAGAGACTGAATTAAGGTTAATGTGATAAAAATATGAAATTGGAGTATAGAGGCAAGGCAGAGGAACAAAGTCAGAGCAGAATAGTGAGACTTAGCCTAAGTAATATATGACAAACAGGTAAAGAAGAGGACTTCAGAATGAAGGTCATGACTTGTAAAGCAAACTACTCTGCCTGATAAGTCACCCTGGGGTGTTGTTGTCAGCCTCAAACAAACACACAGAATATCCAGTCAAAATGTGAAAAACTGAAAGGACAGCCATAAGTGTACAAACTCTTTTAAGAAATTTCATATATCAACGTCTTGAGGATCACATCAATAAAGAAAAATTGGTAAGGGGAAAGTTTTCCAGAGATAAATAAGTTTTTTTTTTTTAAGGGAGCACCAGGGGTGTACTAAATGAAGCATAATTTACTACAAAGAAGGACAAGATTGGACATTAAGGAATCATCACATTAACTCATCATGGAACTGAATTTCAATTTGATGACAACATGATTCTAAAAAAAAAAAAAAAAAAGGGAGGGGGGGCGCCTAAGAGGGTGGAGGAATAGGACGGAGAGACCACTTTCTCCCCCACAAATTCATCAAAAGAACATCTCAACGCTGAGTAAAATCTACAGGGCAACTTCTGAATGCGAGCAGAGGACATCAGGCATCCAGGAAAGCAGAACATTGTATTCAAAAACAGGGCGGAAATCGGACACTGAAGAGACCAGCAAAAAGAGGAAGCTGAACAGACGGAACTGCCTTGGAAGTGACCCCACACTGCCTACAACACCAGAGAAAGTCCCAGAAATATCGTTATTATTTTTTTGACCATTCTCTTTTTATTATTATTATTATTTATTATTATTATTTTTTGGTAGATGTTTTTGTTTGTTTTTTCTTCCTATTTTTTTCTTCTCCTTTTTTTTTAATTTTAAGTCCTCTATTACTCTTTTAATTTTAATTTTTTAACCTACTATCACTTTTCAAAAAAAAAAGGACCCTATTTTTAAAGCAAATGCCATATATACATATATATACAATTTTTTTGTTTGTTTTTTTGAGTGGCTGTTGGTGTTGGTCGTTAATAATTCCTGTGATTTTTTTCTTTTTTTCTTCTTGTTCTTCTTCTTTTCTTTAATATTGTATTTTTGAAAATCCAACCTCGACTCTTAAACTTTTAATCTTTGCTTTTTGGTATTTGTTGTCAATTTTTTACATTTAAAAACCCAATCTTCATTACCCAATTTTACCTGAGAGTGAGATTACTGGCTTGACCACTCTCTCCTCTTTTGGACTCTTCTTTCTCCCCAGCAGGTTGTCTCTCTCTCCTCCCTCTCCCTCTCTTCTCTACCCAACCCTGTGAATCCCGGTGTGTTCCAGATGATGAAGAACACTTAGAGAACTGGTTACGGGCTGGATCTGTCTCTCCCCCTTTTGATTTCCCTCATTTATCCTCCTGGCCACCTCTGACTACCTCCTCCCTCTCCTCTTCCCTGTATAACTCAGTGATCATCTCTGAGCAGTCCAGACGGAGGAGCGCACATAAGGAAGTGATTACTGGCTAGCTCTCTCTCTTCTTCTGATACCACCTCATCTCATTCCAGTCACCTCTAACTACCCCCTCCCTCGCCCTTTCTCTATGTAACTCAGTGAACCTCTCTGGGTCACCCTCAATGTGGAGAAACTTTTCATCTTTAACCTAAAAGTTTTATCACTTGCACTATATAGATGGAGAAGCCTTGAGGGTATTGTAAAAATAAAGCTGAAACCCAGAAGCAGGAGACTTAAGCCCAAATCCTGAGAACATCAGAGAACTCCTGAACCCAGGGAACATTAATCAATAGGAGCTCATCAAACGCCTCCATACCTACACTGAAACCAAGCACCACCCAAGGGCCAACAGGTTCCAGATCGACATAAAACACAAATTCACCAGTAACACAGGACCACACCGCTGAGTTTCAATATACAGGCAGCTCAAGTTACTCCAAAATCATACTCATCTCCTAACTCATTTCTAGACACTTCATTGCACTCCAGAGAGAAGAAATCCAGCCATACCCAACAAAACTCTGACAAAAGCTTCCCTAACCAAGAAACCTAGACAAGCCACTGATACAAACCCACCCACACCAAGGGAACCCCATAATTAAGAGAATTCCACAAATTCCCAGAATATAGAAAGGTCACACCAAACACAGTAATAAAACCAAGATTAAGAGACAGAGGAATGCCCAGCAGATAAAGGAACAGGACAAATTAAGAGTTTCAATATACAGGCAGCTCAAATTACTCCAAAATCATAGTCGTCTCCTAACCCATTTCTGGACACTTCATTCCATCCCTTTTAAAATCATTAAAATTACTCCATTTTTTCCTGTTAGGTAGTTAGAATAGGAAAAAGGAGTCCAGAATGGCAGTGGCTTAAAGACAAGGAAAGTGAAAGCCTGAGAAAATAGAACAAAGGAAGGTCCAAGGACAAGAGTGAGGACGTCAGGTAGAACAAACAGCACTCCTGGCTAGCCGCATTTACATAGGGAAGACCCAGGGGGAGGAAAAAGCATGTAAAAAGAGGAGCCAAATGTCTGGGGCTTTCTTGCACGTGTGGACTCTCTCACTTGGGTCTTTTGGGTCGGCATGCCCTCATGCCTTGAGGATGTATTTTCCTTTATTTTCTAAATAAAACTGAGCTATAACACAGAGCTGTAACACTGATCTGTCTGAGAGCTGTAACACAGTTTTTCTGAGACCTGAGACACGGTCTGTCTGAGAGCTTTAACGCCCATCACTTCAATTTTTTTTTTTTTTTTTTTGTGATGAGATAGAACAGAGGAAATTACACACTGCCACAATAGTCCCTTTAATTTTCCTAAATTTTAAAGCACAACATTCTCAAAATTTGGATAACATTAGAATTATATGACAAAATTCTATGTAAAATGCAGAATTTACCTTTAGGTAATATGTTTCTTGAATTCTTTAACTTATGTAAAATAAAAATCCCATGATTCACACCAATTTCACCTTTTTTAAGGTAATGGAAATTTAAACTATATTTCCATTGCTGGAGTACATGTGAAGAATTGAAATTTCCCGTACAAATGTGAGCTGCCTCAGTAATAATTCCAATAATAAGGAAATTACCTGACAGTATTTATTAAATATATATATACTCTTTAACAAATAATAGTTACCTGGCTAATATAAGCTACATAAATAAATGACAGCAAAAATAAATATATATACATCTAAATACACATGCATATGTCTTGTTTTTATAGCATGTTAGAAATCTGATAATAAATCAATAGAAAATGTATTTAAATGAACTATGTAATATGGAATACTTAAATGTTAGATATATTAGGTTCAGAAATTTTTCATGACACTATAGTCGATTCCATTTTTTAAATCCAATAAAAGAAACTTAATAGATGTGTTATAAGTATATTTTGGGCTTCCCTAGTGGCTCACTGGTAAAACAAAACAAAACAAAACAAAACCCTGCTTGCCAATGCAGAAGATGTGGGTTTGATTCTTGGTCAGGAAGATCCCTAGGAGAAAGAAATGGCAACTCATTCCAGTGTTCTTGCCTGGAGAATCCCATAGACAGAGAAGCCTGGTGGTCAGCCCATGGGGTCACATGAGTTGGACAGGACTTAGCGACAAACAATAACAAAAATAGATATATTTTACTTTTGTGTGTGTATATATATACATATGTGTGTGTGTGTATGAATATATATAATGTATATAAATATGCCACATTGTTAACATTGATTATGGTTAGGAAATTGAAGAGGAGAAGGAGAAAGAAATGGCAACTCATTCCAGTGTTCTTGCCTGGAGAATCCCATAGACAGAGAAGCCTGGTGGTCAGCCCATGGGGTCACATGAGTTGGACAGGACTTAGCGACAAACAATAACAAAAATAGATATATTTTACTTTTGTGTGTGTATATATATACATATGTGTGTGTGTGTATGAATATATATAATGTATATAAATATGCCACATTGTTAACATTGATTATGGTTAGGAAATTGAAGAGGAGATAGAAAAGCTTCATTTTCATATGCTTTGGTTTAATTTAAACTGTTACAAAAATCTTGTTCACTTTGATTTCTTAAAAGCAATATAGAATATAATTCACAATGTTACAAATCAAAGGATTAACATTTTTGAATGCTAAGAAGAATATGAAAATATTATTAGTAAATACTAAATATTAATTAATAAAATTTCTTCTAAAGTTACTTCCTATTTTGTTCTCTCATAAATAGTAGAAAGCTAGAAAATTTAGCTAATATTTGTCATGACAAAGTACATTTTATGGGGCTTAATTTGGAGAAAATATTTTTAATATATAAAAATTTTCAGATGGATAACTTTTGGGACTCCATCTCTAAAGTCATCTGTAAGTCGGTGTGCTTTAAAACATGATTACAAAAGCAGTCAGTTAATACAAAATGACAGATATTGGTGGACTATTTCATAGATTAACAGCTAGCATCAAGTCTTGCTAGGTCCAAGCCATTTATTTCAGCCCTGGACTTGAAAGGATGCATAGGCCACATTCAGGTTTTTAAGCACATTTAATTCAAGTGACAGAAACAAATGATTTTATATCCAAGCCTACTATTGACATGGCAAGCTTATCTTTCAGCTGCTCTACAGCTTCAAGTTGTAGAGATATAAAACGCTGGCCTTGGGACAAGTAGTTGGAGCGTCACCAAACTTTGATGAACAAGAACTTCCCAAGTGCCATTTTTTTTTCCTGATGACAAAGAAAATTTTTCATTTTTATAACATTGTCTCTTCAGTTTTTAATTAATATCAGGCACAGGTGGTATAAGGGATAACCACAGTAAATCACAAAAAGGGTTATGAGCCTCCAAAGAACTACTGTTAAATATAGGAAGGTCATAAAACAATGCTTTAGAATGATGGGACTGTTAGGTGTCCACATTTTCAATCTATACTTTTGAAGCTGGTATCTCTATAATCTGCAAGAGGAATTTTAGATTATACTCTGGAACTTTGTTATAATTAGAAAAAATGTTCAATATCTGATTAAAATACAATTTATTTCAATGATTTGTTTTCCCTGTAGATGGTTACATTTTTTCAAATATATTTAAGATTCAAAACAGGATGGGCAGCTTCAAGTTTGTGAGTTTCCTCAAAATATAGGACAATATTAAGGTTTTACTACTTTCATTTATGTTGAAAATGAAGCAAATCTCAGTGAAAACTAAAAAGTCTTTATAATTATATTCTCATATTGAAAACCATGGTAATAAATCACAAGTATGTTTGTGCACTTACAAGAAACTTAGTATCACATTTTCATGGAGAAATATTCAATGTATATTTGAAATATGTTGTACACCTGAAATTAACACTATGGTAAATCAGCTATACTTCAGTAAAAATAAGTATATAAAAATAATTTAATAATCTATCTCTAATTCTTACAATCTTTTTGGGGGGAGGGTAAGTTTTTTATTTTATTTTATTTTTTTTATTTTTAAAATATAAATTTATTTAAATTGGAGGTTGATAGGCATTTTAAAAAATATGTACACCTATCCTTTTCTCCCTTCCTCCTTTATTTCCTTTCTTCTTCTCTTTCATTCTTCTTCATTGACTTCCACTTCAATCTAAACATCAAATAGGTAGTTGGAGGAAAGAATAAATAAAGTGTTTTAAAAATTGTGATCACACTATTGATAGAGTTAACACTGAGTTAACATTGATAGAGTTGAAGTGAACAAAAGACAATTGTGTTTGCTCAGGCTACCAAAACAAAACATTGCAGACTGGTGGGTTAAACAGTAAGCATTTATTTTCTCACAGTTCTAAAGCCTAGCAGTTCAAGATGAACAGGTCAGCTAGTTTAACTTCTCCCAAAACCTCTTGGTTTGCAGACAGAGGAAGTCTTATTTTGTCCTCATGTGTTTTGCTCTATGTTCACATATCCCTTGTATCTCTCCCTCTTTTTATAAGGGCATTAGCCATATTAAATGAGGACTCACTCATATGACAACATTTACTTCTTTAAATGATCATAATTACTTCTCTAAAGGCCTTATTTCCAAATATAATCACTTTTAAATATAATCACTTTTCTGAATTATAATGGGGACTAGGACTTCAACATGAAATTTGGGGGTATACAAATAATTTCATAAGAATGAAAGCATTTCCCCATGCCATTAAATAGTTTTAAATTGCAGGATATTCTAGTATATTTTTCTGAATTTTTACAATAGTAAAGAGTGATGTAGGTGATTTCCTTAGAAGAAGTAACTGTGTGCATCTTAGGCTATTTTTTTGGGCTCAAAATCCTAGAGGTGAATTTATTCCTTCAAAAGTTACAAATATTATTTCTAAAATTTCATAACTCTCCCCCTAAATTTAATTGCCTACCAGCAATTGGTGAGTTTTGTGTTTGCATAACTTAACCAAAGCGAGTTATTAAAAGATTGTGCTGTGCTTTGTCACTCAGTAGTGCCCGACTTTTTGTGACACCATGGACTTCAGCCCACCTGACTTATCTGTCCATGGGGATTCTCCAGTCAAGAATACTGAAGTGGGTTGTCATGCCCTCCTCTAGGGGATCTTCCCAACTCAGGGATCTAACCCAGGTCTCCTGCATTTTAGGCAGATTCTTTACCATCTGAGCTACCAGGAAAGCCCAAGAACTGGAGTGGGTAGCCTATTCCTTCTCCAGGGGATCTTCCCAACCCAGGAATTGAACTGAGGTCTCCAGCATTACAGGCAGATTCTTTCAGCTGAGCTATCAGAGATCATTAAAAGATTATTTCTATTCAAAACTGTGACTGTTCTATTTAGAAATGTTTTTCATGTCTATGTGATTGATTATATTTATCATACTCCTACAGTTTTTATTAGCATTTAGTATTCTTTTATCATTTTATTAACATTATTTGTGATAGGTGTATATTTACAGCAAATTTTCCTTTTCTTTAGTTTTAAAAGGAATTCTCCTTACAAAGGATATTAATATGTTATTTGTCAAAAAGTGTATTCACAGTACTGCTTATGGTGTTCTTACATTTTCATTTTTCCTTAATCTTTAGAAGCATTATTTGCTTTATAATATGAATTATGTTTCAATATTTCATGGTTAATTACACATGCCATCATATTAATTAAACCTTTAAAGACTACATTAAGCATATCCATTTTACCCTCATGAAAAACTTTCTCCACTATTTTTATTTTTATGTAATGATTTCAATTACTATTTTACTAAGAACTTCCAGAGGCCTCCAACACATCTTCCTAAATAGAACCTGTATCGAACATTCTACCTTTTCTCCTATCATTATGGATAGATTGCTCATGCTTCTACTGTGTCCAATAGCCATCCTTTGTACACTAGACATCATCCTTTGACTACTCTTGGCAATAGCCTAGCAATTCTACCATGATGTATCTATCATTCACGCCCTTTACAGATTTATCCCCATTAGCATTCAAACCTGTATTTACATCATCCACCTGAAAACAAAACACACACACACACATTTCCAGACTCCACCCCTTCTTTCTGCTAGCATTATATCATTGAAAGATTTCTGTGTTCTATGTAGGCTTGATCATTCATCTCAGTTTATCTGAGTTAGTCACAGTTTACATACATTGTCCTATCCAATACAGGGGTTTTCCAGAAGATAATGATCCTGCGTTAATTAGTAAATTGAGTATCAATCCTGATTCTATCTTCATTGCCTTTCTCCTATTCTTTTCTGAATTCTTATCATTTTGATTTTTCCCACTATTCCAAGAAAGTAGTTTTATCAATTTCATGACCTCCATCTTTTATAGTCATCAACTTCTGGGAATTAATTACTGTCACTTTCTGATATTCTGGGACTCTGAAATCTTCACTAAAATTAGGAAATCTGTTTCAATGGCAATATCTCCCATTTTCAATTCCACTCTACAGAGGACAATCCCACCAGTGTATTTCAGAATGCTGGTAACCTACGTACAAATGTATAGCTCAGTGGTGGTAAATGTTCTCTGAATCAGATGTAATTGAAAACTTGCTGACTGAGTAAAATTCTTTGAATCTGCTCCAAATTTTCTATTTTAACACTTTATTAAGTGAGGATGTGGCACAGAATATGAACTCCTTATTTGCAAATTCAAACTTAGAGAAAGTAGGGAAAACCACTAGACCATTCAGGTATCACCTAGATCAAATCCCTATAAAGTGGAAGTGACAAATAGATCCAAGGGATTAGGTCTGATAGACAGAATGTCTGAAGAACTATGGATGGAGGTTTGTGACACTAAACAGGAGGCAAGGATCAAGACCATCCCAAGGAAAAGAAATGTAAAAAGGAAAAATAGTTGTCTGAGGAGCCTTACAAATAACCGTGAA
>SJXQ01008505.1:0-77286 GCA_006408695.1 Aepyceros melampus
TTACACATATATATGGAATTTAGAATGATGGTAATGATAAACCTGTACGCAAGACAGCAAAAGAGACACAGATGTATAGAATGGCCTTTTGGACTCAGTGGGAGAGGGAGAGGGTGGGATGAGTTGGCAGAGTGCAATGTAACATGTATGATATCATAAGTGAAATGAATCGCCAGTCTAGCTTTGATGCAGGATGCAGGATGCTTGGGACTGGTGCACGGGGATAATCCAGAGAGAAGGTGTGGGGCAGGAGGAGGGAGGTGGGGGTCGGGATTGGGAGTTCATGTACACTCGTGGCTGATTCATGTCAATGTATAGCAAAACGAATACAGTATTGTAAAGCAAAACAAACTAAAAAATAAAAATCAATTTTAAAAAAAAAAGTAAATCCAAAGTATGCTGCCTATGTGTACTCGATCATGTCCGACACTTTGCTCTGGACACTCTTACAAACGAACTGTGGAGTTTTCCAAGTAAGAATATTGAATGGGTTGCCATTTCCTACTCCAGGGTGTCTTCTGACCCAAGGAGCTGAACCCACATCTTACTTCTCCAGCGCTGCTGTGCTAAGTCGCTTCAGTACCGTCCCAACTCTTTGCAACCTTATGGACTGTAGCCCGACAGTCTTCTGTGCACGGGATTCTCAAGGTAAGAATGCTGGAGTGGGTTGCCATGAATGTTTTACTGGGATCTTCCCGACCCTCAGGGGATCTTTCCGACCCAGGGATTGCACCCATGTCTCTTTTGCCTCCTGAACTGGCAGGCGGGTTTTTTTTTACCACTAGCACTGCCTGACAAGCCTCATGGTACAGTATTAAAGCTAGCGGTAGGAAATGCGATCATCTGTACATCCCAAGGTACAACCAGCATCTGGCAAGAAACAGTCAATTTATGGGGGATTTCATTTTTCTGTAAGTGCTAGAAGAATATCCATTTTAATAAAGCATTGTTGTGGAGGATTTTCTGAAGAGGAGATGTGAGATATTTCTTCCTAAATCCTCTTAGGATGATGAACTTCTTTTCATATAGCCAGGTGTTTCACAGAAAGGAATACTCTTTCGTGATTATTTAATAGTCCAAGAGAAGAATTAAAGCTAGCGGTAGGAAATGTGATCATCTGTACATCCCAAGGTACAACCAGCATCTGGCAAGAAATAGTCAATTTATGGGGGATTTCATTTTTCTGTAAGTGCTAGAAGAATATCCATTTTAATAAAGCATTGTTGTGGAGGATTTTCTGAAGAGGAGATGTGAGATATTTCTTCCTAAATCCTCTTAGGATGATGAACTTCTTTTCATATAGCCAGGTGTTTCACAGAAAGGAATACTCTTTCGTGATTATTTAATAGTCCAAGAGAAGCTTTTTATCTAGAATTGCAATAAACATCTGATTCCTCAAGTTTAAGGGAAACAATATATTCAATATACATTTACTGAGCCTCTCTTCCAAGCTTGACACTTACCAAGCGCTGTAGGAATACAAAGTTAAAGATGAATTCTCTGCTTTCAGAGACTTTCAATCTAGTTGGTGTGGCAAATTATACACAGATAAAAAGGCAAATAATCAATTTTTATTTCCTTAGGGTATATGCCTAGGAGTGGGATTGCTGGGTCATATGGTGGTTTTGTTCCTAGTTTTTTAAGGAATCTCTATACCCTCTTCCACAGTGGCTAGAGGGGTGGGATGAGGAGGGAGATAGGAGGGAGGTACCAGAGGGAGGGGATATAGTCATACCTATGGCTGATCATGTTGAGGTTTGATAGAAAACAACAAAATTGTGTAAATCAATTCTACTTCAATTAAAAATAAATATTTTTTAAAAGGGCAAACAGTCAAAGTTACATTAAAAATACAAGGGAAGACTTAATATAAATACTAAGTATTACATGTTAAATGTTATAGATATGTGATTACTGAGGTCAAATATGGAGTAACCAAGAATGAAATTAATTGTGGAGGGTGGGAAAATGATGGGAGTTGGACAGAATTAATAGAGAGGAAGAAAAGGGCATTCCATGGGGGTGGGAAAGAGCCTGAGCAAAATGCATTTGAATGACTCTGTAGAGCTCAAATTGCGAATGTAGAGAATACTCAGAGGGGACCAAGAGAAAGAAGAAAGAAAATGCTGCTTGGAGACAGAATGTGGAATTCTTTGGATGCCCAGATAAGGAATCCACTGCAGAGCTTTCAGCAGGTGAGGAAAAGATGAAATGGGTCTGGCAATATGATCAGGATAATCTGAATGGAGGGAGGCAAGCTGGAGAATTTTACAGAAAGTCAGGCTTAGTATGCTGAAGGTCTAAAGTAGGCTGGTAACTCTCAGCAGAGAGAGGGGAGTATGGAGGTAGAAGATATTTTTAATGAAGAAAGGAGAGAGAGCTTTGTGCTTATTAGGGAATAATTGGTAGCCTTGTTTTAGGTTGGCCAAAAATTTCTTTCTTAAGATAGTATGGAAAAACCTGAACGAATTTTTTGGCCAACCCAATAAAAGTGATTAAAGTATTTTTCATTATTAATGAAACAGAAAGATGGAGAGAGAGAAATAGGTTTGACTTATTTTCAGATAGAGTTCCAAAGGCGAAAGCTATTAACTGTGGGCAAGAATTTTGTATTTTAATTCTGTAAAACAAAAGAAAACAAGCAAGGGTAAATTATGCTTTTTCATCTTCTAAATAGCAACACACTGATAGGAGCTTTTTGACATTGTTAACTTTACCATAAGTCTCTCAGATTAGCATACTGTGGAGATCTAATAACCTTCTTCTGGGAAACAATTAATTGAAGGGGAGTAGTTAATTACTACAAAGTGGTCATCAAAATAGTCACCCATTACCAGTTCAAAGGAAAACCCACTGAGTTGAAATCACAGCAGCACTGACTTTATAGAATACCTCCTGAATCTTACTCACATTTCTAGGATTCTTCTGGATCACTCATGTAGGCAAATATCGATTTACCAGCAAATCATCTCAGTAAATAAGCCTATAATCATTATCATGAACACAAAACAAAATAGAATGCTTGTGATAAAGTGGATTTCAGGGTGAGAAGAATGGGAAGCACTCTACATCAACTAGAGGAAATCTTTGGGAAGGGACTAGTTTCATTTTCCTGGACCACTTTCCTTCATGGCCAGTACTTTATGAGCACAATAGAAATATCAGGTATCAGATGAAAAATATCTATGTATTCTCCATTTAAAAGTGTTTAATTTAGCATGAGAATTATACATATGGCATTATCAAATGTATTATCTGAATTATTTGAAAGGCATATTTCTATAGGTTAAAGGTTACCTTGTGGCCATGATTACTAAAAATTAACCCTAACCAATGCATGCCTCCAAAAACTAAATGAAATATTAAATAAGGCACTACTGACAGAGGAAGGTCCAATTTTGATTACTCTGTTAGAAGCTGTTCACTGAAAACTATCCAAAGAGTTAAATGGTGGTAGAAGAAAGGTATACTCACAAGAAAAACAAACAAAAAAACCAATGACTGAATGAATGCTCTTGCTGTAAGTTCTCCCCAGTGTAGAATCTGTACAATTTTCGTTGTCAATGCATATTGTGAACTCATTTTCGAAGCAGTGTCCTTTCAGTTCTGATACAAATCACTGCAAAGCAAAATGCAGTGCCCAGCTGGGAAAGCAGGTGTAAAATGGCCCAACTAATTATAGCCTTGTCAAGTAATGGCTACGAGGCAACCAGTGACTGCCCTCCTAGTGAATTTTGGGTGATTTCAACCAATTGGATAAGAAATCACACATAGGAAGAAAAAAAAAAAATCCCTCTAAATCAGTGTTCTCTAATCATAGTTTAGAATATGTCTTTGTGTCAGTAAAGACACCAAAAATGTGAACAAGAGACTGATCTATAAGACAAATAACTGTTGTTAGCATGGGTATGTTCACATTTGGAAAATAGGTCATTTCACCTGAGCCAGGATTCATGCTCCTTCTCAGTCATGTCCGACCTTTTGTGATCCCATGGATTGCAACCTGCCAGGCTCCTCTGTCGATGGGATTTTCCAGGCAAAAATACTGTAGTAGGTTGCCATTTCCTCCTCCAGGGGATCTTCCTGGCCAGAGATTGAACCCACGTCTTCTGCATTAGCAGGCAGATTCTTTACCACTGAGCCAAGAGCCAGGGTTACATGAAAATAATTCAACATTTCTGTAGCTATAATCCCTGTCTTACTAAGTTAATTAATGACAAGTGAATGAAAGTTTTTTCTTAACAGAAAATTATTACTTATACTAGACTTATAACCAATTGCTTATTTCTTCCCACATAAAGTATAATTCTTTAACATAATTAATGTCATTTTTTTAATAAAGAGGCAAAATGGCCCTCTTTTTACTTTGTTTCAAAAATAATTTAAGAATGTATATAAAAATTAAGAAAAACAAATGAAGAAATTTGGAAGTGTGACAGTAGATATTTTTAGGTTCTGATTCAGAACTAATAATTTACTAGTAATTCTGTGTTTTCCCTCCATCCAATGGCATGCCCCAATCCCAAGAAAAATCTATTAAAATATTATATTTGGACCTACCAAGCCTGGGAAGTCTTTGGACATTTTGTTCCTAAGAGTTATATGACAGCCAGCATATACAATAGCCAACTGCACTCCAGTATTCTCATGGAAATGAGACTCTCCAGATTCAAGTCACCATCATATATAATAGAAGGATGCTAAACCCTGCATTACTACTAAAGTCTTAATAAATGAAATGTCTTTATTTCTTCAGATTAATCCAATAGTGTTTGAATGGACTTCTCAGGTGACACTAGTGGCAAAGAATCTGTCTGCCAAGTAGGAGTTGTGTGGTTTGATCCTTGGCTCAGGAAGATCCCCTGGAGTAGGAAATGGCAACCCACTCCAGGATTCTTGCCTGGGAAACCCCAGGAGAGATTTCCCAGGGTAGAGGAGCCCGGCAGGCTAAAGTCCAAGGGGTTCCAAAGAGTTAGACACGGCTAAGCAATTGAGCACCAGAAACTCTGTATTACAAGTAAAATCTTAATAAATAAAATGTGTTTATATTTTCATATTAATCCAATAGTGTTTGGAAGATGTGCAAAAAATAAAGTATTCTAGTAAGACCCTTTCTTCTTTTTCCCACTCATTTAAATTGCAGTCCCTTGTTGTCCCACCATGTTGAACTCCTCAACAAATCTGTTGAGTGTTCAGTGTGGACTAGATACTCAGGGAGTTCAGCACTGCACTCTAACACAGGCAAGCAGCCAATAGACAACTAATTATCTCATGCTTCCTCTCCTTCATCCGCTGTCTCACCTTGTTCTTATGACCTCACTTTGTAATGACAGACAGGGGGAGATGGTAGTAAGAAGAAGGTGACAGCAATGGAAAATAGAGACAGAGAAGTGAGGACACTAAGAAGGAAGAAATCAGTATGTCTTGCTATTGTTGCCCGGGGTGAGGGGGTGGTTGGGTGTATAGAAAGAGGACTACCAAGATTCATTTACAGCTTTCTAACTTATGAAGCTCAGAACATGCTGATGCTATTCACCAAATAGGAAACACCAGAGTAGATGCTGCTGGAAGCCAGGACTGCCAATCACGAACTCAGTTTTCCTTTTAATGCTACATTTAACCGGTTTTTAAAAATTTAGAGTTGGGGTGTGGTTGTACAGGTCAGAAGAGTCACGTGGACAGAGGGAACAGATGGAGATTTTCCAACAGTTAAATCATGGTTAAAGTGTGCAAGCCTATGAGATGAAGCAGGAAAGCGAAGGGAGAAGTGTGACAATGTTAGGACCCTATGGATTATCAATACTTAAGGAACAGCCTCAGAAGAGAAATGCATTTGGAAGCTGAGAAATAAAAGGCAAGAGAGATCTGTATTAGCCTATTGTTGAGTGTGCTGTGCTTGTGTGTGTGTTTATTCACTCAGTCATGTCTGCCTCTTCATGACCCCATGGACTGTAGCCCACCAGGCTCCTCTGTTCATAGAATTCTCCAGGCAAGAATACTAAAGTGGGTTCTCATTCCCTCCTCCAGAGGATCTTCCTGACCCAGGGATCAAACACTCAGCTCCTTATCTCCTGCGTTGCAGGCAGATTCTTTACCTGCTGGGCTATCGGGGAAGCCCCTGTGTTAGCCTAGGTTGCCCCCCACCAAACCAGAACCTGAGACAATATTTTTGGTGCAAGTAGTTTATTTTGGTAACCCACTCCAATGAATAGGAGTGGAGGACTGGGACAAGTTGAACAAGGAGGGGAAAGTGTCAGTCTGAGGTGTCTCGTGTCTCATTGAGTTCACCACCATGGGCAACAGAGATTCAGTTCTGCTGGGGACCTCTGAGAAGCCATATATAATGCAGTCCAAAACTGCCCACCCCAGGGGACATAAAGGGGCAGCATTTAGTGATAGGCTCTGATCCCCAGTGGTCAGGTTGCCCCTTGGGTTGTCAGTAGCCTTGCACTTTCAGGTTTATGTTCGTGTCAGGATGAGTGAAAAGGTTCAGGTATGAGGAAGCTCTGGGATAGAAAGAGATCTATGAAGGGAGATGTTTTCAGTTGACTGGTGTGGGGAGCCAGATACCATAGTGATAGCTGGAGTAAAAAGCCAAGAATGAGAGAGGCGACAGAGATATGTCTGCTCCTTGCATCACTCATATCTGCTCATGCCCCTCATTAATCACGATCCATCATAGATGCTCTGATTATCTGTAATCTCTCAAAGAAAATACTTAATATACAAGGGTGAGTGGACAAAATCCACTTCCAGCTAGTGTCATCCTAATGCCTTTATTAATATTCATCATCTTTCTTCTCCCACCCACTCAAGATATCTCTCATACTTGATTAGCACTTAAGGGTGTTCAGCTTGCTTGCTCACACAGAAGGGTGATTCATCCATGAGAAGATGGAGCTCACAGTGGTTTCATTCTTGCTGGATTATGATTGCTGCTATTACTTCTTTACAGTTTTCGCTGGGCAGGAACTTAGGTGTACTCCTTGGGATCTGATAGCAATCAGATCGCCGTGAAGTGGCTGATTGGAATCCTCAAGAGATGGAGTCAGCAGTGGTTTCTGCTGCAGAAAGAAAGGTGTGCCTTACATAGCTCTCTTCCCTGCTACCATGATTTATCACTTTGGACCCAGTCAGGGAAGATAAATCACACAATAATTTGACAGAGAAAATTCAATTAAAGAATTATTGGCTATAGCTTAATTGTAGTGATCATTTCACAATTCACACGTGTAACAAAACATTGAGTTATACATCTTTGTTGTTGTTCAGTTGCTCAGTCGTGTCCAACACTTTGTGATCCTGTGGACTGCAACATGCCAGTCTTCCTTATCCATCACTATCTTCCAGTTTGCTTGAGCTCATGTCCATTGAGTCACTGATGCCATCCAAAGATCTCATCCTCTGTCATCCCCTTTCTCCTCCTGCCCTCCATGTTTCCCAGAATTAGGGTCTTTTTTAAGGAGTCAACACTTCTCATCAGGTGGCCAAAGTATTGGAGCTTCAACTTTGGCACCAGTCCTTCCAATGAATATTCAGGGTCAATTTCCTTTTAGGGTTGATTGGTCTGATAACCTTGCAGTCCAAGGGGCTCTCAAGAGTCTTTTCCAACACCACAGTTCAAAAGCATCAGTTCTTTGGTGCTCAACCTTCTTTATGGTCCAACTCTCTTAAATATATGCAATTTTTATGTATCAATTATGCTCTCAATAAAGCTGAAAAAATAATTATTACTTGTATGTGAGTATTTGAATAACAAGAGATTGGTTAGCAAAAAAAACAAAGGGAACTCTAAAGAATACAGAAAGAGTAGGTGTAAGGAGCAGGCAGTGCCCCTAGGATGAGATGCAGCATCCAAAGAAGAAGTTCACCCCCCACATCCAGGCCTGTGATCAAGACTTTGTTGGAGACAGAGCTGTGTCTCACTGGGCAGCTGTAAAGTTAGTGTGCTGTCATACCAACAAAACATGCAGAAAACCTCCCCTCTGGGGCTGGTTTGAAACATGCTCTCTAGGGTGCTGGGGAAAAGTGATTCATGGTACCCCACAAACAAGGTGCAGAAGGAGGGGGCCTGCTGGGCCTGTGGCAGCACTGGACTGCCCAGGCAACCAGTCGTGCAGCACTGAGCTAAATGGAGCAGAGTATCCTTTTACTGTCCTCAGCACAGTGATGAGCTTGATGGGGTCACAAAGTCATCATATCACTAGTCCTCTCAGCACTTTGGAGCTGCCAAGAGGGGCCTGAGATAGCAACATCCTCTGAGTCAGTCCCCATAACCATTGACAGTTTTAGCTATTTATCATTTTCCATGTGCATATCATGACATGAATACATATATATGAAGTTCTGAGAGGTAGAAAGCAAATAAATAAAGTGAAAGTCGCTCAATCGTGTCTGACCCTTTGTCACCCCATGACTGTAATCCATGGAATTCTCCAGTCCAGAAGACCAGAGTGGGAAGCCTTTCCCTTCTGCAGGGGATCGTCCCAACCCAGGGACTGAACCAAGGTCTCCCACAGTGCAGGTGGGTTCTTTACCACCTGAGCCACCAGGGAAACCTAAAATAAAGTATATCTGAGAAAATCTTTTATAAAAGCTGGCAGAGAAGGACTAAAAGGAAGTACAACTCTAGCCTGCCAAAACTCAGATTGTAAGGGGCTTGAGTGTGTAGTGTGGAGGGATTTTCAGTTTGTCTATGTGTGAGAGGAAGGAAGGAAGGAAGGGAAGGGGAGAGAGAGAAAGGAGGGAAAGAGAAGAGAAGAGGAGAAGAAAGGAGAGGAGAGACTAAAAGAAAGGAGACTGGAGGGAGGAGGGGAGGGGAAGGGAAGGGAAGAGAGGGAGAAATAGCCAATAGGGATGGAGAGGTGTAAGATACTTGAACAAACTCCAATATGGAGAAAGTTCTTTAGGAAACAGTCCCACATACTGGTGGACAGATTATCCCTATATGCAATAAAATATGCTTTTACAAAGTGGAAGTTCCCCAAATGAGTTTTCCAAATAAGACTTCAGAACACACTTTTTGTATCTGCATCAGATTCTTCACATAGCATCCAAGTGAGGTGCCAATCTCCAGTGAATCCCTAAATATAACTTGACTGAGTTAAACACAATGTTCTCCATCTGAACATTCCTTGAGTATTAATTAGAAGTTTATGGAAATAGATTCTCAGATTCAGGCCATGAATCCCCCAAACAACCAGATGTTCATTCTGTAAGAATGTAAAAAAAAATTAATATGTCAGAATAGACTATATATGTGTGTATATATTTGAATTATTATTGTTCAGTCACTAAGTCATGTCTGATTCTTTGCAACCCCATGGACTGCAACACGCCAGGTTTCCCTGTCCTTCATTACCTCCCAGAGTTTGCTCTATTTCATGTCCATTGAGACAGTGCTATCTAACCATCTCATCCTTTGCTGCCTTCTTCTCCTTTTGCCTTCAATATTTCCCAGCATCAGTGTCTTTTCCAATGAGTTGGCTCTTTACATCAGATGGCCAGAGTATTGGAACTTCAGCTTTAGCATCAGTCCTTCCAGTCAATATTCAAGGTTGATTTCACTTAGGATTGACTGGTTTGATCTCCTCCTATATATATTTTTATAGATTATCTAATTATTATATATTATTATATTAGTATCATACATTGTTTCAAGCTTTTATTTTCTAATAGGAAAAGCTGACAAAAATTCTAAAGAGAAGACAGTTATCCATTCAGCATTTAATCTAAGTTTGCTTTCATTATCTCTGTTGACGGGCTCTGTTTTTAATCTCATTCTGTTGATTCTATTTTTCTATTTTGCATATTGACACTTTATTTGATTCCGGAAAACGTGTCTTTTCTTGTTTGTACGTCTCGGTATTGGTTTGTCTGCTGTGCGGAGCTCATAAGAATTCCTCACTCTTCTTTGCTAGATTTACATGCTCATGTCTCTAACCCTCAGGCAACTCAACAGAATCAGGTTACTTTCATATAATAAATACTCTGCACTAGTAAATATGTAAAACAGTGTAAGCAGTATGACACCCATGGTAAAATCCAAGTAGAAACAACAATTTGCAAAAAGCTGACAAAAAATGAGGTTAATTCAGAAGCTCAAGAAGCTGAGTGTAACAGCGTGTTTTGGAGCACTTTCAAAACCACAAGAGCGTCATCACGTTGTAGCATTCCTGTATCCTCAGAAGTCGTTTGTGCTCCTCCTAATGGTCTCAGCAAGGATTAACAAAAAATGAGGTTAATTCAGAAGCTCAAGAAGCTGAGTGTAACAGCGTGTTTTGGAGCACTTTCAAAACCACAAGAGCGTCATCACGTTGTAGCATTCCTGTATCCTCAGAAGTCGTTTGTGCTCCTCCTAATGGTCTCAGCAAGGATTACTTAATTGCTGTTTTTTCATCTGTGAAATATGAAGTATTGCATTTCACGCTTTCATTCTATTGGAATCTTCTTCCTCCCAAAGAGTTCTCACTCTGTTTGCATTGGTATGTGAACTTGTTCCTTCACACACACACACACACACACACACACACACACACAAGTCTTGCAAGAACCAGCAACATTTTACAACTAGGGAAAAAACATTTCTTCAAACCTCTGTGCTTGCCCGCCTCTCCAATACCCTAAGGAAAAAGGACATTTTAGCTTAAGAGATATAGTTCTAGCTCAATCATATTTGGAGCAATTTACTTTCCAAAGTATCATATTTACAATTTAATTCAGATTAATGGTGACTTTATGGTTTTTTTCGCCAAAATATGCTTTACACGGATCACTGCAGGACTCATTCTGGAATTTCCATAACACAATGAGTTATTTTGAAATAAATTTATATATACATACTGATAAGGGTTTTTTTGAAACAAAATGCAGCCATACCTTTGCATAGACTATGAATCTAGGCTAGCTACTTCAAATGAAAAATAGTTTTGGTGTAAAGCGTTAACTATGTTGTGAGTACCAAACTTTTAAAATTAAATTAATGACTTAGACACCATATGACATGACTACTGATAATTTACTGACCATAAAGGTAAAATATTAGTCTTTAAATTTTATCTGTCATTTTAAATTGTGTCAGCCAAGGTCTGTGTGCTATTAAATCCATAACATTTAAAAATATTTCCTCATTAGTGACTCTGCTGCAGTTACTGCTTTCATTTGTGATCCTGGTTTATATTAATAAAATGTTATATAAAGTTCAATATCTATTGCTGCTCATTATTTTTAATCATATGGAGGTGAGCAACAGATTTGCTGAAATATGCAGACCAGAGTTCACATAACAAAGTGCTGTGACTTAAGACATTTGATGATAAGGCCGGTTCTTATAATAACATCACGTTGTGTAAGATCTGCATTGATGCAAATATACATGCATACATAGGCAGTATATTATTATCTATATTTAGTAACAGTAGTAGTGTTAACAGGCATAATAGGGAATGGTAAGAACATATATCCTACAGAACATCATTACTCACAGACTTTGTACAGAAAGCCTAACCATCACTGCCTGAAAATGGGGAGAATGTCTTGAGACAAATGAATTCTCTCATAATTTTCCCTTCTCATTCCTTGAACTATGTTAGCTATAATGGTATAAAAAGACCTACTAAATTTTGAAATTAGAAAATTTTTAAGGTTGGCTTCTATTAAATTTTTCATTAAAAACAATATTTTTAGTTTTTAGGAGCAGGAAGCAAATCTAATGCTTCCTTCTCCCAACACTCAATAAATATTCCTATGTGAAATAGGCCTATGTGCTGGAATGTCGTAACAGTTATTATTTTGTCTTAATGGAATCAGTCTTTTCATTTCAAAATCATGAATCTTTCATAGTTGTATTAGGTTTCCATAATCTTTTTGTTTTAAAATAAAAGATACTCAGATATTTATGAGGTATAGTTTGCATACTCTGATTAATTTCTCCTTTCTTATTTGTCAGTAATATTTCTCAAAGTGCTTATATAAAGATTGACCAAGTTAGAGAAGTTGGCAGCTACATGAATTTAAAGATGTTCTGAGTGAAGTGGACTTTCCCAGTGAAGTGAAAAGATAATGATCTTACACAAAGTTTACAGAGGCACTTTCGTAGTTACTTGATTTTACAATTCTCACCTATGAAAAATGCCAGTTCACATCATCTAAAGGCACAGCCACAGCAGTAAGTGAATCAAAATGGAAAATGCTAGGGACTGATGCATGGGGATAATCCAGAGAGAGGGTGTGGGGCGGGAGGGTGGAGGAGGGGGTCGGGATTGGGAGTTCATTACACTCATGGCTAATTCATGTCAATGTGTAACAAAACGAATACAGTATTGTAAAGCAAAACAAACTAAAAAATAAAAATTAATTAAAAAAAAAAAAACAAACAAAATGGAAAATGCTCAGGAAGAGCATTCTTCCAATCGAGGCTTCTGTTTTGTTTTGATGGGTGTTAACATCAAGAATTTCATGAGGTAAATACTGGGCTTCCCAGATGACGCTAGTGGTAAAGAACCCGCCTGCCATTGCAGGAGATGTAAGAATCACAGGTTGTCTAGCACAGACAGCAAAAGAGACACAGATGTATAGAACGGACTTTTGGACTCTGAGGGAGAGGGAGAGGGTGGGATGATTTGGGAGAATGGCACTGAAACATGTATATTATCATGTAAGAAACGAATCGCCAGTCTATGTTTGATCCAGGATACAGGATGCTTGGGACTGGTGCACGGGGATGATCCAGAGAGTTGGTATGGGGTGGGAGGTGGGGGGGCGTTCAGGATTGGGAACTCATGTACACCCGAGACGGATTCATGTCAATGTATGGCAAAACCAATACAGTAATGTAAAGTAAAATAAAGTAAAAATAAAAATTAAAAAAAAAAAAAAGAAGCGCAGGTTGATCGCTGGATCGGGAAGATCCTCTGAAGGAGGATATGGCAACCCACCCCAGGATTCTTTCTGGGGAAATCCCAAGGACAGAGGAGCCTGACAGGCTACAGTCATAGAATTGCAAAGAGTCGGACACAAATGAAGCGACTTAGCACGCGTGCATGCACAGCACACACACACACACAAGGTAAGTACTCACTTGGACCGGCCAGATTGACCAAGACTTTTTGAAGGATTTTAAAACTGCCTCCTCCACAAATATAACCTTATTGCTGGAGATTTTTTTTTTCCTATAGAGTTTCAATCACATGGATTTTGGGTGTAGCATGAAGGTAAAGGTACAGCCCCTCTCTCACAGAATTTTGACATTTTGTGTCCAAAAGGGAATATGCTCATCAGGAAAATATCTCTGTTGTCTCAAGTTCTACAAATAATTGAGGATGTCTCTCCAATTTTGGAGAGGGAGTAAAACAGTCAGAGAGAAGGTTGCATCCAAGACCTATGAAGGGAGTTTTATGGCCTCAAATAGGCGTTCAACAAACATTATGAACTACGTTATGAACCAAACTTCCATGTCAGGATATAACGAGCTGGGTTTTCTGATGGCAGAATTGGCCCCGTATTAAAGCCAAGCAGCTCAGCCTTTGCATAAACACCACTGAAGGAAATGTAGTTAGTAGCTGTTACAACCTTATTTTGGCAGTGCATGCAGCTCACTACTGACTGCTGCTGCTGCTGCTAAGTTGCTTCAGTCGTGTCCGACTCTGTGCGACCCCATAGACGGGGGCCCACTGTCTCTGGGATTCTCCAGGCAAGAACACTGGAGTGGGTTGTCATTTCCTTCTCCAATGCATGAAAGTGAAAAGTGAAAGTGAAGTCGCTCAGTTGTGTCTGACTCTTAGCAGCCCCATGGACTGCAGCCCACCAGGCTCCTCCACCCATGGGATTTTCCAGGCAAGAGTACTGGAGTGGGGTGCCATTGCCTACTCGTCACTACTGACTACTGCTTATGATTGATAGCTGGACTGTTTGCGTACAGTTCATGTGTGTTCAGCATTTGTTGTTCTGCATATAAGGAGTTAATTATAAAATACAAAGTGAATTGTGTTTGTAGAGTCTGATCATAGTACCTCGCATGTTTGTGTTTCAGCTTAGTTTCTTTTCTTTATAACATAATCTTCAAGTTACTATAGTACCTGAAGATGGAATAAACAGAGATAATTATTTCATTAATTTGGACAGAAATGAATTCATAAAGTTATCAAAGAACTATAAAAGACCAGTAATTGGCAGCAGCAAGACTGCTCATCTAATAAAATTTCAGTGTTTTTCTTTTTATGGTTTTGGTTTTATTTCTGTTTATTTTTTAGAAGTCGTGGGTTTTTTTTTTTTTCTTCACATTTTCTCTTAGCTTATAAGGAGTATCTATTCCAAGTATATATTTGAAAATCAGTAAAATTTTTCATACAAAAGAAGTCATTAGTTCATGATTACATTTTAGCCCATGACTGTCAATCATTAAAATTCATGTTATTACAGTTATTTCTAAATTCACAAAAAGACCCCTTTGTGTGCAATGGCCTGGAGAAGTAATGTAATATATAATTATGGCCCTTCTGAAAATGCTAATTACAGGATGAAGCTAAATGTCCCCTGTACCATGACTGGAATAACCATATGACTTACTCCTATCTCACAGCTAATCAGAGATACCTATTTTGGCTTTTAGCAAAGGACCCCAGGTTGATCACCTGATTTAACTGTTTTTAAATAGATTTATGTATATGCTGGATGTGACAACTCGATTATATATTTTCAGTTTTTCATATATACTTCTTCAAAACTAGTCTCTCAAATAAAATGTAAGCAGTCCACCATAAAAAGACAAATGCGAAGCTGAATACTTAGGTCAAGGATCACAAAATAATAGCTAGATAATGAAAGAAAGGACGTACTTGAAAACTAAGGTAAAATAGCTACATTTGTTAAATTGAGGCTCAATGGACATGAGTTTGAGCAAACTCTGGGAGATACTGAAGAACAGGGAAGCCTGGCATGCGGTTCATGGGATCACAAAGAGTCAGACACGAGAGAGTGACTGAACAACAACAAATTGTCAATTTACAAGTTTGTATTAATTATCGCTGTATGGGAAAGTGATTCAATTACACATATACATACATCAGTTTTTTTATATTATTTTCCATTATGATTTACCCTAGGATACTAAATATAGTTCTCTGTGCTATACAGTAGGACCTCATTGTTTATCCATTCCATATATAACAAAGCTTAGTTCTGCTAACCCCAATCTCCTACTACATTTGATCATCAAAGGCGCATGCCAAGCAAAAAGGAGACAGTGAAAGGAAGCAAAATGATTCATCGGGAGAAACCCCTTTTGCTCAGTGTTATGCTGCTCAGGACAAAGTCTATTTGTCACACTGCTTTTGGTATTAAAGTGATGAATATATTTGTAGGCCTTTTAATTGCTATAGGATTTAATAAATTGTAATGATGCAAACTTTATTTGTTTATTAAGACAGTCATTAACTTCAAGTAAATATGCACAGTGGGACTGGGCAGGATATTGTCAAACAAATAGAATCTGCTTTGTTAGTATAAGAGAATGGTTTCTCTCCAGAATCACGTTCTTCATGGTCAGTCTAGAAACTGTGATTTTTAAATGAATGTTTTGGCTTGTATAATACCTACCCTATAATTTCCAATCATCTGAATTTAAAAAATGTGAAAGAGGATTTTGGCGTCAGGTTAAATCTTGTGCTGCATGGTCTGGAAGAGGCTATATGGTCCAAATCAGAGAGATTCAGTACCAGATTAATGAGTGAATTAATTGGTGATTTTCTTAATCAACTACTATGTACAAAGGCTTCCCAGGTGGCACTAGTGGTAAAGAACCCACCCCTCAATGCCAGAGACTTAAGAAACTCAGGTTCAATCCCCCTGGAGAAGGAAATGGAAACCCACTCCCGTATTCTTGGCTGAAGAATTCTGCCTTTCATAGGTCACAAAGAGTCAGACATTGCTAAAGTGACTGGCTCAGACAGTAAAGAATCTGCCTGCAGTATGGGAGACCAGAGTTTGATCCCTGCGATGAGAAGATTCTCCTGGAGAAGGGCATGGCAACCATGTATTCTCCAGTATTCTTGCCTGAATCTTCTCCAGAATCCCATGGACAGAAGAGCCTGGTGGATTACAGTCCCTGGGGTCACAAAGAGTCAGACACAATTGAGTAGCTACACTTTCTTTCTACTGTGTACAGAGCACATATCAGACTTGAAAGAGGAATAAGAATCATCTCACTCAGAGTTGACAAATTTTTTCCATGACGAGTCAAACAGGACATATTTTCACTCTGTGTTCTACTTAACTCTTCTGTTTTATTGCAAAAGTAGCCAGAGATAATATGTAAGCAAATAGATGTGGCTGCATGCCAATAAAATTTTATTTGCAAGAACAGCAGTAGTCAGATTTGACTCATCTGCCCTAGTCTGCCAAACTTTCAGCTAAGTAAATAGAATGGATACTCATTTTTTTTCTGAGTTTTTAATTTTATTTTTTAATTGGAAAATTGCTTTACAATGTTGTAATGGTTTCTGCTGTACAAAAATGCAAATCATCCATAATTATCTGTATATCATGGAGAAGGGAATGTCAACCCACTCCAGTATTCTTGCCTGGGAAAGCCCACAGACAGAGGAGCCTGGCGGGCTACAGTCTATGGGGGTGGCAAAGAGTCAGACACGACTGAACCTGCATGAATGCATGCATACATTTACCTCCTCCCTCTGGAGCCCCCTTTCTACTGAGATGTTCATTGAGAGATAAATGCATAAAGAAGATATGGTACATATATACATTGGAATATTACTCAGCCATAAAAAAGAATGAATTTGAGTCCATTCTAGTGAGGTGGATTAACCTAGAGCCTTTTATATAGACTGAAGTAAATCAGAAAAGAGAATTTTATATGTTAATGCACATAGATGGAATCTAGAAAAATGATTTTGATGAACCTATTTGTATGGAAGGAATGGCGCTACAGACAGAGAACAGGCCTGTGGGCACAGTGGGACAAATGGAGAAAACATAGACATATATACACTGCTGTTGCGGCTGCTGCTAAGTTACTTCAGTCATGTCCAACTATCATGTGTAAAATAGATAGCTGGTGAGACACTCACCTTTGAAATGCTGCAGACAAAAGGTTTTTTCCTGTCTTAGATGCTTTTTAACCAGCTTGTGCTCCATTGGAGAATATCACTTTATAATGGGCTGGGAGGACCATCAAAAAAAGAATGGTTGAAGAGTTCTTCATGATCTCCTCCTGCAAATCCCAGCCCTTGATGACCTTTTCTTTCCTCATTTAATTATGGAAACACAATCTTCAATGAGATTTCTTTTTTATCTGCTATAAACTTTGGAAAGAATGAGAAAATTTCTAGTGCTTTCCCATAAAAACACTGGTTCTCATATTTATTCAATAATACAATGTTCTAATTGAGCCTTATGAGCCTGGAATAATGGCCATATTTTTTAAAATCATGTGATATTCAAGGGGTTTTAGTATCATTAGGGCATCCATACATACATATTAAAATATTATAAGAGAATACAATGAAGAAAATAAAATAAGGACATTAAGACAAGGACATTGATAATTCTGTGTTGGAAATCCACTTCATTGGAGCCACTAAGTTTGTGGATCAAACTGACAATATTGTGTATAACCAATAAATATCTCCTGACATCCCATGCAGATTTATGGAAAAGTGAAGACAAAAGGCTGTAAGCAGTGTTCTTATTTTGGCAAGTTCTTCCTGGGAATTATTTACAGTTACTATCATTCTGGCAAAGAAAGGGGGGGATATTAAAACGAAGGTGAGGTTCTCTAATAATTGTAGATTATAATCATTTTTTTCTCATGGATGTGAGTTTGTTTTACTCTCTAATTTTATTGCTAGTTCCTATGCCACAGCTTCTACCAGCCACTGAACGGAGAAGCAAAGAGGATGAAAATCTGGCAAGTCCGCTGAACTCTCAGATGTTATAGTGGAATCTATTCATATTAAATATAGAGTGGAAAAGAAAATCAACTTTCAATTAAAAATAAATCTTTATCCAAAATATTTGGAACTTTCTGTCTGTCAAGGAGAACAGAAAAAATCTTTCTATCCCCAAGCCTGGATATAAAATTCAGTTTATTCTTTCCTTATTGAAACATAATATTTTAACTTGTGCCAAGCATTATATAAGTTTCTGTGGGAGACTTTTTAAAATTAAGAATAATATGTTGTATTTAACCTCCATGAGCTTATAATTTCCTTTGGTGAAACAAAAAAAAAAAAAACATAAAATAAGAAAAACATAGTCTTGTGTTTAATCACTGATACATTGTTTATATATATATATATATATATATGTTCTATTTGAGAATGGAGAGAAGTATTCTCAGATGAATAAAAAGAGAAGATTTCATGAAACAGAGAAATGAATTCAACTTCAATGACTGTTAGAATGAAAATACAGATAATATACAGGTCCCTAAAAGTATAAAGGGGCTTCCCTGGTGGCTCTACCTGCAAAGCCAGAGACTTGTGTTTGATCCCTGGGTCAGGAAGATCCCCTGGAGTAGAAAATGGCAACCCACTCCAGTATTCTTGCCTGGGGAATCCCATGGAAGATGAGCCTGGCACGCTATAGTCCTGCTGCTGCTGCTAAGTGGGTTCAGTCGTGTCCAACTCTGTGCGACCCCATAGACAGCAGCCCACCAGGATCCCCCATCCCTGGGATTCTCAAGGCAAGAACACTGGAGTGGCTTGCCATTGCCTTCTCCAATGCTTGAAAGTGAAAAGTGAAAAGTTAAAATGAAGTCGCTCAATCGTGTTTGACCACAGGGTCACAAAGCGTCAGACACAACTTAGTGACTAAAACAATGACAAAAGTACAAAGAGCAATTTGGACTTGACACTTAGGTAACTGGGATCTATTTCAGTATCCCAAAAGGGAAAGTGATAATGAACAAATCTGTATTAATTTACTTATACAATCTTGAAATTAAAAAAATATTAAATGAAAGAACTGCATGTATGTATATATGAAGTTCTCAGCATAAAATAAAACCTTGGCTGTTATTACTATCTCTTAGAATAATCTCTTCAGTTTACAGATAAGATCTCCAGGTCCCTGAATTGTGTAGTGATTTGTTCCATGTCATACAAGAGAGTTGCTTATAGGGCAGGCCTCTTTCTACTAAATCATGATTAAGAGAGATAAGCCTGGCCTGTTATGAATGGCCTTCCTGGAGTTCTACAATCTGGCAGCTTAGGCTTGATGGACTGTTTTACTGGTCTTGCATACTAACAACTTAAAAATAGATGTAGAATTTAAATGGAGAAGGAAAAGACAGCAATCTGGTTTCCACTCAGGCCAAATTCTAACCCCCAAATCCCTTTTGCCCAAGCAGATATTAACATGTTTCTATTTAAGGTATTAAGCAGATTGGGTTTGAATTCTGGCTCTATCATTAGAAAATGAGAGGCTTCTAATTTACTGAACTTCTCTGTCTCAATTTCCTTATCTTTAAAATAGAACATAGCTCATATAGATAAAAAAGACTGAATTATTTGATATCTAAAAAGAGATTAAGAGAGAATCTGGCATAGAGTAGACACTCTGTAAATGATAGCTATAATAACTGTCTGCCAGACTTAGCTCATTAAATTTCTTTATTTATTTTGAATCATACCTAAATCAGCATCACAGTTTCCTTGGAACTTAGAATGCAATGGAAGGAAATTTGGTTGACTAGGTAGATAAGATGCATTCATTTTCTATAGCCCATCTTGAATTCCTAGTATTATGAAATTAAAGGAGGTAAAGGGGAAAGTAGTAAAAGGCATACACAATTTTAAATAAGGACAGTGATCAAAGGAGAGGATATGAAAACAGACAAGACATGTTAACACAGCTTTGAAAGTTGGACAGCAGATAATTGAAGTGTAATTATTAGAGCAGCAACGCTGAAGCATAACTTCCTACAGTGAGAGCTAATTTTTATCACAGAATCCGAGAAACGATTCCCCCAAAAAATGGAAGCACGAGTTATCTCTGAAAATGAGGATTAATGGGTTAGGCTGAAAACAGGATGACTGAAGATTTCTCTAAGGTACAATTAAAATCCTTTCCTTTGTCCCATATATCTGGGCAACCCTCAACATTCCTGTTGTCACAAAGACTACAGAACTAATCTCCCATCTAGCCCTGCCGAAGGGCTCTGGGCACAGCAGAGTTTAAAAATAGGACATCATATATCCCATAGCTTTCATCAACTGACTGACCAAGTTCACTTTCTATGTATGCTTTTGACTGGCGGTTAATGCAAAATCACCCAGTGCTCAGTATTAAAACTTCTATAAATATATTTTGATTATAAATAGTACTCAATTCAAGGTTATGGCCAGTAAAAGCCTTTCAAAAAATTTTTGACCTTATTTTCTTTGATTCCAATTAATATTCGATTTTATCAGTATTCTATTCTTTGATTCCTCAGTAATTATTGTATTAGTTGGCGATTGAATAGGATACCTCAAAGAAAGGCAGAACATTCATGTCCACTTTTTATTTGATACCTGGATAGTGACAGACTAAATAAGTTTGCTGGGCAAATGTGGTGGGAATGCAAATGGTTGCTTTGTGGTGTTACTTCTCTAATAGCCTCAGGTAGTCTCCAAGATTCTCCCTCAGCACTAGAAGCATCTGAGTTCTCTAGAAGACAGAAGAAGCTGGTTGAGAGAGGGCTGGCAGATCTGGTACTGGTCTGTTGGTCAGGAAAAGGAGGACAGGCATCTCATGGGGAATGAAAGTCTCATCAGATCTTACATAGATAGATGTATGAACCCACTCAAGATGCATGAAAATAAGATAGAAATAGTTACATCTCAGCCCACAAAGATCCAGATAGTCAAAGCTATGATTTTTCCAGGAGTCATGTACAGATGTGAGAGTTGGATCATAAAGAAGGCTAAGCACGGAAGAAGCGATGCTCTCAAACTATGGTGCTGGGGAAGACTCTTGAGAGTCCCTTGGATAGCAAGGAGATCAACCCAGTCAATCCTAAAGGAAATCAACCCTGAATATTCACTGGAAGGACTGATGCTGAAGCTGAAACTCCAATACTTTGACCACCTGATGTGAAGAGCCGACTCATTAGAAAAGACCTGGATGCTGGGAAAAATTGAGGGCAGAAAGAGAAGGGGGTGACAGAAGATGAGACAGTTGGATGGCATCACCAACTCGGTGGAAATGAATTTGAGCAAACTCAGGGAGATAGTGAAGGGGGAAGCCTGGAATGCTGCAGTCCATGGGGGTCACAAAAAGTCGGACACAACTTAGTGATGGAACAGCAGCCCACTCTGACCCTCCTCACCAATCGTGTGGTACTTAGCTGTCTCTGAGCCGCAAAGCAGCATCAGGGAGAAATACTGAACTAACTGAATTTAAACCTGAAAAAAAACTGGAATTTATTCACCAAAGTACGGTTTCTGCATTTGAGGTGGGGGGGAACAGGATTTGAGATGGAAAACTAAATGAAGTTATATTTTTGGCAAAGTTAAATTTTTTTTTCCGTTGGAAAATTCATACCCACTGGCCTTGTAACTCCTCCTCTACTTGACTTTTCCTGGAACCCATTCCACCGGGTTGTGTTTCCTTTTCCCTCTCACTGTATTTTCTCTTTGCTGACTTAGTTTTTCATGTGATAGTAACTCCATCTCTGAGAAGATGAATCCAAACTCTCTTCATGTTTAATCTCCAGTTTCCCTTAAATTCCAGTCCAATTTCCAAGCAGTTTCTATACTCACTTCAAATGTTCTCAAGATGCCAAGTTGCTTTTCCTGTCTTGGTGCTTTCTGCTAGCCCTGCACATTCATCCTGGCCAGCTGAGACTAAATCACAGCGTTTTCCCTAGAACCGCTTCCCCCTCACTCTTGGCTCACATACACAGCTCTCTCTCCAGGACCTAGATTTCTGACTTTATACTCTGGATTTGGCATCTTCTTCCGGCACTCTGATCTCTGCACTTCTGTGCTCTGCGTTGAGTTCCTGCCTAATGGTCAGGCTCACTGGCTCCCTCAGGCTTGTACTACACCATGGCCACAAGTAGTCTTCCTGTTCCTTCCAATCCCACTGGAGGGGGGTAAATCCTGCCATTCATAGCCCCGTTGTGTGCCATCCTCCCAAGTCCCCCATCTTGGAATTCTCTTCAGAAACTTTCTCCTCAGAAACTTCTCTCTCTCTTATTCAGTGCCTACTAGTTGTCTTGTGTGCATGCCCAGGCACTTCAGTTGTGTTCAATCCTCTGAGACCCAATGGACGGTAGCCCACCAGGCTCCTGTCCTTTGGATTCTCCAGGCAAGAGTACTGCAGTGGATTGCCATGCCCTGTTCCAGGGGATCTTCCCAACAGAGGGAATGAACCTGCGTCTCTTATGTGTCCTGCATTGGTACGCGGGCGCTTTACCACTAGCGCCACCTGGGAAACCCCCTTGGAGTCTTAAGTGCTCATAATTCAGTCTTCTAAGTGTAATTAACATGGCTTCTTCCTTTGCATTCTCATTACCTTCACCCTTTGTTAGCTGAAATGGCATCTTAGCTGGTTGCGCCACTTACAAGTCTCCACCCCTGAAATATAAGATGTACTGCTGTATGAACAATATTCCTAGAATGTTCCTATTTATTCTCAATCTTATTCTTTAAAAGACACGTGGAAGATCAAAACAAAACATTATTCTTTTCCATCCCCCTTCAATGACTCCCCATTGTCCACAAACAAAGTCCAGACATCACCTGTTTTTATAACCTCATGCTCACCATGTCTCCTTGAATCTAATTTTTCAGGTCTACTATACCCCTCGCCATATACAATCTAACATGTACTCCTCTGTTTCTAAATATTTATCCTCCTTTTCCACCTTCCAAGAAGCCTGTTCCTCCCATGTCTGCCTATCAAAACTTTCCCCACCTTTTATATACAGTACAAGTGTCCCTTCCTTCTTGAAAGCCTTTTTGATCCTATAGTTATAATTAAATTTATTATTAAATTTATTAACACATGTATGTGCAATCTAGAAAAAGTGGTACAGATTAACCTATTTTCTGGGCAAAAATAGAGACTAAGATGGTGAGAATGAATGTGGATACTCTGATGGGTGAGAAGGAGAGGGTGGAACAAACTGAATGAGTAGCACTGACTTATATACACGACCATTTTTAAAATATGTTCAGTTCAGTTCAGTTCAGTCGCGCAGTCGTGTCCGACTCTTTGCGACCCCATGAATCGCAGTACGCCAGGCCTCCCTGTCCATCACCAACTCCCGGAGTTCACTCAGACTCACGTCCATTGAGTCTGTGATGCCATCCAGCCATCTCATCCTCGGTCGTCCCTTTCTCCTCCTGCCCCCAATCCCTCCCAGCATCAGGGTCTTTTCCAATGAGTCAACTCTTCGCATAAGGTGCCCAAAGTACTGGAGCTTCAGTTTTAGCATCATTCCTTCCAAAGAAATCCCAGGGTTGATCTCCTTCAGAATGGACTGGTTGGATCTCCTTGCAGTCCAAGGGACTCTCAAGAGTCTTCTCCAACACCACAGTTCAAAAGCATCAATTCTTCGGCGCTCAGCCTTCTTCACAGTCCAACTCTCACATCCATACATGACCACAGGAAAAACCATAGCCTTGACTAGACGGACCTTAGTCGGCAAAGTAATGTCTCTGCTTTTGAATATACTATCTAGGTTGGTCATAACTTTTCTTCCAAGGAGTAAGCGCCTTTTAATTTCATGGCTGCAGTCACCATCTGCAGTGATTTTGGAGCCCAAAAAAACAAAGTCTGACACTGTTTCTACTGTTTCCCCATCTATTTCCCATGAAGTGATGGGGCCAGATGCCATGATCTTCGTTTTCTGAATGTTGAGCTTTAAGCCAACTTTTCCACTCTCCTCTTTCACTTTCAACAAGAGGCTTTTTAGCTCCTCCTCACTTTCTGCCATAAGGGTGGTGTCATCTGCATATCTGAGATTATTGATATTTCTCCCAGCAATCTTGATTCCAGCTTGTGTTTCTTCCAGTCCAGCATTTCTCATGATGTACTCTGCATATAAGTTAAATAAGCAGGGTGACAATATACAGCCTTGACGTACTCCTTTTCCTATTTGGAACCAGTCTGTTGTTCCATGTCCAGTTCTAACTGTTGCTTCCTGACCTGCATACAGATTTCTCAAGAGGCAGGTCAAGTGGTCTGGTATTCCCATCTCTTTCAGAATTTTCCACAGTTTACTGTGATCCACACAGTCAAAGGCTTTGGCATAATCAATAAAGCAGAAATAGATGTTTTTCTGGAACTCTCTTGCTTTTTCCATGATCCAGCGGATGTTGGCAATTTGATCTCTGGTTCCTCTGCCTTTTCTAAAACCAGCTTGAACATCAGGGAGTTCACGGTTCACATATTGCTGAAGTCTGGCTTGGAGAATTTTGAGCATTACTTTACTAGCATGTGAGATGAGTGCAATTGTGCGGTAGTTGGAGCATTCTTTGGCATTGCCTTTCTTTGGAATTGGGATGAAAACTGACCTTTTCCAGTCCTGTGGCCACTGCTGAGTTTTCCAGATTTGCTGGCAAATTGAGTGCAGCACTTTCACAGCATCATCTTTCAGGATTTGAAATAGCTCAACTGGAATTCCATCACCTCCACTAGCTTTGTTCATAGTGATGCTTTCTAAGGCCCACTTGACTTCACATTCCAAGATGTCTGGCTCTAGATTAGTCAACACATCATCATGATTATCTGGGTCATGAAGATCTTTTTTGTACAGTTCTTCCATGTATTCTTGCCACCTCTTCTTAATATCTTCTGCTTCTGTTAGGTCCAGACCATTTCTGTCCTTTATTGAGCCCATCCTTGCATGAAATGTTCTCTTGGTAAAATATGTAGCTAGTGCAAACTTACTGTATAGCACAGGGAGCTTAGCTCAGTGCTCCGTGATGACCTAGAGGGCTGGGATAGAGGTGTTCAAGAGGGAGGGGATATGTGTATACATATAGCTGATTCATTACTGTATAGCAGAAACTAACGCAACATTGTAAAGCAATTATTGTGTTCTTCAGTTGCTCAGTTGTGTCTGACTCTTTGCAACCCCATGGACTGCAGCATCTGGGGCCTCTCTGTCCCTCACCATTTCCCAAAGTCAGCCCAAGTTCGTGGCCATTGCATCAGTGATACCATCTAGCCATCTCAGCCTCTGATGCCCTCTTCTGCTTCTGCCCTCAGTCTTCCCAGCATCAGGAATTTTTCCAATGAGTCAGCTGGTTGCATCAGATGACCAAGATATTGGATTTTCAACTTCAAATTGAGCATGATTTTACTCAAAAATAAAAAGTTACCTGAATTGCTTTTCCTATTTACCCAGAACTTTCTATATACTTCTACCCAGCATGGATCATACTTTAACAGACAGAGGATTTGTTCATTCATGTCTCCACACTAGATTATTGTTTCTTTTAATGATAATTCCCATGTTTTTCCCATGACATTTAAGAGTGTGCCTAGCACATAATGGTGCTCAGTAGATGTATGTTGAATTCAGTAAAAATAGAATTGCAGAAATATGCCAGTAAAAAACACTCAGTTCAGTCACTCAGTCATGTCCAAATCTTTGTGACCCCATGAATCGCAGCACGCCAGGCCTCCCTGTACATCACCAACTCCCGGAGTTCACTCAAACTCACGTCCATCAAGTCGGTGATGCCATCCAGCAATCTCATCCTCTGTCATCCCCTTCTCTTCCTGCCCCCATTCCCTCTCACAATCAGGGTCTTTTCCAATGAGTTAACTCTTCGCATGAGGTGGCCAAAGTATTGGAGTTTCAGCTTTAGATCAGTCCTTCCAATGAACACCCAGGACTGGTCTCCTTTAGGATGGACTGGTTGGATCTCTTTTCAGTCCAAAGGACTCTCAAGAGTCTTCTCCAACATCACAGTTCAAAAGCATCAATTCTTTGGTGCTCAGTTTTCTTTATAGTCCAACTCTCACATCCATACATGACCAATGGAAAAACCATAGCCTTGACTAGATGGACCTTTGTTGGCAAAGTAATGTCTCTGCTTCTGAATATGCTGTCTCAGTTGGTCATAACTTTCCTTCCAAGGAGTAAGTGTCCTTTAATTTCATGGCTGCAATCACCATCTGCAATGATTTTGGAGCCCAAAAAAATAAAGTCTGACACTGTTTCTACTGTTTCCCCATCTATTTTCCATGAAGTGATGAGGCCAGATGCCATGATCTTTATGTTCTGAATGTTGAGCTTTAAGCCAGCTTTTTCACTCTCCTCTTTCACTTTCATCAAGAGGCTTTTTAGCTCCTCTTCACTTTCTGCCATAAGGGTGATGTCATCTGCATATCCGAGCTTATTGATATTTCTCCCGGCCATCTTGATTCCACCTTGTGCTTCTTCCAGCCCAGTGTTTCTCATGATGTACTTGCATAGAAGTTAAATAAGCAGGGGACAATATACAGCCTTGATGGACTCCTTTCCCTATTTGGAACTAGTCTGTTGTTCCATGTCCAGTTCTTACTGTTGCTTCCTGAGCTGCATACAGATTTCTCAAGAGGCAGGTCAGGTGGTCTGGTATTCCCATCTTTTTCAGAATTTTCCACAGTTTATTATGATCCACACAGTCAAAGGCTTTGGCATAGTCAATGAAGCAGAAATAGATGTTTTTCTGGAACTCTCTTGCCTTTTTGATGATCCAGTGGATGTTGGCAATTTGATATCTGGTTTTTCTGCCTTTTCTAAATCCAGCTTGAACATCACGGTTCACATATTGCTGAAGCCTGGCTTGGAGAATTTTGAGCATCACTTTACTAGCATGTGAGATGAGTGCAATTGTGCAGTAGTTGGAGCATTCTTTGGCATTGCCTTTCTTTGGGATTGGAATGAAAACTGACCTTTTCCAGTCCTGTGGCCATTGCTGAGTGTTCCAAATTTGCTGGCATATTAAGTGCAGCACTTTCACAGCATCATCTTTCAGGATTTGAAACAGCTCCACTGGAATTCCATCACCTCCACTAGCTTTGTTCATAGTGATGCTTTCTAAGGCCCACTTGACTTCACATTCCAGGATGTCTGGCTCTAGATGAGTGATCACACCATCATGATTATCTTGGCTGTGAAGATCTTTTTTGTACAGTTCTTCCGTGTATTCTTGCCACCTCTTCTTAATATCTTCTGCTTCTGTTAGGTCCAGACCATTTCTGTCCTTTATCAAGCCTGTCTTTGCATGAAATATTCCCTTGGTATCTCTAATTTTCTTGAAGAGATCTCTAGTCATTCCCAATCTGTTATTTTTCTTTATTTCTTTGCACTGATCGCTGAGAAAGGCTTTCTTATCTCTCCTTACTATTCTTTGGAACTCTGCATTCAGATGCTTATATCTTTCCTTTGCTGCTTTGCTTTTCGCTTCTCTTCTTTTCACAGCTATTTGTAAGACCTCCTCAGACAGCCATTTTGCTTTTTTGCGTTTCTTTCCATGGGGATGGTCCCTGTTTCTGTACAATGCTCCCTGTTTCCTGTACAATGTCACGAACCTCCATCCATAGTTCTTCAGGCACTCTGTCCATCAGATCTAGTCCCTTAAATCTATTTCTCACTTCCACTGTATCACCATCTTTGCTTAAATCCAACGGCTCACCCTCTCTAATCTTCCTTCTTCCATTCTGTTTGTATAATCGCATTGAGCTAGAGAAAAAGGTACACACGTTTTTGGGTTTCTTGCCTTTAAGGCATAATCCCAAAACTATCAGCCAATCAAATCAAGTAGGTACCACTAACATAGAGCCCAAAGAAGTGGCATCTGCTCTCCAAAGGTACCACATGGTAGCACTTTCAGAGAGAAGCTATTCACTTAATCTAATTTTTTATCTGTAAAGAAGGAGTATACTCATAATCTTTATATTTAGGATGATTCCACCGTGTTCTGACATTCATTCCAAAGAGACCTCAGGAGAATTTGTGGGCTGGATGTGTTCCATGCTCCACATGTTACCATGCCTTTAGTTTAAACCTGACTGGAAAAAAAAAAAAAAAGTCCTTTTATCAAAGTTGATTTTTGTGCAGAAACTTTAAAGCAGCAGGAAAATATTTAAAATAAATTCTTTGCTTGCAAGTGTTTTGATTTAGAGGCTGCGATATCCCACATTTATTTGTGTTGAGTGGATTGGAATATCTGTAACTTTCAGAACTCTGAATATGTATTCCATAAGAAGGGTTTAAGTGAGCATGAGTGATTTCTTTAACTAAAAATATAGATTATTACTTTTTAAAGTATCATTCTGAAAGTATAGTTATTTTATCCTTTTATTAAAAATTTCAATGCACTCATTAGGCAATTTCTGTGTCAGATGAGCATTAGAATGTGGCTACAATTCAGTCAGAAGCTTCGCCCACCTTTAAATAAATGCCGTGAGGCATATAATGTACATGACACATTTTTCTCTGTATTATTAAGGAAGATATCACTGGATTGGTTCTTTTGTGTTTCTCACATTCGACGATAGAATAAAGCACATTAAATCAGAGAATAATGGAAAGGGCCTCACAAATGAATCCTAGAGAGTTCATTCAAACAAAAGAGGGATGTAGAAGTCACAGAGGCTTTTTATGATCAGCGGGCTTTTTTTGACACCTCCTTCACTCAAGCCCTTCTGAATTGACCAGGAGAGTCTCCTTCCACTAATCATTTTTCTGTGACCTTCTCTCCTGGATCTCATCTGGAGTAAAATTACAAGTTGCCTCAGCTCTGCACAGGATTAGTATCCTAATCATATGTACCCTGAAATCCAGTGAAGATTCAATTAGTGCTGATGAAGTGAGACCCCATGGTGCCTGCTGCTCTCTGTGTAGGTAGAAGATTAGAAAAAGAAATGAAAAGCTATGACTGCAGCTGAGGAAATGGGGGTTCAGACTTGCAAGTCCAAATAATGGTTATGGAGACCTCTTGCCTGATTGTCTATATTCTCTTTGGGTTTAATTCCACTAAAAGCAAAACCAAACCTATAACTCTTAAATGCTATGTGTGAAACACTCTTCATGGAAATATACTATATAATGGGAATAGAATGATGGGCATATCCAAATTCCATCCAAAAGAAATGATTCTACTGAAAGAGATAAATACAAATGGAGATGACTGTAAAATCTGGCAGAATAATAAATGCTTTGAGTGATGTGAAAATTCTATAGGAAGTAAGAATAGTATTTTTGTGGTTTTTAGGTGGTTAAAATTAGGGGAGCTTTCACCAAGGAGTTGGTATTTAAATAGGATTGTAAATAATTGGTAAAATTTCAAGAACTGAGTGGGAAGCATTGGCATTGGAAGCTCTGAAGCAGTTTTGGAAACTGCAAAGGAGACATACTGGAAAAACAAAACAGAGAGCTGTTAACTCTCTTCAAGTAAGGCCAAAAAGGCTAAATGAATTATATAGATCATTTCCATCTGTTTTACAGGAGGAATTGAATTTGTTATCCTGAAACTATGTAAGATACTATTCTTCTACTAGGAACACAAAGTGATGTTATGTTCCCATCATTATGTAAAAATTCAGACTGAATTGTTTGTTGTCAAGTCAAAGAGTAGGGAAGATACTTTTTTCTCTTTTCAAACCTAAAAAGTAATGCTTTAAATAAGGAGTATTGGATGGATAAGACATTCGTTATTAATAAGAAACCCAATTGTGTCTATGGATTCCAAGAAAGCCTAAGTTCTCTTTCCTTCTGGTGGGATAGTCCAGGATGGATGCAGAGTGCAAAAAGATGTTGCAGTCACTGAACATCTGGACTGAGAAACTTTTGATAAGAAGCAAATAAACCAAAACACATGTACTTTCCAGCTGTGAGCATTTGAAGTAGTTTAACGCTCATCTTTCTGATTTGTATGGAAGACAAGAATTTCCTTAATATAAGCTCATGCATTCATAACTCTATGACTCTATGTTGGTACTATAAGTTCCTCGAGCTAAGTAGCAGCATCTTTTCTCTATTTGGAAAATGTAAAAGCTTATGAAAGATTCAGGTTTTGGAGGCTCTTTGAATTCATTTTAGATTTCTCAGAATATAATTATGTCAAGCCTAAATACAACCACAAATATGACCAAAGTCTTAAAATTACCATGTATGCCAAATCTTTTAGAAAACTTCATTTGAAAGAATTTGTTTAGTTCAAGTTTTCAGAAAAGTAAAAAATTATATGAATATTGGAGTGGAACAGCAAATGCATGAATAGCACTATTATATCTTTAAAAAAGGAAGAAAGATGCTCACAACGAACACTGGGATATTTCTATAAATGTCTGACCTCCTCAAAGTCTGAGTAAATCAACATTGAAATGACACAGAAATATGCAGGCCTGGCTTCAGATGTGCCTAAACATCACACTCAATGGGAGCTCCTCTTGTGATTCCTAAAAAGATAATATGATACAGGCATCTTTCAACAAAGGGAAAAGGGCACTTACGTACTTAAGATTAGCAATTAGACAACCAGACATTTTTCCAGGATTTTGGACAAGTTTCTAAAGCCCTCCCAGGATCGGTTACTCTGGCAGGGATTTAAACAAGAATAAAATGAAGTAAAATAGATATCATGCTAATTTCATGCTGGAACTTAGTAAGGATCCAATCAGGACTTCCCAGGTGATGCAATGGCAAAGAATCTGCCTCCCAATGCGGGAGGTTCAGCAGATACAGATTCAATCCCTAGATCAGGAAGACTCCCCTGGAGGAGGAAACGACAATGCAAAATGGCAACCCACTCTAGTATTCTTGCCTGGAGAATCCCATGGGCAGAGGAGCCTGATGGGCTATAGTCCACGGGACACCAAAGAGTCAGACACGGCTTAGTGACTAAACAACAAAAGATACACTAAATCTTAGTTTTGTTTTGGTTTGTTTTTCATCTCTTCTGTGAATAAATAGAGAGGATTGAGTTGGTACCAAAAGATCCTTTGGCTCTGTTTTTAGGACAACATATGGGGATTTAGCCAGGCACACAATTACAGCTCATTAACAATGACAGTTGCTTCCAGGCCAAGTTCCTTTCTCAAACCTCAACACAAATCTTTAGCATATGGCTGAAGCAGTCTTAAAGATTTAAGGGTAAACATCTCCTGTTTGTCATGAACCTATGTATTTGCTAACTTGATTACTTACGTTTTGAAAGAATAAGAAATACATATACATTCATCTTTCACACCTAAAGTACTGTTACTCCTCTCCCAAGGAAACCTAAAGAATTTCTATCAGTTTTGGCAAGGGATAAGCAACCCACCTTGTTGAGAATTATGCTTCCTTTATACTTTGTATCCTCGAATTATAAATGGTTAAAGAAAATTGTAACTGGAGAACAAAAATTCTGGATAGCTATGTCTTTTTGATTATTATTAACATAGGTCTCCAACATCTGTTATATCTTATTGAAATGCATCAGGGTAAACACAGCTGCTATTCCATTGGAAAGTGGGAATAAGGAATGGAGGAAGTGAGAAAGGATTTTTGTGTGTGTGTGGAAAAAAAAAAAACACTTTTTTTTTTTAAACTGTTGTTTGAGTATCCTAGGACTTCTTGGACTTCCTGAAACTGTAGCATAGCAGACAGACAGATGTAATAAGTATAAACTTAAAACACCCTTTAGAAGAAATACATTTCAGGCACTTTGTGAACCAAGGAAAATTGTACTAAAGTTTGTTTTTGCTTCTGAAAGAAATGGGTACATCTTTGTGCAATAATTTACAGTTTCTCTTTCTCCCTGAAAGCAGGAAAATTGGTCATATAGCATGCCACTTCTTCAAAAACTGAAATGCACACAGACACAAAGTGTCATGGTAACTGATGTCTGTAGGTATGAGGTGGTCAGTGCTATCACTGGACATAAAGGTGAAGCTATTCATAACTCCTAAATCAGTGCTTCTTTCCCTGTACTGTTTCTGCCACTTAGCAGCATGCATCAATCTATATTAGAGACTCAAGCACATTTAAAAAAACAAATCACTTCCTTTACTGAACAAGTACTTTAAAATAATCTGAAAAGTGAATAAAAACAAAAAATCAAATTTTACATACTTCTGAAACATGACCTTGGAAATGACCAGATGTGCTATTTTCCTCTCCACTTTCCTTCCCTGGTTTATTTTTAGAAAGGCAAGGGCAGTGTAGCATCTTGTTGTGTCCCATATATTGAAGCACAATAAATGGATGAGAAGTTAGTGCTATTCATCTCCATACTCCCCAACAAGTCGGTGTAAGATATCTGTGAACTGCAAACGCTGAAATCAAAGCACATTTATCATGTTTTTATTTGAAACCTTAATGCAGAATAAAAGGGAGATGAGATGGTCTATAATATATTTAGGAGATGTTTCAAAAAGTGAATAGAATCTTGCTCCAGGGAAGAATCTATTACAGACAATTTAGGACCCACTGCAGGTGGAGTTGAACTTGAAAACATGCAGATGATGATATAGCACTAAGTTTCAGAAACTTAAATGATTTGGAGAGTAGATGAGAACCAGGACCACGACATAAATTGTTCAGCCAGTGTGTCAAGCTTTTCTATTTCTTTTCCTTTCATTGCAAACTTGTTTCTCTATGTTAATGCTAATACATACGAGATCCCTGGATACAAAATGGTCACATATTTTTATGATTCAAGCACTCCCATCCAGATATCTAAGTGAAGAAAACCATTCTGATGGGCTGTAAGGCAGTGTAGGTAGGAAAATGGATTGGAGCAAAGCCTTTCACCTGTATTGCTAAAGGCTTTTCTTAACCTGATGACATATTTCTCTAACACCACTGTGCACACTTGCCATTACATTCCTATTTTTCTCATCTCACTAGGATCGTTGAGGATTCTCTGAGCAATCAGACAAGCAGTTACTGTACTGCTGTCTCAATACTAGCTAGTCAATGTAGACTCAACAGCCAATGTTCTTAAGTCAGATGGCACCATTGCTAGTAAAAGGCATTTATGCTTGCAGAGAGTGAGAATATGCAGGAAGAAACTGGATTCAAAAGCTTAGCAAGTGAGTGCCTTTGTTTCTAGCCATCAAAGACTTGGCTCTGGTGAATATTTAGGAAAACAATATTAATGCTGCTGCTTCAGAGGATCCTCAGGGAAATCTGATAAATATCTGATTAAATTTGTCTCCAACATAATTACATTAAAGTCAAACTTGTTTAACTTTTTCTATGCTTGGTTATCTCCACACAGCCAAGAAGATGTTAATTGGCAACCTAGCTTCTAATGTATTTATACCACTGGTGTTTTATTAGGTTCAAATTTTACAATGCAAATGAGAAAAGAATGAAGCTTTTTTTAAAGTTAATTCAACTTTGAGGTTTTTAGTTTTCAGTGAAGGTGATGAATCCTTCAGTTCACTTTTTTCTTTCTTTTTTACTATTGCTCTTTTAAGAATGTAAATTTTTTGGAAGGTATTAGATGTGCATAGAAGTTTTCTGTAACCCTAGACATTAGAAAATAGAGTCTAGGAAAATTTAAAATATTAGAGAGACCTCACCCAACCCACACTGGAAGTATTAGAGAAGGACTTTTCCTTGAGAATTTACCACAGGGGAAATGTCTTCACATTTGAATTGCCTCCTCAACTCTATTATCAGTTATGTGGCTTGCTGTTGCTAAGTCACTTCAGTCGTGTCCAACTCTGTGTGACGCATAGACAGCAACCCACCAGGCTCTCCCGTCCCTGGGATTCTCCAGGCTAGAACATTGGAGTGGGTTGCCATTTCCTTCTCCAATACACGAAAGTGAAAAGTGTAAGTGAAGTCACTCAGTCATGTCCGACTCTTCACAACCACATGGACTGCAGCCTACTGGGCTACTCCACCCATTGGATTTTCCAGGCAAGAGTACTGGAGTGGGTTGCCATGGCCTTCTCCTATGTGGCTTGAGTGTACCCTTAAAGAGCTCTTAATTTAACACAAAAACTTCCCTGGTGGCCCACTGATAAAGAATCTACCTACCGATGCAGAAGACACAAGTTTGATCCCTGAGTCAGGAAAATTCCCTGGAAGAGGAAATGGAAACCCACTTTAGTATTCTTGCCTGAGAAATCCCGGAGACAGAGGAGGTTGGTTGGCTACAGTCCAGTTCAGTTCAGTTCAGTCACTCAGTCTTGTCTGACTCTTTGTGACCCCATGAATCGCAGCACGCCAGGCCTCCCTGTCCATCACCAACTCCCGGAGTTCACTCAGACTCACATCCATTGAGTCCGTGATGCCATCCAGCCATCTCATCCTCTGTCATCCCCTTCTCCTCTTGCCCCCAACCCTCCCAGCATCAGAGTCTTTTCCAATGAGTCAACTCTTCACATGAGGTGGCCAAAGTACTGGAGTTTCAGCTTTAGCATCATTTCTTCCAAAGAAATCCCAGGGCTGATCTCCTTTAGAATGGATTGGTTGGATCTCCTTGCAGTCCAAGGGACTCTCAAGAGTCTTCTCCAACACCACAGTTCAAAAGCATCAATTCTTCGGCGCTCAGCCTTCTTCACAGTCCAAATCTCACATCCATACATGACCACACAAAAAACCATAGCCTTGACTAGACGGATCTTAGTCGGCAAATAACGTCTCTGCTTTTGAAAATGCTATCTAGGTTGGTCATAACTTTCTTCCAAGGAGTAAGCATCTTTTAATTTCTTGGCTGCAATCACCATCTGCAGTGATTTTGGAGCCCAGAAAAATAAAGTCTGACACTGTTTCTACTGTTTCCCCATCTATTTCCCATGAAGTGATGGGACCGGATGCCATGATCTTCGTGTTCTGAATGTTGAGCTTTAAGCCAACTTTTTCACTCTCCTCTTTCACTTTCATCAAGAGGCTTTTTAGTTCCTCTTCACTTTCTGCCATAAGGGTGGTGTCATCTGCATATCTGAGGTTAGTGATATTTCTCCCAGCAATCTTGATTCCAGCTTGTGTTTCTTCAATGCAGTGTTTCTCATGATGTACTCTGCATATATGTTAAATAAGCAGGGTGACAATATACAGCCTTGATGTACTCCTTTTCCTATTTGGAACCAGTCTGTTGTTCCAGTCCAGTTCTAACTGTTGCTTCCTGACCTGCATACAGGTTTCTCAAGAAGCAGGTCAGGTGGTCTGGTATTCCCACTTCTTTCAGAACTTTCCACAGTTTATTGTGATGAACACAGTCAAAGGCTTTGGCATAGTCAATAAAGCAGAAATAGATGTTTTTCTGGAACTCTCTTGCTTTTTCCATGATCCAGCCGATATTGGCAATTTGATCTCTGGTTCCTCTCCCTTTACTAAAACCAGCTTAAACATCAGGAAGTTCGCAGTTCACATATTGTTGAAGCCTGGCTTGGAGAATTTTGAGCATTACTTTACTAGCATGTGAGATGAGTGCAATTGTGCGGTAGTTTGAACACTCTTTGGCATTGCCTTTCTTTGGTGTCAGAATGAAAAACTGCCCTTTTCCAGTCCTGTGGCCATTGCTGAGTTTTCCAAATTTGCTGGCATCTTGAGTGCAGCACTTTCACAGCATCATCTTTCAGGATTTGAAACAGCTCAACTGGAATTCCATTGCCTCCACTAGCTTTGCTCGTAGTGATGTTTTCTAAGGCCCACTTGACTTCACATTCCAGGATATCTGGGTCTAGATGAGTGATCACACCTCATGATTATCTTGGTCATGAAGATCTTTTTTGTATATTTCTCCTGTGTATTCTTGCCACCTCTTCTTAATATGTTCTGCTTATGTTAGGTCCATACCATTTCTGTCTCTATGGAGCCCATCTTTGCATGAAATGTTCCCTTGGTATCTCTAATTTTCTTGAAGAGATCTCTAGTCTTTCCCATTGTATTGTTTCCCTCTATTTCTTTTCACTGATCGCTCAAGAAGACTTTCTTATCTCTCCTTGCTATTCTTTGGAACTCTGCGTTCAAATGCTTATATCTTTCCTTTTCTCCTTTGTTTTTTGCCTCTCTTCTTTTCACAGCTATTTGTAAGCCCTCCCCAGACAGCCATTTTGCTTTTTTGCATTTCTTTTCCGTGGGGATGGTCTTGATCCCTATCTCCTGTACAATGTCACGAACCTCATTCCATAATTCATCAGGCACTCTATCTATCAGATCTAGACCCTTAAATCTATTTGTCACTTCCACTGTATAATCATAAGGGATTTGATTTAGGTCATACCTGAATGGTCTAGCAGTTTTCCCTACTTTCTTCAATTTAAGTATGAATTTGGTAATAAGGAGTTCATGATCTGAGCCACAGTCAGATCCTGGTCTTATTTTTATTGACTGTATAGAGCTTCTGCATCTTTGGCTGCAAAGAATATAATCAATCTGATTTCCTTGTTGACCATCTGGTGATGTCCGTGTGTCGAATCTTCTGTTGTGTTGTTGGAAGAGGATGTTTGCTATGACCAGTGCATTCTCTTGGCAAAACTCTATTAGTCTTTGCCCTGCTTCATTCTGCATTCCAAGGCCAAATTTGCCTGTTACTCCAGGTGTTTCTTGACTTCCTACTTTTGCATTCCAGTCCCCTATAATGAAAAGGACATCTTTTGGGTGTTAGTTCTAAAAGGTCTTGTAAGTCTTCATATAACCATTCAATTTCAACTTCTTCAGCATTACGTGTTGGGGCATAGACTTGGATAACTGTGATATTGAATGGTTTGCCTTGGAAACGACAGAGATCATTCTGTCATTTTTGAGATTGCATCCAAGTACTGCATTTTGGACTCTTTTGTTGACCATGATGGCTACTCCATTTCTTCTGAGGGATTCTTGCCCACAGTAGTAGATATAATGGTCATCTGAGTTAAATTCACCCATTCAAGTTGCAAAAGAATCAGACACAACTTAGCGACTAAACAACAGCACAAAGAACATGACATGAAAAAGAACACAAGGGACTTCCCTGGTGGTGCAGTGGTTAAGACTCCACACTCCCACTCCAGAGGACAGGGTTCAATCCTTCATGGGGAAACTAAGATCCTACATGCCTCAGTTAAGTTCAATTCTGTTCATTCCTCAGTTGTGCCTGACTCTTTGCGACCCCATGAACCACAGCATGCCAGGCCTCCCTGTCCTTCACCAACTCCTGGAGTTTACCCAGACTCATGTCCATTGAGTCGGTGATGCCATCTAACCATCTCATCCTCTGTCATCCCCTTCTCCTCCTGCCCTCCATTTTTCCCAACATCAGGGTCTTTTCAAAAGAGTCACCACTTCGCATGAGGTGACCAAAATATTGGAGTTTCAGTCTCAACATCAGTCCTTCCAATGAGCACCCAGGACTGATCTCCTTTAGGATGGACTGGTTGGATCTCCTTGCAGTCCAAGAGACTCTCAAGAGTCTTCCCCAACACCATAGTTCAAAAGCATCAATTCATCAGTGCTCAGCTTTCTTTATAGTCCAACTCTCACAGGGCATGGCCAAAAAAAGAAAAGCAAAAAAACAAAACCAATAAAAAGCCTAAAAACAATGTTTCTAAAAATAGAAACAGTGCATCAAATTACTATACATGCAAATAACACAACTGCCATCTATACTCCTAAGTTTTGTTGAGCATATTGATGGATTTCTATATCCAAATGAAACAGAACATTAAAATGGAAGTTATCCTTTGTCTTCATTTTGGATAAAGCCCCAGAGTTAAGATAAATGCTGTTCAGTGCTCACACATTCTTAATAGTGGAGCCAAAACACTATGCATGATTTGCTAAAGGTTTATAGAAAATCTGGTCCAGTATACCATAGATAATCACCACCTCCAGGATATATAGAAAGGAGTATGACTGATGAGAGTGTACTGGTAGAGAGGGCTTCTTTAGAGAGTCTGTTGTCAGAGTACTATGTTCTCTCTCACTCAAACATTGGAAGACAGTCTGGAGGAACCTGTGACTGCAGAGCTAGGAGGTACTGCTGCTCAGGGAACAGCCTATACTTCCTAGTTCATTTCAGTTCAGTTGCTCAAATGTGTCTAACTCTTTGTGACCCCATGAACTGCAGCATGCCAGGCTTCCCTGTCCATCAAAAACTCCCAGAGCTTACTCTAATGCATGTCCAAGAATATAGCTGAACAAAAAGATATATATTTCCTGTGGACACATCTGAACTCAGTAGAAGGGTGGGGAATTTGGTCACTTCAGAGACCCTGCCCATGAGGACTGCTTGAAGGAATGATGTGACTCTTACAGAGATGAGATAATAGAGTCATGGATCATGTGGAGAGCAGTAGGCAACCAACTCAAGAAACATCAACCTATTATGGAGCCACAGATGTCAGACTCTCACTGGGGATTGCTGAGGGGCTCCTAGATTCACTTCTACCAAAAAAATGGCCATTAAGCACCCAAAACTCCTAGAGGGCATGAGTAACAGGTTACACCTGTAAACTCCAGGTTTTTCTGAACCTTATCTCTCATTTCACTTCATCAAGTGACTGTACAGTAAAAAGGGCTAGGAGGAAAAATTATGAAGAAGAACACCCCCAAACCCTTCCCCTCTGTAATTTTCCCAATGGTACCTAGCAGGGAGGAAGCTTCTCTTTTAGATTCCAAAATTTGTCTATCTACCTCACCAGGTTTCATTTATTCTTATACATTCAAATGTTCAATATTGTCTATTAATGTGCATTTAATTCTAATGATGATGATATGGTGATCAGGGTGGTGGTGGTGATGGTGATTGTAGGGGTGATGGTGATGATGACGTGGTGATGAAGACCCACCTACCATTTTGAATGTTAATGTGCTAAGTGTTTTTCAAGAATTATTTCACTTAGTCCTTACAATAAACACATGAAGTATGTTATATTGTCTCTAATATAGATGAGCAAATTGAGCTCATCAATTAACAGAGATTTAATAATGTTTATGTTATTCAGATTCTTAAGGGATGATGCAGAATTCAAACTTGTTTGTTTAAAACATAGTAAAAATTAAAATTAAAATTATTTTCTCTATAAAGACTATTCTTACAAGGGTAACATGTACAAGAAATATTTCTTCTCTTCACTTTGGATTTTATTTTATCTTTCCAATTTGCTAAGGTGACAGTTTAGATTATTGATCTTAAATCTATGTTTTTTCTTCAATTATGTGTTCAATGCTATATATTCCCGCTAAGTACTGTTTTCCATGCATCCTACAAACTTTGATATTTTGTGGCCCAAAACATGATCTATCTTGGTGAATGTTCTATGTGAATTGAGAAGAAATGTGTATTCTACTGCTGTTGGCTGCCAATTAGATTCAGTTGACTGATGGTGCTGTTAGTTCACTGTGTATTTACTGACTTTCTGCCTACTGGATCCGTCAATTAATAATAGAGGGGTGTTAAAGTTTCCAACTTATATAGTGGACTTATATATCTCTCCTTGCAAATGTATCAGTTTTTGCATCACATATTTTTGATGCTCTATTATAAGGCAAGTGTACATTATTGATTGTTAATGTCTTCTTAAAGAGTGTACCCCTTTATCATCATGTAATGCCCTACTTTATCCCTGATAATTTCCTTTTCTCTGAAACCTTGTTTGTAATAAATTTAGTTACTTCAGCTTTCTTTTGATGAGTGTGAGCATGATGTATGGAGAAGGCAATGGCACCTCACTCCAGTAATCTTTTGCCTGGAAAATCCCATGGACGGAGGAGCCTGGAAGGCTGCAGTCCGTGGGGTCGCTAAGAGTCAGACACGACTGAGCGACTTCCCTTTCACTTTTTACTTTCATGCATTGGAGAAGGAAATGCAACCCACTCCAGTGTTCTTGCCTGGAGAATCCCAGGGACAGGGGAGCCTGGTGGGCTGCCGTCTATGGGGTTGCACAGAGTTGGACACGACTGAAGCGACTTAGCAGCAGCAGCATGGTGTAACTTTTTCTGTCTCTTTACTTTTAATCCATCTGTGGCTTTGTAGTGAAAGTGAGCTTCTTTTAAATAACATACAGTTGTTTCTGTATCCACTCTGAAAGTCTCTGACTTAACTAGTGTATTTAGATCATTGACATTTAAAGTGATTATTTATATATCTATATTAATATGTAAACTGTTTATATTAATATTTGAAATATTTATTACTGTTTTCTATTGATTGCTCATGTTCTTTGTTTCTTTTCTTTATCTTCTACTCTTATTATGCTTTCTCTAGCTTAATTGAGCATTTTATATTATTGTAATTTTTCTCCTTTTAATTATACTACTACTTATTCTTTTTCACTTAAAAAAAATCTCTTGAGTTTGAAATATATATTTACAGCTAATCTAAGACCTCTTTCAAGTAACATTATAACACTTCATGGCTAAGGCAAGTGGCTAAAGAAAAAGAATTCTGAATTCCTCGTGCCCATCCCTTAGGATAATGATGTTATTAATTTCACTTATTCACAAACAATAACCACTAAATAAATTGCTTCTATTATTTTTTGAACAAACTTTCATTTTGAATTAAAAAACAAGCTTTCAATTAAGAGTAAGAAAAAAGGATTTTGTTTTACTTTTATTTGTCTTCTATTATGTGTTTCCTTCTTTTATGTAGATCGAAATTTCTATATCATTTGCCTTCTTTCTGTATGATTTATTTTAGCTTTTTTTTTTGCAGAATAGGTGACAAATTCAATGGATTTTTATTTATCTGAGAAAGTCTTTATTTCTCTTTCACTTTTTTTTTCTCTTTCACTTTTAAAGGACATTTTTGCCGGATACAGAATTTAGGTTGATTTTTTTCCCTTTCAACACGAAATATTTCATTCCACTCTTTTTGTTTGTGTGATTCGGAAAGAAGTCCAATGTAATTCTTATCCTTGTTCCTCTATATGTAAGGTGACTTTTTCTTCTGCCTTCTTTCAGTGTTTTCTCTTTGCCTGTGATCTATTAACAGTTTGAATATAAGTGTAACTAGGGGTAGTTTTCTGGTATCTAACCTTAGTGTTGTCTGAGCTTCTAGATTTTAGATTCCTGGCTCTGTCATTAATTTTGGAAAATTCTCACCCATTAATACAACTTCAAGTATTGTTTCTTCCTTTCTTCTCCTTTTGGTATTCTCATTATGTAGATGCAACCATTTTGCAATCGTTCCACGGTTCTTGAATATTCCATTCCATCTTTTTCTTTTTACTCATTGCATTTCCGTCTTGGAAGTCTCTATTGAAATAACTTCAAGCTCACTGATTTTTTCTCAGTTATGTCCAACCTACTGATGAGTCCATAAAAGGCATTCTTCATTTCTATTACAGTGTTTTGTTTTTCCTACTACTTCCTTTTGATTCTTTCACAAAATTTCCATTTCTCTGCTTAAATTGCCCATCTGTTCTTACATATTGTCTATTTTTTCCATTAGAGCCCTGTCAAGTGTTTAGCTAAGCTACTCTATGTTATTGCTGCCTTGGTATTTATTTTGTTTGCCAAAGTGGCTTACTGGGACCTTAAACTGACATCAGCTCCCTCATGCAAGCACATGCTCTATATAATGGTTTATAAGCAAATGTAAGTTCCTGACAGAGCTTCTTATCAGTAGTCTCCCCTACTCTGTGGGCCTATCCCTTGCTCAGGATTATACAAGACCCCTATGGAGCTCACCAAAATTCTGTTTTTGTTTGTTTGTTTGTTTGTTTGTTTGAATTTAATCCAGCCTTAGCCAGGATCTTCAAATTACCCCAGCTATAAACTCTTCTAGAGGCATGCACCCCAGGTCCTGCCTCTCCCTCTGCCTGCACCCTTTCTTGACCTCCCCATGTGGCCCCCTCAAATCATTCTGTGTACTTTCTCCAGCACCTGTGAGTAATAAACTCCTCTACTCAATTTCTCTTGTGGTTTTTGAGGAACTGCATCTGCCCCCTGTGCTGCATTTAATAAATGTTAATTTTACAAAGTCATAACAAGCCCTTGGAGAAGGCGATGGCACCCCACTCCAGTACTCTTGCCTGGAAAATGTCATGGACGGAGTAGCCTGGTAGGCTGCGTCCATGGGGTCGTGAAGAGTCGGACACGACTGAGCGACTTCCCTTTCACTTTTCACTTTCATACATTGGAGAAGGTAATGGCAACCCACTCCAGTGTTCTTGCCTGGAGAATCCCAGGGACAGGGGAGCCTGGTGGGCTGCCGTCTATGGGGTCACACAGAGTCGGACACGACTGAAGTGACTTAGCAGCAGCAGCAACAAGCCCTTAGTATGTTACTCATAGTTATTTAAAATTTCTGTTCTAAAATTCCCAAAACTTCTACCATATCTGAGTCAGGCTCCTATGTTGTGTCCTACTCTCCAAGCTATATTTCTTTTTTTGCCTGTTATCATCCTTGTATGTATTGTTGAAAGCCAGACAAAATGCATTAAATAAAAAGAATAGAGGTAGACAGGACTTTTATATGAGATTTTATGTTTTTCTAGCTAGGGGTTAGATTGTATTTCCTGTTTAATGTAGTTGCGGTGTCAGAGACTAAGTTTTCCTCTATTGTGTTGCTTTTGTCTCCACTGTTGTTTCTAAGTTTTATTATTTCTGAAATAGGGTTTAAGGTTTGCAATTTTTAGCTGTGATTTTAGCTGCAATCTCCTGTTATCATACAGAAGCCCTCTTCATGTGTAGGTAAGTTGTGTGGGCAGAGATGTGCTCTCCAATGCTATGATTAGCGTTTAGTCTTTTAGTGAGACTGAACTGGGTATTTCCCTTCCCCAACGTCAAAGGCTAGAAGAGGCTGGAGTTGGGTGTTTCTTTTCCTCCAGATTTATTAGGTTCAGGTAAAATAGTTTCCCTTTAGGGAAAAGAAGCCCTCATTTAGGAAAACAGAGAGCTTTGGACATACTTCACATTTTTTCCTTTTTTGTCCCCTTGATACAAGCAAATGGAGATTTTTCTCATATCTTCACAGTGGGTATTTGATAGTGATCCTGGAGGCTAAAGGGCTTCCCTGATGGTGCAGAGGTTAAAGAATCTGCCTGAAATGTGGGAGACCTGGGTTCGATTCCTGAGTCAGGAAGATCCCCTGGAGAAGGAGATGGCAACCCACTCCAGTATTCTTGCCTGGAGAATCCCATGGATGGAGGAGCTTGGTAGGCTACAGTCCACGGGTCACAAAGAGTCGGACACAACTGAGTGACTTCACTTTCACTTTCACTGGAGGCTAAAACTTTCAAAAGTATGAGGGCCCTTCCAAGACTAGCTTAGAGTTAAAAAACTCCCAGGGATCCCAGTTTTCAGGGGAGGATTTTTTTTCTCAAGGTGAATTGGTAGGTTGTGGTAAAAGTGGTGGGGTTCAAGAGAAGTTAGAGTTTGAACTGTTGTCTCCTAGCATTATGCTGATACTCAGTACTTGATATCTGACTGTTTGAGAACCGAGGAAATGAAAAGTGCACACTCAACTGAGACTGTATGTTGAGATTGAAAAATGAGGCAGGCATCTCTGTATAATCAATGAATCAGTTTATTGTAAGGTAATCTTCAGGATGGGCTTCCCAGGGGTCTCAGTGGTGAAGAATCCACCAGCCAAGCAGGAGATGTGGATTCGATCCCTGGGTTGGGAAGACCTCTGGAGTAGGAAATGGCAATCCATTCCAGTTTTCTTGCCTGGAAAATTCCGTGGGCAGAGAAGCATGGCAAGCTATAATCCATGGAGTCACAAAGAGTCGGACATGACTTAGTGACTAAACAGCTTACAGGGTGGATCAATTAAACAACGATACAGAAGCATTCACAGCGACACCTCACACCACCAAAAGGCCATTGGAACAATTCTGTAGTTTATTTTAGAGTATTGGGATACATGCTTGGAAACAGGAAGTGCATGCCTAAGTCAAGATTTATGGATGGTAAATGTCGTGAGCACCAGGAATACATCAGTGAAAGCTTCATCATCCTAATGATTATTAAATAGAATGTATTAAATACAAAGCCCTGATGACAGAGAAGCGATTTACCATGCCATGCAGTATAGTCTTGGGCAGGGCTAGTGGAAGAACAGGGGGAACTGGACAGGCTCAAGATGTTGTCAGTTTTGTTAATAGCCATATACTGACTGACACCTGAAGGGACTAAAAGCAAGAGCTGCTCTAATGACCAAATTTGGTACAGTAAAACAAATGTGAGTTTTGGGGAGGCAGCAACTGAAGACTCAGTGCAAGGAAACCAGACTGGTCATTATGAAAGGAATTCCATTCAAGTGGAATGTCAGGCAAGGTGATTCCCACAGTGGTTATAAACCACAGAAAACCAGACATTGAAAATGGAGCCGTAAGTGTCCTGTTATAGACAACATCACTTGCATTAAGGAATTGCAGGTGATGATGAATCCCCAACAGGAACCTATAAAAACACCAGAGAAATGTCATTTGGAATCTTCCATACTTGGCACTAAGACCAGGTTACAACTGTAGTAGTCAAGTAAGCTGTTCTGCCCTGTGTCACGTTCTTTTCTAAATTCCAACTCTGCAGTAGCAAGATGCAGCCTGGTGCATGGATTAGAAACAGTAAAAGAGATAGCTAGAAAAATTAAGAAACTTTACCATGTCCTACGATCCCCAGTACACTTGAGATGGGAGAGAAGTTTTAACAGGAAAGTGGTTTGAAGTCATGTGATTATTAGACTGAATGAAATCATTTATTACCTAAAACTGACAATAAAAGCCATGAAAGATGGCAGAGATTTCATCTAAGGTAGCAGTCTCTAACATTTTGGCACCAGGGACGGGTTTTGCAGGTTCCATCCCTGGGTCAGGAAGATCCCCTGATGGAAGGCACAACAACCCATTCCAGTATTCTTGCCTGGAAAATCCCATGGACAGAGGAGCCTGGCAGGCTATAGTCCGTATGATCGCAAAGAGCCAAACACGACTGAAGCGACTTAGCAGGCCTGCACACACAGCTCCACTAGATCATCAGGCAGTAGATCCTAGAAGTTGGAAACTCATGATCGAAGAGGTTAAAGAGTGGTAGTATAAGTTGATGGCAACCCACTCCAGTACTCTTGCCTGGAAAATCCCATGGACGGAGAAGCCTGGTAGGCTGCAGTCCATAGGGTTGCTAAGAATCGGACATGACTGAGTGACTTCACTTTCACGCATTGGAGAAGGAAATGGCAACCCATTCCAATGTTCTTGCCTGGAGATTCCCAGGGACAGGGGAGCCTGGTGGGCTGCCATCTATGGGGTCACACAGAGTCAGACACGACTGAAGCAACTTAGCAGTAGCAGTATAAGTTGAGAGAGTAGGTTTAAAGGAGCTTTGTCGGAAAAGGATGGAATTACTTTCTGTTCATATGTGCTTATTCCCTCAGCTGTGCCTGACTCTTTGAGACCCCATGTTCTGTAACCTGCCATACTCCTCTGTCCATGGAATTCTCTAGGCAGGAGTACTGGAGAGGGTTGCCATTTCCTTTTTCAGGCGGTCTTCCTGACCCAGGGATCAAATCTGTGTCTCCTAAGTCTCCTGCATTGGTAAGCAGATTCTTTACCACTGAGCCCCCTGGAATGTCCTTCTGCTTCTATAAAATCCAGTTAATCCAAGCCAGTTACACTTACAATAAGGCCATAGATAGCAAACATGAGGACTTGCATTAAAGTTAATTGTGTTACTGAAGGATTTGGTATATAGGAGCCTTAAGAGTGCTAGAATGCTTGCGTCTAATGTGGGAGGTAAAGCTACAGTACTTCTAGGTCTGTTGTGTATCACTGGGGCCAGTTTTTGGCAGAGGAAATAAGTGCTCCCTTTATGAGATAAGATTGCCAAACTCTCTTCAAACAGATGGCTGTTATTTCATTATTCAACATATCTTCCCTGGACACTTCTCTCTGTGACAATTATTGCTGCAGATATAATACTTTACTTGGGAGAAATTATAGTTTTTGAGAAACAGTATCCAGAGGCTTCAAGGATTTTACTCTATTTCTTTATCACCTTCCAATCAGCATCTGAAATTACATTGGAGATAAACTAAGACTGATTTTAATCATTGATAGTTCACAGAGAATTACATAAACCATTTCAGTTGATTGATCTTAGTGACTTAGTACCAGCTATCTCAAATCCTTTTTGGAGTGAAGGAGAGATACTTAGTTGGCTATATAGCCATATATATATATCTTTCAATGAAAACTTAGAATTTCACAGTTGAAAAGAATAGTTAAGTTCATCTATGTCTCATCTAATAGAGGAAAGCAATTCCATGTGACTGATATGGATATTTTGTAAACAGAGTAGGATGCTGCCTTTAGAACTCTATTTTATACAACCTCTGAGCCTTGCCTATTCCTTGGTAGACTTTTTCTTGGATAGTAATTCCTTACACAATGTTAGAAAAGGCATTGGATAACTCTAGTATTGTAATATGCTGCAACTAGCCATCCAAGACCTGCCTCTTGAGAAATCTGTGTGCAGGTCAGGAAGCAACAGTTAGAACTGGACATGGTACAACAGACTGGTTCCAAATAGGGAAAGGAGTACGTCAAGTCTGTATATTGTCACCCTGCTTATTTAACTTATACGCAGAGTACATCATGAGAAATACTGGGCTGGCAGAAGCACAAGCTGGAATCAAGATTTCCAGGAGAAATATCAATAACTTCAGATATGCAGATGACACCACTCTTATGGCAGAAAGTGAAGAACTAAAGAGCCTCTTGATGAAAGTGAAAGAGGAGAGTGAAAAAGTTGGCTTAAAGCTCAACATTCAGAAACCTAAGATCATGGCATCTGGTCCCATCACTTCATGGCAAATAGATGAGGAAACAATGGGAACAGTGACAGACTTTATTTTGGGGGGCTCCAAAATCACTGCAGATGGTAACTTCAGTCATGGAGTAAAAAGATGCTTGCTCCTTGGAAGAAAAGTTATGATCAACCTAGACAACATATTCAAAAGCAGAGACATTGCTTTGCCAACAAAGGTCCATCTAGTCAAAACTGTGGTTTTTCCAGGGTCATGTATGGATGTGAGAGTTGGACTATAAAGAAAGCTGAGTGCCGAAGAACTGATGCTTTTGAACTGTGGTGTTGGAGAAGACTCTTGAGAGTCCTGTGGACTGCAAGGAGATCCAACCAGTCCATCCTAAAGGAAATCAATCCTGAATATTCATTGGAAGGACTGAAGCTGAGGCTGAAACTCCAATACTTTGGCCACTTAATGCAAAGAACTGACACATTTGAAAAAAGAGCCTGATGCTGGGAAAGATTGAAGGCAGGAGAGGGGGATGACAAAGGATGAGATAGTTGGATGGCATCACCAACTCAATAGACATGAGTTTGAGTCAACTCCAGGAGTTGGTGATGGACAGGGAGGCCTGGCATGCTGCAGCCCATGGGGTCGCAAAGAGTCAAACACGACTGAGCGACTGAACCGAACTGAACTGAGCCATCCAAGAGAAGACAGTGTCACTTTCACAGTGATTCTAAAATAAGCCCTAGGAAGAACTTCTGCCTGTAGTGGAGTTCATGAGTGTGGTATCAGAATTAGGATGTCAGAGTAATCAGTGTCAGAAGCCAGAGAACCCAGAATTCACAGCCAGATGCTGGACTCATGAAAAGTGTGGTGACTCAGCAACTGAGGTGCAGGGTATGGGACACTGGAGAATCTACTTAAATCAACTGCTACAGATATTTTCCGAGTAACCGTTGCCTGCAAGCCACTGGGAATTGTAATTAAATGGAAAGATAAGATGTAGACTTTATTCTGAAAGAGGGAATAAACTACAAGAGAGATAAGAGAAAGGCATTATGAGAATATACATGAGGAAGAGAACACTGAAGACTTAAGGATGTTCGAAGGATTTATTACAAAATGTTTCATAGAACAGGTGAAATTAGAAATGTGTCTTGAAGAATGGGTAAGATTTTGACAGGCACACTTAGAGGTGAAATGAGAATTTTTAAGAGTTGCTATATAGCACCAAGAGCTCAGCTTGGTGCTTTATAATCACCTAGAGGAGTAGGATGGTCAGGGTGGACAGGGGCTCAAGAGGGAGCAGATATATGCATACTTACGGCTGATTCACAGTGTTGTACAGCAGAAACTAGCACATTGTAGAGCAATTTTTTTCCAATAAAAAAGAAAATAAAGATGGATAGAGATCACAGGAATTTAGAAAGATGGTAATGATAACCTTGTATGTGAGACAGCAAAAGAGACACAGATGTATAGAATGGACTTTTGGACTCTGAGGGAGAGGGAGAGGGTGGGATGATTTGGGAGAATGGCACTGAAACATGTATACTATCATGTAAGAAATGAATCACTAGTCTAGGTTCGACACAGGATACAGGATGCTTGGGGCTGGTGCATGGGGATGATCCAGAGAGATGATATGGGGTGGGAGGTNCACAGATGTATAGAATGGACTTTTGGACTCTGAGGGAGAGGGAGAGGGTGGGATGATTTGGGAGAATGGCACTGAAACATGTATACTATCATGTAAGAAATGAATCACTAGTCTAGGTTCGACACAGGATACAGGATGCTTGGGGCTGGTGCATGGGGATGATCCAGAGAGATGATATGGGGTGGGAGGGGGGAGGGGGGTTCAGGATTGGGAACTCATGTACACCCGTGGTGGATTCATGTCAATGTATGGCAAAATCAATACAGTATTGTAAAGTAAAATGAAGTAAAAGTAAAAATTAAAAAAAATTTTTTTTTCAAAAACAGGTTCCAGATTTTGGAAAACTGATGTTACAAAGTTAGAAAGTACCAGCAGTATGGCTGATTTACAATATCTGGCCCTTAAGACTCTTAATATGTATAGAGAATGTGGGGGAGGCGGGGAGCAAAGGCAAATGTGCTTTATCCTTGAGTCACAGACAGATTGCTCCAAAACCAGCCCACACCAAGGGCTCAGGAAAGGTTAACAGATGAATTTTTGTCAGAGACTGGCAAGTGTGTGAGGGCATTCAAAATTCAATGTTACTCAAAATGTTTTGGTTTTTTAGATGCTGAAAACAGTACTAACAAAGCATTTTGGGGAGGAAATGTACAGTTTAGAAAACAATCCCTTCAACTTAATAAAGGGAATTCATTGTTCAGGCTTCCTTAACTTTTAAGTGAATTTAGAGTTTGGGGTAACAACTCAGGGAGTTGCTTAAGCTTAATATATCATAGTAACTATAAATGGGATATGACCTTTAAAAATTGTGAATCACTATGTTGTATACCTGAAACTTACATAATATTGTACATAAAATATATCTCTATTTTTAGAAGTTGTTTTCTATAGTTGCAGTCATTTTTAGATGAAAGCTACCATTTTCAGAAAAAAAAGAATTTTGAATTAACATGAGATATTATTTTACTCTGGCCTATGACTTTCAGCCATAAGTCAGTTTGTTAGCACTGCAACAATAAAATATTTTCATCAACTTACTGTGGTTAAATTCTGGTTTACAGTATAAAGTAACTAAATGATATTTTAATGATTATCAATTATTTCTTCCAGGGATATTTTCTTTTCAAAACTTGTTTTTGCATGTTTAGGATAGATATCATCATTGTAGATTCTCAGTCACAATATTAGCTGTGTGTCAGAAGGCTCTTATACTATAAATATGGACATTTTGGATATCACTTTTTGCTCAGATATCCACATGACTTTTTGTATTTCATCATGTCACAGCAATTTCAGAATTGGTAGCAAGTGATTCATGCATTACTATTGAAAAAACAGCAGGAATCTCAGTTTGGTGCCAAATTGTAGCCATTCACTCATTTGCCATTTGGCAAAGGATTTCATCTATCATGAATGTACCCCAGCAACAGTAATGATTCGTTTTCAGTTTCCTAATTCCAAACACCTAGGAAACCTGGGTTACCATAGAAATTACTTTTCCATTTATGTATAATTTAACTCAGCTAGGTTATTATTTGAAGAGATTCCAAATTTGATCACTACAATCATAATCTTTTCTATAATGAATTCACACTTCTAGGATTCTACTCTGGCTTAAAGTTACAACTTTGTACAATAGTACATTTGAAGATGTGAGACATAGGGGGAATTTCAGTCTTTAAGTGCATTCTAATCAACTGGAGGCCTTGTTCAAATGCAGGTTCTGATTTAGTGAATCCAGGCTGGGACCTGGGATTCTGCATTTCTGACAAGCTTCCACATAATACTGATGCTGCTCATCCTAGGTAGGATCACACATCGAGGAGCAAGGGGATGAAGAATCTATTTTTTTTGTTCTTAATAAATTTAAGTGTTTTAACTTATTTTAATAATAATTTCTATTTTATGTTTGGGAATATATCAAAGTTTGCTTCTTTCTCTTGATCACAAATTAGTTAATAGAGCACAGATATATATGATTACATCAATTTGAGAACTGAGAATAATGCAGTTTAAGTAAAATAATAGGAACCACAATATAGTCATATCTCTTATCACAGCACTTGAAGATCAAGTCAGTAAATGTCTTCCTCTTGGAATTTTAAGAACAGCATTTATCATTATAAATTCTTCTATAATGGTCTCTTGAATACAGAGATGCAAGAAAGAAATATTTCTAGTAGATAAAATGTTTATTTCATAATACAAAAAAATGTGGAGTTCTTTAAGAATTTATTTTTCTTCTGACTTCCAATTTAAATATAGAATACTGGTTTTCATAATATGAAGAACGATGCTGATGTCTGAGTCCAAAAGTATTCTCTTGATGCTAGCTGGTAAAGTGTTATTTCTACAAAGCTAAAAATATTTCACAACACCACCCCTGCAAAAACAGGTAGAAATACACAGGTATGATTCCTGTCTTTTGGAAGCTGAATAGCTCTTCTCCAAGGAAATACTTACAGAGCATGAGTCAAGGCCCTCTTTTCAGGGTAACTGGAGAGACCCTTGTAAAGATAGTGAAACTGACAAATAAGTTTTAAGGATCTGTCAATCACGGATGCCTTTGCTGAGACTAAAGCATCTAGCTTACCTGTTCCAAATTTTTGTTTTCTGTAATCAAGTCTTCAGTGGCTCAAAATGAAAATATAAGCAAGACAATCCAAATAAACAGCTTTTGCATCTCCCAGCTGAATAGCAGTAATGATTTTAGACACTGTTTCTTCAATAGCTTAATACCAGTAATATGTCATCTCTCATTTGAAATAATGTTCTTGTGGAGTAGATAACTCTAAAGCACATAAGGTGACAGTACCATGGACTTAAAATAAATACTCTGGATTATTCCTTAAGGAATCATGGAGTCAAAGGCAAACAAGCCAAGCAGAAAAATCCATGCTTTAGTTTCACAGGAAGAGTAAGGTGGCTTAGGCAAAGCTTCTTTTGCACCCCTAGTTCATTAAAAAAGAAAATCTTCAACAATCCTTATACCCAAAAGAAAAAAAAGAGGAAAATTTCCACTTATCCATATCTATAATACATTATATACTCAATTTTAGAAGGGTCAACATTTGATGAAATTTCAGTTTTTCATTTCCAGTTGATAGACTTTATTTTTACAGTCTCCCATCATTTTCCATCCTCATGCTAGATCTCTCAAAGAGACCTGTATTTGCCTTTTCTCTTCTTTTGACTTTAGAAAAGCTTAGGCTCCATAGCATGTGACCATTCATCTTGGTGGCACCTTTCTTTCGATGGTTCTCCTTCACTTAGAGTCCAAATACCATAGAGTAGCATAATAACCTTGTCATGGTTTAGACTGCAGTTTGTATCCTCACGTCAGCCTCGGTTCCTATCATCCTCACCACATCTACTTACCCACATTATGGAAGAAACCCTGACCCTAACACAAGGGCAGCAAGGAAGTGAGAGGTGGAGTCCACACCCATGATAAACCCACGACATCTCTCTCTTTCAAAGGCTTCATCCCTAGAAATCCAGTTTTAATCTGAATTCACAAACTTTAAATAGTGCCTCTTCTTCTTGGGAAGTGAAGTTCTTTGGAAGGGAACCGATAACCTTAAATATTACTAGAGATTTGAAGGTATAAATCATTGTTCTCTTTTTAAAACTCACTACTCTTACCAATTTATTTACATCTTTTTCTCTCCATCAACACCTTGTGCTTCCTATAATCAGATGCATATTATATTTATGTTTATTACAAAACAACTAGCATAGGATTCAGCATATACTATTCTTTTAAAAAAGTTTAACACATATATGGAAATAATACTATTTCTCCTGGCAGATTGTGTATACAAGAGTTAGGAATTAATTTGTCATTTTCACTAAAGGTTTGTCAACAACATGTAGATCTCCTTAAAAGGTGTTGCCTCGAAGTTATGTAGATTTTAGGTGCTTAGTGCCTTGAAACACGTGGCATTTTTTTAAATTATGAAATATATTTATATAGTAGAAGAGAGTATAAAACCTATATGCATATTTTAAAGAATAATGAGCAAGCCAACATCAAAGTAGCCAAAATGCTCTTTTTTTTATGAGAATAGAAAGAAGTAGTTTTATTGCTTTGCCGGCTAAAGGGGACCATAGCAAGCTAACAGTTTTAAGACTATGCCCTGCTTCCTGGGAAGTTGGAAATGTCTTATAGTTTTAGGATGGAAAATGGGGCTGAAGATAAGGATTAGGGTTGATATGATCCTGCATTCTCCTCCTTCTCCTGGAGGCACTGAGATCATTAGGGCTGGCTTCAAGTGATTCCATGACAGCTTCTGGTGGTCCCCAAGGTCATTGTCCCTTGACATTCTTTCTGGAATGAAGAATGCTCGCAGAGGAAAGGAGTGTTAGGGAATATTGTCTTGGAGGGGTAAACATCAGGTGTTGCTAGAGGATAATCATTTTCAGATTGCAATTAAGCAAGTAAAAATGGGAGCACAAACATCTGTAGGTTGAATGGGTTGAGAGAACAAGGTCTGGATAAGGGCTAACAAATGGGGTGCCTCATTAGTTTCTGCTACACCAAATGCCCCACTGCTAGTTCATTCCTTCCATTTCAATGGAAAAAGAGTAATGGGCATTGTTCTCATCTGGCTGCTTCCTGATGAGCCAGGATGGGAGGGGGAGGATGAAAAGGGGTTCTTCCTGTGAAAGGAAAGAATATTCTTATGTCAGCAAAATGCCCTTTAAGAAATAAGCACTACCAGTAATTTGCAAGTCTCTGATCCAGTTATCTTTGATGGCATAACCTTCTCTTCCTATACTTACTATCTCTATCTAGGAGGATAGTAACTAGTAACTACTATCCTCACTGATGTAAGAATAGCTTTGTTGCTATTTATGATTTTAGCATTTTCTATATGTTCTCTCTAATAATGTGTTCTTTGATTTTGCTTGCTTATGATTCGGATATAAATGGAATTATACCATATGAATATTTTAACGTATGTATCTTTCATTCACTGTTATGTTTGTGAAATTTGATGATGTCTGCAGCTGTAGTAAATTCATTTTCACTGCTATATTATGTCATTGAATGACAGTATCCCACTTTATATATTCAATCTGGTCTATTAAGATCTATGCTCCTGTGAATGCAATGTATTCTGTATGCATCAGTTCAGTTCAGTTTGGTCGCTCAGTCGTATCCGACTCTTTGTGACCCCATGAATCGCAGTATGCCAGGCCTCCTTGTCCGTCACCAACTCCCGGAGTTCACTCAAGCCATCGAGTCAGTGATGCCATCCAGCCATCTCATCCTCTGTCATCCCCTTCTCCTCCTGCTCTCATTCCCTCCCAGCATCAGAGTCTTTTCCAATGAGTCAGCTCTTCACATGAGGTGGCCAAAGTACTGGAGTTTCAGCTTCAGCACCATTCCTTCCAAAGAACACCCAGGGCTGATCTCCTTCAGCATGGACTGGTTGGATCTCCTTGTAGTCCAAGGGACTCTCAAAAGTCTTCTCCAACACCACAGTTCAAAAGCATCAATTCTTCAGCGCTCAGCCTTCTTCACAGTCCAACTCTCACATCCATACATGACCACTGGAAAAACCATAGCCTTGACTAGACGGACATTTGTTGGCAAAGTAATGTCTCTGCTTTTCAATATGCTATCTAGGTTGGTCATAACTTCTTCCAAGGAGTAAGCATCTTTTAATTTCATGGCTGCAGTCACAATCTGCAGTGATTTTGGAGCCCCCCAAAATAAAGTCTGATACTATTTCCACTGTTTCCCCATCTATTTCCCATGAAGTGATGGGACCGGATGCCATGATCGTCATTTTCTGAATATTGAGCTTTAAGTCAACTTTTTCACTCTCCACTTTCACTTTCATCAAGAGGTTTTTTAGTTCCTCTTCACTTTCTGCCATGAGGGTAGCGTCATCTGCATATCTGAGGTTATTGATATTTCTCTGAGCAATCTTGATTCAAGCTTGTAATTCTTCCAGTCCAGCATTTTTCATGATGTATTCTGCATAGAAGTTAAATAAGCACAGTGACAACATACAGCCTTGCCGTACTCCTTTTCCTATTTGGAACCAGTCTCTTGTTCCATGTCCAGTTCTAACTGTTGCTTCCTGACCTGCATATAGGTTTCTCAAGAGGCAGGTCAGGTGGTCTGTATTCCCATCTCTCTCAGAATTTTCCACAGTTTACTGTGATCCACACAGTCAAAGGCTTTGGCATAGTCAATAAAGCAGAAATAGATGTTTTTCTGGAACTCTCTTGCTTTTTCCATGATCTAGCAGATGTTGGCAATTTGATCTCTGGTTCCTCTGCCTTTACTAAAACCAGCTTGAACATCAGGAAGTTCACGGTTCACATATTGCTGAAGCCTGGCTTGGAGAATTTTGAGCATTACTTTACTAGCGTGTAAGATGAGTGCAATTGTGTGGTAGTTTGAATATTCTTTGGCATTGCCCTTCTTTGGGATTGGAATGAAAACTGCCCTTTTCCAGTCCTGTGGCCACTGCTGAGTTTTCCAAATCTTCTGGCATCTTGAGTGCAGCACTTTCACAGCATCATGTTTCAGGATTTGAAATAGCTCAACTGGAATTCCATTACCTCCACTAGCTTTGTTCGTAGTGATGCTTTCTAAGGCCCAGTTGACTTCATATTCCAGGATGTCTGGCTCTAGGTGAGTGATCATACCATCGTGATTATCTTGGTTGTGAAGATCTTTTTTGTACAGTTCTTCTGTGTATTCTTGCCACCTTTTCTTAATATCTTCTGCTTCTGTTAGGTCCAGACCATTTCTGTCCTTTATCGAGCCCATTTTTGCATGATGTTGCCTTGGTGTCTCTAATTTTCTTGAAGAGAGCTCTAGTCGTTCCCATTCTGTGTTTTCCTCTATTTCTTTGCATTGATCACTGAGGAAGGCTTTCTTATCTCTTCTTGCTATTCTTTGGAACTCTGCATTCAGATGCTTGTATCTTTCCTTTTCTCCTTTGCTTTTCACTTCTCTTCTTTTCACAGCTATTTGTAAAGCCTCCTCAGAAAGCCATTTTGCTTTTTTGTGTTTCTTTTCCATGGGGATGGTCTTGCTCCCTGTCTCCTGTACAATGTCACAAACCTCAGTCCCTAGGTCACTACCTTGACTTTTTAAAAGAGTATTTCAAACATTAGTCGACCTTTTCTTTATAGTTGGTTATAAGTGTAAGCTTTATTTTGAACATCAATTATTGGGCAAGTTGTAACAGCTCAGTCATCTGTGGATGTAGTTGTTGAGCCTAATTTCATTGATTCTTCTGCTCACTGATTCTGAGTTAGATTGTCAACTACTGCTTGAACATATTCATATGCTTTCAGATTATGCCCTATTGTAATTTGATTCCTTAATATGATTAGGAAAGTGTTTATTAATTTATTAGAATTCTGTGTCAAATAATTCAGAGGCTTCAAAGAAGCACAAACCTAGACAGAAGTACATGAATTTTAGTACTAGCTCTTTTGGCTGATTTAGATCACTAACCCACCTTCCATTCTTAACATTTAGATTCACTGCTCTGTTCTGATTGTGCCAAAGAAAGAATTCTACTGATGCATTTGGTATTGTAATGAGTTGTTAATTCTCTGTATGTGGCTTATTCTTAGTTTATGGACTTCTTATTCCTCCAGTATTTATCACATTTCTTTCCTGTTGCCTGGATTTTTGTAGCTCCTGTGCCCAAATCGGTGCCAAATAACTCAGGTTAATTTGTTCAAGTGTATGTATAATTACAAGGAAATAACAGTTATTGCATGTCTACCCATGAATAAGCTGATTATTTATCCACATGCAAACATACACAAATAAGAGAAATTATTACTATCTTAGAGATCATAAAACTAAACCTTTAAGAAAATATAAAGAAGTTATAAAAATCACCCATGTTTATACATCCATCACAGACTAAAAAGCATGTGCCAGTTGAAGAGATTCAACAAATATTTCTTAAATAAATGAATGTTATTCAATGCAATTAGTGTCTGGCTTCAGAATAGCAGATAATATCACAATATAAAGGAGATAAGCAGGGATGGTGACTTTAGCTGAAAACAGATTTGGAATTATTCTTTGTTGTTGTTTAGTCACTAAGTTGTGTCCCACTCTTTGCAACCCCATTGACTGTAGCTCACCAGGCTCCTCTGTCCAGGGGATTTCCCAGGCAAGCATATTGGAGTGGTTGCCATTTCCCTCTCCAGGGGATCTTCCTGACCCAGGGATCGAACCCAGGTCTCCTGCATTGACAGGTGGGTTCTTTACCACTGAGACACCAGGGAAGCCCTGGGATTATTCTTGGTTTTCACTTAATTATGATAAGCTTTCTATGGCAGATATAGTACCAAAAATAAATGTACTAAATAATAAAAATTTAAAAATACTCAAAATGGGTCTCAGAGTTATAACACACAACATTCCACCATCATAAGAAAACAAGATAATCCAGCATGTGCGCCTATAATTCTGGTTAATATTTACAAATAAATAATCTGTGATAGGAAGTTATTATAACCACAGAAACTGTTAAATTCAGAAATGTCAGTTTTTTGTGCTAAAGTCTATTGAATAAGATTGAATCATTCCTATTTGAATCAACTGATACTCAGAAGGCTTTATTTGTATACAATCGTTTCAAAAGAAAGAAATCCCAGCTTCTTTCCTTATTTATTGATAGTGGCTTTTCTGCCATCTAATTTTATTGAGATATAATTGACACATAGTACTGACTAAGTGTAGGCTTCCCAGGAGGCACAGTTGTAAAGAATCCGTCCACCAGTGCAGGAGGTTCAAGAGATGGCTTTGATACCTGGGTCAGGAAGGTCCCCTGGGGTAGGAAATGGCAATCCACTCCAGTATTCTTGCCTGGAAAATTCCATGGACATAGGAGCCTAGCAGGCTACAGACCATGGAGTTGCAAAGAGTCAGACATGACTGAATGACTGAGCATACACACATTGATTAAGTTTAAGTTTACAGCATAATGATTTGACATGCTGCTGCTGCTAAGTTGCTTCTGTAGTGTCCGACTCTGTGCGACCCCATAGACGGCAGCCCACCAGGCTTCGCTCACCCTGGAATTCTCCAGGCAAGAACACTGGAGTGGATTGCCATTTCCTTCTCCAATGCATGAAAGTGAAAAGTGAAAGGGAAGTCGCTCAGTTGTGTCTGACTCTTAGCGACCCCATCGATTGCAGCCTACCAGGCCCTCCATCCATGGGATTCTCCAGGCAAGAGTACTGGAGTGGGGTGCCATTGCCTTCTCCAATGATTTGACATATATATCATCAAATGATTGCCACAAGTTTAGTGAACACCTGTCATCTTGTATAGATATAAAATTAAAGAAATATAATTTTTTCTTTTTGATGAGAACTCAGGATTTATTCTCTTAACAGCTGTCATTTACAATATACTGCTGTCTTAATTATATTAATCATGTTAATCATCAATCATCTCTTATAATTGGAAGTTTGTATCTTTTGACTACCTTCATCCAATTTCCCCTGCCCTACATAGCCTGCCTCTGGTAACCATAGATCTGATCTTTTTTTCTATGAGTTTCTTTTTTGTTTGAATGTTTTTGAAGTCTTCAGTTCAGTTCAGTTCAGTTGCTCAGTCGTGTCCGACTGTTTGCGACCCCATGCATGCCAGGCCTCCCTGTCCATCACCAACTCCCGGAGTTCACTCAGACTCATGTCCATTGAGTCAGTGATGCTATCCAGCCATCTCATCCTCTGTTGTCCCCTTCTCCTCCTGCCCCCAATCCCTCCCAGCATCAAAGTCTTTTCCAATGAGTCAACTCTTCACGTGAGATGGCCAAAGTACTAGAGTTTCAGCTTTAGGATCATTCGTTCCAAAGAAATCCCAGGGTTGATCTCCTTCAGAATGGACTGGTTGAATCTCCTTGCAGTCCAAGGGACTCTCAAGAGTCTTCGCCAACACCACAGTTCAAATGCATCAGTTTGTATAATTGACCTAAAATACTGTTGTTTCTTGGTATATAATATTATATGATATTCCTATACATTTTAAAATGATTACCAGGATAAATCTAAGTTACCATCTGTCACCATACAAATACGTAATTATTGACTATATTCTTCACACTATACATTTCATAACCATGACTCATTTATTTTGCAGCTGGAAATTTGCACCTCATGTTCTCCATCACCTGTTTCTCAGTCTCCAAATCCTCCTCCCCTCTGGCAAGCATGTGATTCTTCCTGTATCTATGACTCTGTATCTGTTTTATTCCACTTCTTCATTTGTTTTGTTGTTTTAGGTTCCAAACACGAATTAAATAGTACAAATGTTGTATTTCTCCATATGACTCATTTTTAGAATAACACGCTCTAGATCATTCCATATCATCACAAATGGCAAGATTTACTTTTATGAATTAGTAATATTCTGTTGTATATTTTAATATGTACCATATCTTCTTTCTCCGTTTATCTATCAGGTTGCTTTCATATGTTGACTATTGTAAATAATGCTTCAGTGAACATAAGTCCATACACCTTTTTAATTAGTGTTTTTGTTTTCTTCAGATAAATACTCAGGAGTGGAATTATTGGATCATACAGTAATTCTACTTTTAATCTTTTTGAGGAATCTCCATACTGTTTCCCACAGAGGATGCACCAAATTACTTTCTCACAAACAGTGCATGAGGGTTCCCTTTTCACCACATCCTCACCAGCCTTTATTATTTGTTGTCTTTTGGATGATAGCCATTCTGACAGGTAATATCTCATTATGGTTTTGATTTGCATTTCTATGATAATTAGTGATGCTGAACATTTTTCAAGCCCACAAATCACTCGAGATCTCCACTGTATATTCCCTATGTGTGAAACATTTCTCCAAAGGGTTACCATCCAGGATCCCTTGGCTGGGGGTGTAGTGGGGTAGGAGATTGAGCTCGCAGGGAGAGGGGTGCTAGTCTCTTGACATGCTAGATCACAGTTACTCTCAATACAGAGGCTCTACCACCTTCTCTGTATTCAACTATTTTGTTGTACTTCCAAGTTCTCTGTTGCTTCTGGACTGAGAAATCAGAACTCTCAGGAATTATGGGAAATTTCCCCAATCAACAGTTAATTTGTACTTTTCATCATGCTGTGTCTGAGTGCCTTTGAATGATACTGAGTAACCATAATAATAAGTAGTAAATAATTTTTCTCTTGATAGAATCAAACTAAATTTGCAGAAGTTTGAGGTAAAAAATAGTAATTAATACACATTTATTCATTATTATGAACTAATATCATTTTGACAATACTATGTATTTTAATAACATGGTAAAATGACCATTGATATAGATACTTGACAACAAAAAAATTCAAAGAAGGAAACACAAAACTAAATGCTAAATAAATAGCATTAAAAGTATTGAAAGGAAAATACCAGAGATACATAAAATATTTTAGTTATTTTTCTTAAAATTAGGTTTTAAAACACACAAAGCATTTATAGCTCCATCAAACAATCCTGATCTTTATTTTGTTACAAATATTATGTTTCATGGAAAAAGTCCTTCAATTTTATGACAGGGTTGGTAAAGTTGTCCAAACAAGCTTCAAGTTGAATGTTTAGGCTATATGCTACTTCATAAAAATTCATTTCCTTTTTTAATGATGAAAATATTTCACTCACTTGCCTGCAATTGCTTTTGCCATTGAAATCTATTTTGCTTTTGCTGGTTCAGGTTTTAGGTCAGATGCTAATTCTAAGTCTGAATATTCTATAACAACATTCTTATTTTCTTTCCTTGCCTTGCTTCTGTTAGAGTATAAGTTAAGCATCAAAGAATTAATGCTTTTGAACTGTGGTGTTGTAGAAGACTTGAGAGTCCCCTGGACTGCAAGGAGATCCAACCAGTCCATCCTAAAGGAAATCAGTCCTGAATATTCATTGGAAGGACTGATGCTGAAGCTGAAACTCCAATATTTTGGCCACCTGATGCAAAGAACTGACTCATTTGAAAAGACCTTGATGCTAGGAAAGATTGAAGGTGGGAGGAGAAGGGGATGACAGAGGATGAGATGGTTGGATGGCATCACGGATTCGATGGACATGAGTTTGAGTAAACTCTGGGAGTTGGTGATGGACAGAGGGGCCTGGTGTGCTGCAATCCATGGGGTCACAAAGAGTTGGACACAACTGAGTGACTGAACTGAACTGAACTGTAGCCTATGGAATATTTTCTAATATTAGAGAAAGCAATCCAATATTAATGAGTAGTATTACAGTAACACAACAGTTACAGTACTACATAGAATTATGTGTGGAAACTGCCAACTACACATTGGTATATTTAAAACGGATAACCAACAAGGACTTACTGTATAGCACATGGAATTCTGCTCATTGTTAAGTGGCAGCCTGGATGGGAAGGGAGTTTGGGGGGAATGGATACATGTGTATGTATGGCTGAGTCCCTTTTCTATTCTCCTGAAATTATCACAACTTTGTTAATCAGCTATACTCCAATAAAAAAATAGAAAGCTTAAAAAAATAAATTATTTTACTTGTGGAACTTATTATTTCTGGGAACAGAGTCTAAGGATTTATATAAAGCATTCTACACATATTAATGTATTGATATTTATTTCATTGGCAAGAAAGCTACCATATGACCTAGCAATCCCACTACTGGCCATATACCCTGAGAAAACCATAATTCAAAAAGTCATATATATCCCCATGTTCATTGGAGCACTATTTACAATAGCCAGGACATGGAAGTCATCTAAATGTCCATTGACAGATGAATGGATAAAGATGTGGTATCGTTTCAGTTCAGTCACTCAGTCGTGTCCGACTCTTTGCGACCCCATGAATCACAGCACGCCAGGCCTCCCTGTCCATCACCAACTCCCGGAGTTCACTCAGATTCACATCCATCGAGTCTGTGATGCCATCCAGCCATCTCATCCTCTGTCGTCCCCTTCTCCTCCTGCCCCCAATCCCTCCCAGCATCAGAATCTTTTCCAATGAGTCAACACTTCATATGAGGTGACCAAAGTACTGGAGTTTCAGCTTCAGCATCAATCCTTCCAAAGAACACCCAGGGCTGATCTCCTTCAGAATGGACTGGTTGGATCTCCTTGCAGTCCAAGGGACTCTCAAGAGTCTTCTCCAACACCACAGTTCAAAAGCATCAGTTCTAAAAAATAAAAAAGCATCAGTTCTTCGGTGCTCAGCTTTCTTCACGGTCCAACTCTCACATCCATACATGACCACAGGAAAAACCATAGCCTTGACTAGACAGACCTTTTTTGGCAAGTAATGTCTCTGCTTTTGAATATACTACCTAGGTTGGTCATAATTTTCCTTTCAAGGAGAAAGCGTCTTTTAATTTCATGGCTGCAGTCACCATCTGCAGTGATTTTGGAGCCCCAAAAAATAAAGTCTGACACTGTTTCCACTGTTTCCCCATCTATTTCCCATGAAGTGATGGGACCAGATGCCATGATCTTCATTTTCTGAATGTTGAGCTTTAAGCCAACTTTTTCACTCTCCTCTTTCACTTTCATCAAGAGGCTTTTTAGCTCCTCTTCACTTTCTGCCATAACGGTGGTATCATCTGCATATCGGAGGTGATTGATATTTCTCCCGGCAATCTTGATTCCAGCTTGTGCTTCTTCCAGCCCAATATTTCTCATGATGTACTCTGCATATAAGCTAAATAAGCAGGGTGAAAATATACAGCCTTGATGTACTCCTTTTCGTATTTGGAACAACCAGCCTGTTGTTCAGTGTCCAGTTCTAACTGTTGTTTCCTGACCTGCATATAGATTTCTCAAGAGGCAGGTCAGGTGCTCTGGTATTCCTATCTCTTTCAGAATTTTCCACAGTTTGTTGTGATCTACACAGTCAAAGGCTTTGGCATATGTATACAATTGAATATTATTCAGCCATTACAAGGAAAGAAATTGGGTCATTTGTAGTGATGTAGTGGGAACCAGAGTCTGTCATAGAGAGTGAAGCATGTCAGAAAGAGAAAAACAAATACCATATATTAAAGCATATGTATGGAATCTAGAAAAAATGGCACAGAAGAACTTACTTTCAGGGTAGGAAGAGAGATGCACATAGAGAACTGATTTGTGGACACGGGGAGGGCGTGGACTAAATCTGGAAAGCAGCATTGACTCGTATACACTACCATATAAAGAACAGTAGGAAGCTGCCCTATAGCACAGAGAGCTCACCTCAGCGCTCTGTGCCGACCTAGAGGGATGGGATGGCAGTGGGGAAGGAGAGAAGCTCAAGAGAGAGGGCATATATGTACACGTATAGCTGATCACTTTGTTGTACAGAAGAATGTAACACAATTATATCCTAATTATAAGAAAAGCAATTATACCTCAGTTATTAAAAAAAAGAATGATATACCCTTAGCAGTAGTTGGGGTCACAAACACACATGGCAACAGACCCTGATTAGATCTTAACTGCTTCTCCCCACCCTGCTCATGCCTGAGTTCTGGAAATGTCAATCATATCCTTCAATTCAGCACCTCAGTAATTACTGCACTTGCTCCCAACTTAACATCAGTCTATTTATTCAAATTAGTAAACATAGCCATGGTGATTATTAAGCTTTAATTCTAGTAGGGAATTGAAATTCTTTTTCTTATTTTCCCAACTGATTTTTTTCTTTGGACTCAGGAAAACATAAAATTTCCCCAAAATTCTGGAAAAGAATCCCTTTGCAGAAACTCTGCACCACCTTCCATTCTCTCTATCTGGGGTCCCTTTAGTCATCAGGGATCTCACAATTCCATGGAGTAAATTGGCTCATTCCATACCCCTCTGCCGATAATTAGGTTAAATTTTCTCTATTTTCCTAAATTGATTATTTTCCTTTTGTTTCTCATCTCTCCACAATTCGTTGAATGTCTCACCTACTATTTTATTTTTTCTAGTTACTTTTGTTCTTACGGATTAATATCTTTATACAGATATTGGTGATGGGGGGGAGAGTTGAAAAGAGACAAAAGTGAAATATTCTATCATTTTTACTCATGCTCTTTCTTATCTTTTCTGTGGGTTAACTTACCTACCCATAGCTGATAAAGAGAAAACCTTATGTATCACACAACTCTACCCTATCCCCTACACATCACAGATTAGAGAACAAATAGTGAACTCTAGCCCCAAGCTGTGTCTGTCAGATTCTCTCATTCAGATATTTTCAATTGTATTAGTAAAAAATACACAGCAAGAGTAATTTCTAACGTGGAAAGAACTGACCCTTCATTTTTATGTATCCTCACGTTTTTCATTAATTTATGTGTGCTCAGTCATGTCCAGCTCTTTGTGACCCATGGACTGTAGCCCTCCAGGCTTCTCTGCCCAAGGAATTTTACAGGTGAAAATACTGGAGTAGGTTTCCATTCCCTTCTCCAGGGGATCTTCCTGACCCAGGGATTGAACTCACATCTCTTGTGTCTTCTGCATCTGCGGGCAGATTCTTTAACACTAGCACCACCTGGGAAGCCCATTCATTTATTAGCAGCTAATTAATTGAACATCTATTATGAACCTAGTTACAGAAAGTCTGGCAGGCTACAGACCATGGTGTGGCAAAGAGTCAGACACAACTGAGCATCTAACGCTTTCACTTTTTCACTTCACTTTGTGTAAGTACTATGATTACAAAATGAATGATTCATACTCTTTGCCATCCAGTCTCATCTAAGGCATAAACAAGTCAACAGATAATTATCCCATTATGCTTAACACGGATATATTTACCAAATGTTTATAAAACAGAGAAAGAGGTGCTTATTTTCCAGACTACCAAAAAAGGCTTCACAGAGGACCAGAATATTGAGCTGTGACACTGAGCAGATAAGATGGAGGTGGACAATAAAGGGACCAGAAAAATCTGGATGGAGCAAAGTGTATGTGCAACATCCTAGAGGTAGGAGAGTAAAGGATGTGTTCAGGATGAGCACAAAATACCACAGGATGGAGAATAAGGTGCTTGGGTTGAAGGTATCATATTTGGAGGTTACAGGTGCAGACTGGAAAAGATAATGAAGGAAAAGTTTGGCATTTATTCTGAAAACAGGAAATTTTAGACATGAGAGTGATATGATTTTATTTGCATTTTTATAAAATGATAGTGATATTGGGGGGGGGGGGCTTGTGAGTAGCTGAGAGAGGTGCCAGGTTGAAGTTTCTAAGGAAGTTCTCACATTAAGTCAGGAGAGAGGACAATGGTCCAAAAGTTATAGGATTTTTTTTTTTAAGTGGGGATATCAGAAACGTAAGTGTATTTTTTACATTCTTCAAGAAGACTTTCCTGTCCACTCTACAATTCTGAGAGATATCTCACTCCTGGTTTTATAGCATCCTTACAATTATCACACTATCAGAATTCCATATTTAGTTTTCAGCACATTGAATGCAATGGTGATCTAGTCTTATTCATATCCATATATTTAAGACCTAGTGAGACTTATGGAGACTACATGGGTACCCAAAAAGTATTTATTGAGTAAATTAATAAATGCAAGATAACTTCCTGAGACACCTCAAGCAGTCACTACACTCTCTCAACTGCTAGGAAATGATGCATTGATGTCTATAACATAAACACAAGAGCATCTCAAGAATGGTAGCCAGACCACCAGGAGCTATATCATCTGGGAATTGGTTGGAAATGCAAATTCATGAAACCCATCCTAGTCCTACTGAATCAAAAACTCCGGAGTCAAGGGACCAACAGTTGGTGTTAACAAGCTCTCCAGGTCATTCTGATGCAAGCTAACACTTGAAGATCCTGATATAGCCCATTCCAAAAGTAACCTAGGCCCTTGCAAAGAGATTATGTGGTCTTTTACTGTGCTTAATATCCTATGTTCTGTAGCCACAAGTCTGTAAACAAGGTTCCACAGGACTAGAAGGGTATGAAATGAAGACTTTTATTGTCACTATCCTGAGTAGAAAACTCAATAATCAATACCCATCTAGTTATAAAAGATCTACATGCTAATTTATTTCATGAACAAGAACTCGTTGCATGGGACCACCTCAATGACTCTCCTGGGAAGTACAATTGAACCACTTCAGTCCTTAAGCAGACAGTTCTGACTTACATTGAATAGATGTGTCAAGTCATACCACATTGCCACATTGACATTCTATGGACTTCTTTGGTTCAATTCTCTAATAAATGGAAATGTGGCAATTGCTGGGTTGGAATCAGTAATATCTCATCAAAATGTGTACTTGATCGATTTTATTTTCATTTCTTTTGGTAACTGCCAGAATTCTAGCTCTCTCTGTCAGCCAGGCCAGTGGGATGTCCTAATCTCAATCTGAGTTAAATTCTTTAATGAAAATAATGCCAAGATGGCATAATTTTTTGATTAAGTCCAAAGAAAGTGATAGTACTAATAAAGACAGGCTATTCTTATTCAAGCAGAGTGACAGTAACAGTCACCCTAGGAGGGCTTATTCAAGAACAATTTCTTTTGCTCACTTTTTCACATCCTTAGTATTTTAATCATTTCTTGTTCTGCTATGTTCCCCCTTCACAGTGAATATACATTACATAGCTCAAGCATACTGATTTTCACTTCATGAATCTATAAACCCTATAATTCTTACCCAAAACCTGGCAGTTTAACCTGTCTTTGGAGGAATGATTTAATAACAGAGACATGTAATGAGAGCTCTTATCGCTAAAATGTCACTGTATTTACAAAATATACTATAGGGCACTTACTAATATACTACAAAGTGCTGTCATAAATCATTTAGCCTAGGCTACACTTTAGAAAATACATTAATAAAGTAGAAATGGTTCAGTATCCTTGGCTTTACAACACCCATTTTTTTTCTAATCTGAAACGTTTCAAGTGCTCTCAATTACCACTTTATGTCTTTTCTTTATTTAATACTCTCTTGTTGATAGTTTTTATCAAGCACTAACTTGAAGATAGCCTACTGTACACTTTTACTATATTTATAGATAATACTAGACGTATCAGGAGTTAAGGAGAAAAAGAAAGGTAGAAAACAACTATTGAATAAATGCTAATTATAACATTTCCATTGATCTTTATCTACTATGTGACAAGAATAGCATATAACCTCACAAGCCCAGTATGGATAGGGTGCTGAGTAGATACTTAATACTCACAAGAAACCTGTGAAGTAGGTATTAGAGGTTTCATTTTGCAGGACAGGAAACTAAGGCACAGATAAGGTAAGCACCGTACCCCAGGACAAAGGGCTGGTGGTGGTGGTGGTTTACTTGCTAAATTGTGCCCAACTCTTGCGACCCCATGGACTGTAACCCACCCTCTGTCCATGGGATTTCCCAGGCAGAAATACTGCTGTGGGTTGCCATTTCCTTCTCCAGGGGAGCTTCCAACCCAGGGATAGAACCCAGGTCTCTCGCATCTCCTACATTGGTGGGTGGATTCTTTACCACTGAGCCACCTGGGAAGTCCCCTAAGGATTATCAGGGAAACCTGAGATCTATAACCTCAGAAGAATCAGGAGTGTTACGAAAAGAAAGTAGAATTTTGACTAAGAAAGAAAGAGAAAGTGTTTGCTTTTCTCTGACATCTTTGAAAATACTGAGAGAGACCTAAATGGTAAGGAAATACAAAAAACAGAGGATATATGTAAATATATAGCTGATTCACTTTGCCAAATAGCAGAAACTAATGTAACAGTGTAAAGCAGTTATACTCCAATTAAAAAAAAAAAAAAAAAAAAAGAGAAAGAGAATACTGGGAGAAACAAGCACGGGCACCATGAGCCTGTGTTCCTTTCCCAAACACTCTCTGTAAGTATCCACACTTTTGGTCCTCAGTGAGGAAAACCTAATATTCCAGGGTTGGGGGTATACAATACACAAATCAGAGTGTGATGAAAGCAGTTTCTTTTCTATCTCGATTATTATCCTGATTTTTCTTAACAATTATAAGAATTTAGATCACCTTAGGCCTTTGAGTTTCAAAATTACTGCAATCAAACCCTAGTAAAAATTTTCATTAAAATTTCTTTCCTCAAAAGATAAAGATAACCAGACATTAGCTGCTTCCCCATAAAAGGAAAAAACTTCTGAAGCACTCTTGATGAAAATGAAATCAAGATTCTTATCAAAACTCTAGATTTACCTACCAACCTAGATAGCATATTCAAAAGCAGAGACATTACTTTGCCAACTAATGTCCGTCTAATCAAGGCTATGGTTTTTCCAGTAGCCATGTATGGATGTGAGAGTTGGACTGTGAAGAAGGCTGAGCACCAAAGAATTGATGCTTTTGAACTCTGATGTTGGAGAAGCCTCTTGAGAGTCCCTTGGACTGCAAGGAGATCCAACCAGTCCATTCTGAAGGAGATCAACTCTGGGATTTCTTTGGAAGGAATGATGCTAAAGCTGAACTCCAGTACTTTGGCCACCTCATGCAAAGAGTTGATTCATTGGAAAAGACTCTGATGCTGGGAGGGATTGGGGGCAGGAGGAGAAGGGGATGACAGAGGATGAGATAGCTGGATGGCATCACTCACTCGATGGACGTGAGTTTGGGTAAACTCCAGGAGTTGGTGATGGATAGGGAGGCCTGGCGTGCTGTGATTCATGGGGTCGCAATGAGTAGGACACGACTGAGCAACTGAACTGAACTGAACTAAGATGTGTAAGAGATAAAAATACATATTAAGCAGTAAATAGGATACAATCAGCAAAATGCAGAATGTGAGACATTCTGCAAAACAAAAGACCTAATTTCTTCAACAAATAAATTACAAGGAAAAAAGAAAAGAGATGATGGAGAAACTATAATATTAAAAAGATAAATCAACTGGTTTCAATGTGTGGACCTTTTTTTATATACTGATGGAAACTTTAAAAGAAATTATTACAATAACAAAGTAATGTTTGATGATATTATGGGATTGTTAATTCTTTAAGATAAGATCATGAAGTATTAAAAATTATTTTTGAAGAGTCTTTAGATTTTAGACATATACTGAGATATTTATAGGTGAAGGTAATGCAACTTTCTGATACTTCCTACAAAAAACTCAAGTGATTTTATGAAAAAGTGGAAAATGTGGAAGTGTAGGTAAAGTATTACAGGTCATCTGAAGATGTTTGCTGCAGCTAAGTATGGGTAGTGTATGAAGTATTCATTACTATTCATTATTCTCTACTTTTGTGCATACTTGAAATTCTCCAAAACAAAGTTTATAAGCATTGTTTTATCTACTATAAAATCAACTTACTATGTGTTTCCCTTGAAATAAATGGTGATCTGAAGGGGAAAAGATGTTACAGTGTCACCAGAGGTAAGTTATACAAGTACATGCCATAATTTACAACTTAGTTTCCTGAGTGAAATCTATTATACTATTTTTAATATTTCAAGAAAACTAAGGAAATCACTACTCCAAAGTTATGCAGGCATCCACCATACCAAGTTACCTATGTTTTCACTGAAGTAATATCAACTCAGTTTTACTCATCTGGTTATCTTATTTTTTAAAATATATTAGTTAAAATTTGATAGAAAAAATCTTTCACAATAGTGGCATTCCATGTGAGGTTGAGTGATTTAATAATTGGTTTCTTTAACTAATTATTATAAAACCTTGGTGCTGTGGACAGAATTGTGGCACCTTGATCTTAGACTTTTCAGCCTCTAGAATATCAGAAAATTCATTTTTATTGTCTAAACCATCCAGTTGATATTACTTGTGACAGCAGCCTGAGCCTACTGAGACACATAGTGTATATAATCATCACTTCTAGAGATTGTTTAAAAGAAACAAAGACAAAACTAAAAATAACATATGGAAAAACCAGTACAACATTGTAAAGTATTAGCCTCCAATTAAAATAAATGAATTTATATATATATAATTGTACTTTGAGATGTCTAGACTCTGCCCAAGTTCCACCCAAGCATCTGGAGTTGTAAGTAGCTCACAGATGACACTGGTGGCTTCCCTGGTGGCTCAGAGATTAAAGCCTCTGCCTGCAATGCGGGAGACCTGGGTTCCATCCCTGGGTCTGGCAGATCCCCTGGAGAAGGAAATGGCATCCCACCCCACTCCAGTACTCTTGCCTGGAGAATCCCATGGGCAGTGGAGCCTGGTGGGCTACAGTCCACGGGGTTGCAAAGAGTGAGACACGACTGAGCGACTTCACTTCTTTCACTTTCAAAGGTGACACCGGGGCCCGCCGGAAATCCTGTTCACGTCCATTCTGTGTATGTGTGGGAAGCTTCCACAATCAAGGGCGAAGCTCTGGCACGTGTCCCATGTCCCTCATCTGTTTCATACTGCATTTCCAGAAAAGCAGCTGAAGTTGCACTCATTCTCTTTGCAAATTAAAGGATCAATTTAATAATGTTTAAAGAACCTCCCCAATCAAAGCAGTTGGAAAATCTAAAATGTTCGCTCCGGATGAAAATGTCGCAAAGATCAGTTAGCACTTTATATACACTGTTTTCTAGCTGCTATCCCTTCAGTGGAGAAGAACTACATTCTTAGTTCATGTACAATTAATTGATAGATTAATGTCCAGGAACTTAGAATCTGAACAGAACAATTAAGGTTTTCAGACACTATAGGAGGGATAGGTTTTCTTTTCATTTTAGTAATTTTCACTAATAATTTTCACTACAGATTAGTTTCCCCACTGACTCAACAGTCATGAAAGAAACCAGATTTACATAGTCAGAATCAAAATAACAGTTTTTTTCCCATATTTTAAAATTAAAACATAATTCAAACATATAAAAAATACAAAAGCCAATATATCACTAATGAGTCTACTGATTTAAATAAAACAATAATGCTAAAATTGACCACCTTTAAAGAAAACTTTTATCTAGTGACCTTACTGAAGTATAATTTACGTATAATTCAATCAACCAGTGTTAAGTATAAATTTAGATTTTTCAACAAATATTCACATACTGTCATGTAATCAGCATCACAATCATAATGTGAAATAGTTCCAATAGTCTCGGGAATATTCTCTCATTCCTCTTTGCAACCAATGTTCTCCCACCCTCCTAGATCCTAGCAACCATTTATATGCTTTAAATGAAAATGCAAGCCACGGAAAAGAAAACATTTGTAAGATATGTATCTGATAAAGCATTAGTACAAAGAACTCTCACAACTCAATAAAACAACCCAAGGTGGGAGGTAGGGGAGAATGAGCAAAAGATTTTAATAAAAACATACCCAACATCACTATTATTAGACAAACGCCTATTAAAACCACCAGATACCACAACATATATTCTACTGGTAATAGATTTACCAGAATCATGCTGATAACAAAACTAGATGAAGACATCACACACAAAACAGAAAATTCCAGGCCAATGTCCCTGAAAAATATAGATGCAGAAGTCCTCAACAAAATGTTAGCAAGTCAAACTTTTACAATACATTGAAAGAATCATACATTATGGTCAAGTGAAGTTTATTGCAAGATGGAGGGATGGTCAACTACCTGCAAATCAATCGATATGACACACCACATTAATAAGCTGAAGAATAAAAATCTCAGTAGGTACAGAAAAAGCTTTTGACAAAATTCAGACCATTTATGATAAAACCTCTCAATGAAATGGGTATAAAAGGGACAAACCTCAACATATGAAAGGCCTTATAATGACAAACCCACAGCCAACATTACACTCAATGGTGAAAAGCTAAAAGCACTTCTAAAATCAAGAACAAAGCGTGTATGCCCACTCTCACTACTTTTATTCATCGTAGTATGAAACGTTCTAGCCAGAGGAAACAGACCAGAAAAAGAGATAAAAAGAATACAAATTGGAAAGGAAGACATAAAACTCTCTCTTTTTGCAGTTGCCAAGATTCTATATATAGAAAATTCTAAGCATGCCACCAAAAAATATTACAACTAATAAATGAATTTCAGTAAAGTTGCAAAAGAAAAAATCAATATTCACAATTCTGATGAGTTTCTACACTAACAGTGAACTTTCAGAAAAATAAATGAGGGAAAAAAATCCCATTTACAATTGCATCAGAAAGAATAAAATACCTAGGCATAAATCTAACTAAGGACGTAAAAGATAGGTTCTCAGGAAATTATGACACGTTGATAAAATAAGTAGAAGAGAGTAAACACAAATAAAAAATATACCATGCTTAGGGACTGAAACAATTTATATTATTAAAATGACCATACCACCTGGGGCAATATACAGTTCCAGTGCAATCCCTATTAAAATAACAATGGCATTTCTGACAGAACTAGAACAAATAATTCTAAAATTTGTATGCTAATTCAAAGACCCCAGAGAGCCAAAACAATCTTAAAAGGAAAACAAAGCTGGAGGTATCACAGTCCCTCATTCAAACTGTATTACAAAGTAACAGTAATGAAAACAGTTTGTTATTGGCATAAAAACAAATTCATAGATCAATGCAGCAGAAAAATAAACATAGAAATGAACTCATAATTACATGGGTTATCAATCACGACAACAGAGATAAGACAATATAATGGAGAAAAGATAGCCTGTTCAATTAACACTGTTGGGGAAACTGGACAGTACATGCAAAAGAATAAAATGGGACTACTTTCTCACACCATTTGGAAAAATAAACTACAAATGGATTAAAGGGTTAAATGTAAGACTAAAACTATAAAACTCCTAGAAGACAACACAGCTAGTAAGCTATTTGACATCAGTTTTAGCAATATTTTGGGGGCTCTGTCTCTTCAGGGAAGGGAAACAAAAGCAAGAATAGACCATGAGACTATATCAGACTAAAAAGCTTTTGCATAGTGACGGAGCTATCAACAAACCAAAAAGCACACCTACTGAATGGGAAATGATGCTTGCAAAAGATGTGTCCAACAGGGGGTTAATATACAAAATATTACGAAGAAGGAACATAAAAAAATAATAACCTGATTAAAAAATGGGCAGAGGATCTGAATAGACATTTTTTTAAAGAAGACATACAGATGACTAATAGACACATGGAAAGATTCTCAACATCACTAAACATCAGGAAAATGCAAATCAAACCAGTAAAGTATCATCTTACACCTGTCACAATGGCTCTTATCAAAAAGACAACAAATAATGTATTTGCAAAGGATGTGAAGGAAAGGGAGTCCTCATGCACTGTTGATGGGAATGTAAATTGGTGCATGTTCATGCTCAGTCCCTTCAGTTCAGTTCAGTCGCTCAGACGTGTCTGACTCTTTGTGACCCCAGAACTGCAGCACGCCAGGCCTCCTTGTCTATCACCAACTCCCGGAGTTCACCCAAACTCATGTCCATTGAGTCGGTGATGCCATCCAGCCATCTCATCCTCTGTTGTCCCCTTCTCCTCCTGCCCTCAATCTTTCCCAGCATCAGGGTCTTTTCAAATGAGTCAGCTCTTCATAGCAGGTGGCCAAAGCATTGGAGTCTCAGCTTCAACATCAGTCCTTCCAATGAACACCCAGTACTGATTTCCTTTAGGATGGACTGGTTGGATCTCCTTGAGTCCAAGGGACTCAGAGTTTTCTCCAACACCACAGTTCAAAAGCATCAATTTTTTGGCACTCAGCTTTCTTTATAGTTCAACTCTCACATTCATACATGACTACTGGAAAAACCATAGCCTTGACTTTTGGACCTTTGTTGACAAATTAATGTCTCTGCCTTTTAATATGCTGTCTAGGTTGGTCATAACTTTCCTTCCAAGGAGTAAGCGTCTTTTAATTTCATCTGCAATCACCACAAGTGATGTTGGAGCCCCCCAAAATAAAGTCTGACACTGTTTCCCCATCTATTTGCCATGAAGTGATGAGACCAGATGCCATGATCTTCGTTTTCTGAATGTGGAGCTTTAAGCCAACTTTTTCACTCTCTTCTTTCACTTTCTTCAAGAGGCTCTTTAGTTCTTCAGTTTCTGCCATAAGGGTGGTATCATCTGCATATCTGAGGTTATTGATATTGCTCCCTGCAATCTTGATTCCAGCTTGTGCTTCTTCCAGCCCAGCATTTTTCATGATGTACTCTGCATATAAGTTAAATAGGTAAGGTGACAATATACAGCCTTGACATACTCCTTTTCCTATTTGGAACCAGTCTACTGTTCCATGTCCAGTTCTAACTGTTGCTTCCTGACCTGCAAACAGGTTTCTCAAGAGGCAGGTCAGGTGGTCTGGTATTCCCATCTCTTTCAGAATTTTCCAGTTTACTGTGATCCACACAGTCAAAGGCTTAGTCCCTTAGTTACGTCCAATTGACCACATGGACTGTATGCAGTCCGTCAGGCTCCTCTGCCCATGGAATTTTCCAGGCAAGAATACTGGAGTGAGTTGCCAGTTCCTTCTTCAGAGAAATTGGTGCAGCTACTATGAAAAACAGTATGACATGCCTTCCATCACCACCCCACTACAAATTAAACTAGAACTATCATACAATCCAGAAGTTTCACTTCTGGGTATTTTTCCTTATAGAACAAAAACACAAATTTGAAAAGATATATATACCACTATATTCATTGCTTGGTGGCTCAACAGTAAAGAATCTTCCTGCAATCCAGGAGACACATGTTTGATCCCTGGGTCAAGAAGATCCCCTGGAGATTGCAGTGACTACCCAACACAGCATTCTTGGCTGGAGAATTCCATGGACAGGAGTGCTTGGCAGGCTACAGTCCATGGGATCACAAAGAGTCAAACACAACTGAGTGACTAACACTTTCATTTCATATTCATTGGATCATTATTTACAATAGCCAAGATGTAGAAGCAACCTAAGTGCCCATCAATAAATGATTGGATCAACGTATCACACACACACACACACACACACACACAATGCAATATTACTAAGCCATTTAAAAAAAAAGAAATCTTAGCATTTGTGACAATATGGATGGATATTATGCTCAGTGTAGTAACAGCCTCCTATTGCTACTAACCCTAATAGTACTTCACCATTCTTTGTCAGTTTCTCTTTTATTATGTGATTTTGTGTGTGTGTGTTCCAGTGTCAGTTTCTCTTAACCTTTATTTTCAGCTCTGTAAACAGTCCCTTCATTAGGAAACTCTTTTTAGTTACTTCTTTTAACTGTGTCATCTACTTCCTGCTGGGACCCTGACCAATAAAATGGTTTTTCAACTTATATATCCGCACTTGAGAATTCCTGTTTCATCCTTGCCAATATTTGATATTAACGTTTCTTCATTTGTGCCAATTGGATGGGTGTGAAATGAAGACTCATGATTACCTTAATTTGAATTCTCTGATTAGAAGTAGAGCATCTTTTCATATTTATTTTTGTTATTTAGATTTCTTGTTTAGGGAATTTTTTCATCTTTATTGTCCATATCTTATTGAATTATCTCTTTCTAATTGATTTGTAGAAATAATATACATATACATATATATATATCCTAAAATCTAATGCTGTATCAATTATGAGCATTGAAAATACTTTTTAGTATTTATAAACAATTTGTGGCTTAAAATAAAACTTTATTATGGTATCTTTTATAGTGCAGAATTTGTTTGAATGGTATCTAATTTATCAATTTTATGTTTTCATGATTTTGGCTTGCTTAGGAAGTTTTCCATGTTTTCATGTCATTAAATCATCCTATTCTTTTCCTAAATTAAAAAAATGTGATCTTATATATTTTGTTCCATGCATCTGGAGTTTATTTTTGTTTACAGTGTGTTGATATAGTGTTATTTTCTTCCATATGGATAGTCCATTGTCCCAACATCTTTCAGTGAATAGGCTTTTCATTTCTCATTGAATTGTAATGATACTTTGTCATTAAGATTCTTACATGCATTAGTCTGTTTCTATGCTCCATATTTTGTCCTACTTTTATATTTGTCTGACACTACACAATATTAATGTGTATAAATCATTCTAGCTGTATAGATGCTTCATAATAGGAGCTCTTCCATTTCATTTCTCCTTAAATTGCATTTTAAAAAATTATTTTAGCCAATTGCTTTCCTATGTAAATATTACAATAAGCTGGCAAAATTCTCCAAAAATAAAAATTTGCTAGAATTTTACTGGTAGTGAATGAAGCTTTCAGATTAAAACCAGTGGATCCCACTTGTTTCTAATATTGACTCTTGTTATCTATCCAGGATTCCTATATCTCTATGTACATGCGTGTGCTCACCTGTGTGTGTCTATATATGTACACACATATATGTACGTGTCCTTCATTTGGTTCTCAATTTTGAGAATACTTTCTGTAAAATTTTGCATTTTTTTTGGATTTATTCCTGAGAATCTTCCATATTTTTGTTACTATTGAGGATGAGATCATTATATTATCTAATAATACCTAGGAAAGCTGTGCACTGAAATTTCTATTTTGAGATTTAATTTAGAAAATTTTCTGAAGACTTTTATTAGCACTGAGTCAAATACTTTCTTAGGTTAATTTTACTTCTGCATAATTTTATCATTTGAAACAACTATGATCTTGTTTCATCCTTTTCAGTTCTTACACTTCCACTTTTTTCTTTATTGCCTTATTTTCTTGTTTCACTGCACTTTATTTTCTTGTCTCATTGCACTTTTGCATCTCTAATATAATATTGAATGGTAGAAGTTAAAAGAAGTGTCCTTATTCTAGCTCCAACTTTAAAGAAAGTTTCCTACCACTCACTATTAAGTATGTTGTTTCGTTAATGTATTGGAAGATATATTTTGTAAGATTAAGGAAAATAGGTTTTTTTCAGACAACTAAGATTTTGTATCATGAGCTGGAATTTAACTCTTCATGTATTTTTTTCTGTTTTTTTTTTTTTAACTTAGCATTCTGCTTCCTTTTTTACTTCAATGAATTATATGAATAGAGATTAAACTATTCTTTAATTCATTAGGTAAAGGTTTCAGTGGTTATATTTGATTGCTTATATTTTATTTTTTTTAATCTATGATAATAAATGACATTTGTCCACAATTTTCCTTCCTTATATTTCCCTACTCCTGTTTTGTAATGTATACTTTTGGATGAGGAGTAAGGAGTATAAGAGTTGCTTATAAGATTATTTTTGTTTGTTTTCTTGGAGTTTTTATTAATATGAATCTACATATACAATTATTTTGTCAATCATATAAATTAAAAAAGCTTCATCAACATTATTATTTATGTTTTTCATTAATTTTGTAAAATTACTTGCCATAGTCTTGAGGTCAGGCTGCGGAGGCAGCCGCCGCACTTGAGAACGGCGGAGAGCTACCCCATGTCTGAGGTCAGGGGCAGCGGCCTGGAGTGCCAGGTTGCGACGGTGCAGGAATGGCCGAGAGGAGCTACCCTGCGTCCGAGGTCAGTGGCGGCTGGGAGGAGACACCTCGCTTCCGAGGTCAGGTCGGCGGCCAGGAGGAGCTACCCCATGTCCAAGGCCAGTGGCGGCAGGGAGGAGTCACCCCACGTCTGAGGTCGGGGGCAGCCGGGAAAAGCCACCTCGCCCCTGAGGCCAGGAGCGGCAGCTGAGAGGAGCCACCCACGCCCGAGGCCAGGGCCGGCGGCCTGGAGGAGCAACCCGAGGCGTGGTGGCTGGGCAGGCACAGGAGGGCCTAGAGGAGCTATCCTATGTTGAAGTCAGGAATGGTGGCGGTAAGGAGATACCCCTCGTCCAAGGTAAGGTGCAGTGGCTGTGCTTTGCTGGAGCAGCTGTGAAAAGATACCCCACGTCCAAGGTAAGAGAAACCCAAGTAAGATGGTAGGTGTTGCAAGAGGGAATCAGAGGGCAGACACACTGACACCACACTCACAGAAAACTAGTCAATCTAATCACACTAGGACCACACCCTTGTCTAACTCAATGAAACCAAGCCATGCCTGTGGGGCAACCCAAGATGGTGGAGAGGTCTGACAGAATGTGGTCCACTGGAGAAGGGAATGGCAAGCCACTTCAGTATTCTTGCCTTGAGAACCCCATGAACAGTATGAAAAGGCAAAATGATAGGATA
>SJXQ01008505.1:77383-106418 GCA_006408695.1 Aepyceros melampus
CAAGACAGCAAAAGAGACACAGATGTATAGAACGGCCTTTTGGACTCTGTAGGAGAGGGAGAGGGTGGGATGGGTTGGCAGAGTGGCCGTGTAACATGTGTGATATCATAAGTGAAACGAATCGCCAGGCCAGGTTTGATGCAGGATGCAGGAGGCTTGGGACTGATGCACGGGGATAATCCAGAGAGAGGGTGTGGGGCGGGAGGCTGGAGGTGGGGGTCGGGATTGGGAGTTCATGTACACTCGTGGCTGATTCATGTCGATGTGTAGCAAAACGAATACAGTATTGTAAAGCAAAACAAACAAACAAAAAAACAAAATGCAGAAAGAAAAAAAAAAGATGCTTATGGAAGCTCCTGATGGGACAGACTGACTGAGGAGGAAACCGGGTCTTCCTCTGATGGGCAGGGCCATGCTCAATACATCTTTAATCCAATTTTCAAAAAAAAATAAAAAATAAAAGATAAAAAACACAGTGGAATATATTAAAAAAAAAGTCAAAACATTGCACAAAGATTTCTATAGAAGGATGTGTATCTATGAGTTTTAATATAATATATCCAAAAGTAGAAATAAAAGGTTCAAAAGTAGAGGAATGGTGCGGTGAATTATAGTGCTTCCTTCCATAATATGAAATGCCATGTAGTTGTTAAAACCATGATATAGGGAAGACATTGGTGGAAATAGGAACCGGTACAGTGATTCTGAAGAGAAATCTGTCAGTACAGTTAAATTATATATTCATATAACCAATTACCCAGCAATTTCACTCCTATGAATACCACAGATCCTCAAGGGACATGTGTGCTTGAAGGCAATATGTAGAGACCCATCCCTAGGGAAATATATGTGCTCTTGAAATAAATAACATTTCTGCAGATGCATGTATTAACAGTAACAGGATTCGTGGGAGAAGTCAGATTGAGATAGTCCACTCTAGAGCTTTACAATTTTATAAAAGAACTCCATCATAGGTGATATAATTATAATAAAAATACCAATATCATCCTTAAAAGACATGTTAAATTTCTAATGCATTAAAAATGTTGCTATAAAATATAGATCATTGCTTTGAAATAAGAAGAATGCTACCTTGTGGAAAGAAGTGTGATAAAAGGTAGAAAACAAGTGAAAGAGAGAACAGAGACACATCCTCACAAATTGCAAATGGAGAAGCAATTTCAGGTTTTGAACAGAATGTAGAGGTTCCAGAGAAAGATTCTTTGTACTCTTGGTCTTGTGTTTGCTTTTTTTGTACAATGATGAGGCAGAATCATACAGATAGCACTTTCAAGATGGTGCCTGTGGCCAAAATGGGTCTAAAAGAAAAGCATGTGAACAGGGATAATGAATAATAATCTATTCCTGTGTGGCTTGCTGCATTCAGCTGTGTTAGTATACTTTGTGTATATTGTTATTTGCTGGTTTAATATACTAACATGTGTTCATCTATTATATATATATGTCTACAAAGGATACATAGATATTCAAAGGTGTATGCCACATTTATATAAGCAGTATATATGTAAGAGGAGTAGAAGGGACCAAGGATTGAGAAAGAAGGTAAAGATAACATAAACTAAGACTAGACCTTGTAATTACCAATGATAAGAGTGCCTTATATGGAGATATATTATTAAAATTCTACATTTGTTGCAAAAAATAAACCAAGTACCGTACTCCTCCAAATTTAAAAACCAAGAGAAAAGACTCATTGGAAAAGACCCTGATGCTGGGAGGGATTGGGGGCAGGAGGAGAAAGGGACGACCGAGAATGAGATGGCTGGATGGCATGACTGACTTGATGGACGTGAGTCTGAGTGAACTCCGGGAGTTGGTGATGGACAGGGAGGCCTGGCGTGCTGTGATTCATGGGGTCGCAAAGAGTCGGACACGACTGCGCGACTGAACTGAACTGAACTGATATGTATTGATATGGAAATGTTAGCATGGGCACAGGTGAATGAAAAAAAGTTACAAAAGAACATTAAAAATTATTGCATATCTCTGAAATATCTAAAAGCATGTTTTTAAAATTTTAATTGTGGTTATCAATGTGATATTTCAGATGATTATTCTTCTATTCTTTATTTTCTGCATTTTAATGATATTTTAGAAGAAATATATAATCTTTTCAAAATTGAACATGGAAAAAAACTATTTTCACGTTTTAAATAGTTAAGAAAACTTTAATTATCATATAAGAAGTAAGCTATTTTTATTTGTAGAAAACACATCCAAACACAGTAAGACTTAATGTGAGAAAAATTAGTTTTCACTGCATACAGAAACAGGAGTTAATTACCCAAATTGAGATTGAAGACTGTTTATTTTGGAAAAATATTAACATTAATATATTTTAATCTATGAGAAGATATTATTGCCTTTTTATACTTTTATAACTTTTTTAAGGAAAATTTCTGAAAACTTATAGAATATGATTTATGACATTTCAAAGAGATGCAACTATTTTATTATTTTAAAACTATCATGTGTTGTGCCAGGTTTAAAATTCGTGCGTGCACTGCTCAGCAATCATTGTAAGCCTAGTAGCCTAGAGGTGGCCTATAGAGACAAAGATGGAAATTCTTCAGGAAAGCCCACGCCCACGAAAGAACTGACCAAACAGCAGTTAACAAGTAACCTGTGCAACCAATCTAAGTTTGCCAGCTGCCTATAATCCTATAAATACTGCTCGAACCCAGAGGTTGGGGCCTCTTGTCTTACTCCACTGCATTGGATGTGGCGGGGGCCCTGACTCGAGTCAGAAATAAGCTTCCCTTTTTGCCTTTTGCTTTGTCGTGGAGGTCTTGTTTTGTCGGTCTTGGGATTCGGACTTTCGGGCACAACATCATGTCTTTTAACATTTGAGGAGTTTGGCAAAAGATTGGTAAATGAGTGAGTGGGCCAGTGCTCAAAGTTTGTGAACATGTCTGGGTGTAATATACTCTACTAAAAGAAAGCAAGACGTAAGAGGAGGATCTTGCTAACCAAAACTGTGGTGTGAATCCAGAGGACAAATAGATGGAAGAACTGTAAGGGTCTCAAGTTTTAAACAACCCACCTGAGTAATTCAGAAATGAATGAAAAAAAAACAAAAAAGAAAGATGGAAGTAATAGCATGAAATTGCTTCCTGAAATTTTAAAATCTTAGCTGCAGAACAAAAATGCATAATTTCTTTTATGAAGACACCTTATTGAATGGAGCTATAAATGTAAACTAGGAGGGTTCTCTATTTTAGGAAGACAAGATGAATATCCTGAGAACTGTGCTAAGGCAGCCTGGTGGAGAGGTAAGGCTCTGGCTTTGGGGAGAGAAGACCTGGGCTCTTGGCTTTACATCTTACTAGCTGTGCACCCTGATTTCTAACCTCTGTGAGGACTATCACATTCCTTTGTTCATGTTGCAATACCTATGCCATCACTTGTTAAAGCAAATGGGATACATTATGTGAAAACCCTTAGTAAATTCTAGAGGACTACTAAGTGGCATTTTTTAATATCCAAAATGAACTCAGTACCATGTTAGGTGAAAGTGAAAACGTTAGTTGCTCGTCCTGTCTGACTCTTTGCACGGATTGTAGGCTGCCAGCTTCCTCTGTTTGTGGGATTCTCAAGGCAAGAATATCGGAGAAGTTTGCCATTTCCATCTCTAGAGGATCTTCCTGACCCAGTGATGGAACCCAGGTCTCCCACATTGCAGGCAAATTCTTTACCATCTGAGCCACCAGGGAAGAGCTTCCTGGTGGTGCAGATGGCAAAAAACATGTTAGTTGAGCCCGTGCAAATGCTCATCAGGAAATCTGGCTCTCGTTTTGGTCTTGTCCTTACTTACTGGTAGCTTAGGCAAGTCATTAACTTCTGTGTGCCTCAGATAATGTTACCCAATCAACCTACTTCCCAGGGTCATTATAAGCAAAAAATGAAATAATTTCTACATATGTATTTGATCTGAAGACTTGGGTAAATCATTTATTTCTNACTTGCCATAGTCTAGAATACTGTCTTTACCTTTTCTCTTTGCTCTCCTTTTGGAACTCCAGTTTTGGTTATTTAAATTCTAGCTCCCAAGTCATTTGACATCTCATATGTGCCATTTCTTTATCTGTGTATTGAAGTCTAGTTTTTGAATCCATTTTCCAAATCACTAATTTTTCCACTCAGCTATGTATAATACACTAATCAATACATTCCTTGATGTCATTGCAATGCCCTTTTTTCACTTCTTGAAGTTATTTTTTTAAATTTTGTCTCTCCATTTTTCATAATAATCTGTTAATTGTTTGTGATACCCTATATTCTCCTCCTTACTTATGTTTTCTGAGTCTTCCAAATAGTTAACAAGGTCAGTTCTTATTACACACAGTTTTGTTTTCCAAGGAAGGCCCATTGGAAAATCCATATCATAGCATTCCTAAAGAGTTGTTTTGTTTTGTACTATGTTAGGGGTATTATTCATCATGATCTGATGTGTGTTAATTTCATAAATCTGGGTCTTACACCAAATGCCTTATGAGTAATGTAAAATTGACCCTTGATATCTGTGTTGAGCAGTCTTATTGTTTCAACACCTCATACACCCCAGGTGCCTTTCTTGGTCCAGCAGGGATGATCTCTTTTATCCCCTTTCATGGAAAAGGCATATATTCCAAAGTCCTGACCTTATGAAAAGGCATTATTTCCATTCTTTTCCCTTGCACATGCCCATTGCCATCTCTTTGACCCTTCATGACAGATAAAATTTCATTCCCTGGCATTTGGTTCTTTAACTGAACTTGATAGCCCCAAAACTGCCCCAGTGTAGGTTAGTTTCTTCTTTGCTTTTGGCATCTGAAGATTTCCACTGTTCTTTTAAAGATTAGACCAGTAAATAGATAAATGATAAATACAACATTTTGCAGCATATCTATGCAGTAGAGGTATGAGCAGTCTACTTTATCCCATTTTACCAGAGTGCTGGAACCAGATGTATGGAGTGCTTCTGTCTTCAACTGTCTCCCTTAGCTCTCTCCACTTCTAACCTCTGTTAGGTAAACTTGGGCATTTTGATCCTTGTACACTGTGTAGGCAATATTGTGACAGCCCTGGCTAATGATAAGGGTTAGAAAGACATGCTTCCATCCTTTTTCCAACAAGTTTAGAAGAGACAGACCACAACAGAGTTCAACACAAAGTTGCTGCTCTTATTGAACCCTTTGGCACATCCTCATCTTCTCCCAGGTGGGAGAAATTGATTAGAATCTGGTTATAGGAAGGAATATAGGATGGCATCACCAATGCAATGAGGATAAACTTGGGCAAACTCTGGGAGATGGTGAGGGACTGGGAGACCGAGTGTGCTGCAGTCCATGGGGTTGCAAAAGAGTCTGACATGACTGAGCATCTGAACAACAACAACATAGGAAGGAAGAGCCTCCCACTCTCCCAGTGGTAGGGCATCTGCCTGCCAATGCAAGAGATACAGAAGATATTGACTCGATCCCTGGGATGGAAAGAGCTCCTGGAGTAGGAAATGGCAATGCACTCCAGTATTCTTGCCTGGAGAATTCCATGGACAGAGGAGCCTGGCATGGGGTCGCAAAGAGGCTGACATGAGTGTGCAAACTGAGCAAACACACACCCTCATCCTCCATACTACAGTTAGCAACACACCAACACTTTGCAGGGTCAAGTAGCTTTCTTTGGCTCTGCCCTAAGCAACCCAAAGCAGGAAGTCCTAGAGTGCTCCTAAAATGATCTGTAAACTGCCAGCTATGCTCTGAATACCATTAGGACAAAGGCTGTTTGGCTGAATTTCAAAATGTATTTTGGCTTTTAAAATACATTTCATAAGACAATAAACACAGTTCAATAATATTTCAAATCTTGATTTATTTTTATCAATTACACACCCTTCCTCCTAACCTTGTTCTGTTTTCACGGATTTGTATTAGAAACCCAACACAGCATAAACTGGCTTTGCTTCAGATGTCTTTGTGTGTCAGTGGGAAAACAGTCATCAGGGTATTCAAAGGGCATCACGATTTTCAGAATCACCAAAAGGGACCTTTGTGGTGATTTTGTGTTTTCCAAAGATTTTCCCTCAGTGGTTGTAAATATCCTTGAAAAGCCATGTGAATGGTATCACAGTTTGTTCAGGAGAAATGTTTGCTTAATTTGTCAGCTGAGATATTTCATAAACAATAGGCCCCCATGAGAAAGCCAAATTCCCAATGTGGTTGACTAACAGTTTGCTGTATTTGCCAAATTGGAGAATTTGGCAATATTATATTCCTCTCAGTGGCAGGATGGGCTTCCCTGGTGGCTCAAATGATAAAGAATCTGTCTACAATGCAGGAGATCCAGGTTCAATCCCTGGGTGGGGAAGATCCCCTGGAGAAGGAAATGGCAACCCACTATAGTATTCTTGCCTGGGAGATCTCATGGACGGGGAGCCTGATGGGCTACAGTCCATTAGTTGCAAAGAGTTGGACATGACTGAGCAACTAACATGCTCTGGCAGGAATTATTTATTCTTTCTAACAAAATGAAATTATTTCAGAGTTAGATGTAAAGTCAACAGCAAGCTTCTCACATTGGATCTCTCAGTTTTACAGATATTTGGGTCTGGTGTCTTTATGATGTCTTTTGGTCCTGTGTTTAACACCTTCTGGATTAAAGATCTGTGGCTAAACTTCACCTGACATAGCAGAATCAGATGAAAACAGGAGGAGGCAAAGGTTCTGCATTGAATGTTTTTGCCTGTGCCTGACACTATTGATTTTCTTATTTTCATTAAACAGTACTAGTTGTATGTGAAAGTAAAAGTGTTAAATGCTCAATCGTGTCCAACTCTTTGCAATGCCAAGGACTTTACCCCACCAGAGTCCTCTGTCCATGGGATTCCCCAGGTAAGAATATTGGAGTAGGCAACCATTACCTTCTCCAGGGGATCTTCCCAACTCAGGCATCAAACCCAGGTCTCCTGCATTGTAGGTGGATTCTTATACCATCTGAGCCACTTGTATGTTTCCTCGCAAAGGATGTTTAAGCATATTCCTTTTGAAATCATATATGATGGTATTTACTATGCAGTGTTTTTAAGAGTAAGACATTAGTTTAGGCACTTTCACAAGCAATATGTTATTTAATCTGAACATACACCTTTTGCATGAAGGAGACATCAATCCTGGCTGTTATTTTTTATGGCCAATTCGATTATCTCCTCTCCTATAATTTGTCTGCATTTCTTCTTTGCCTCCCTTCCCTTAATGCTAAAGTCCTCATTCTTACCTTCGTTGGAACACAGATCAAGTGGCTTTGACACTCAGGCGCAATTACCAATGATGCATTTGCCTCGATGCAAATGTCAGAATGTAGCAGCAGAAAGGTTACCTCCCGCACTGCAGGAATAATCACCCTGCAAGTGCCAGAGCTCTATTCACTCCATGTCTCTTTCGGGTCCAGTTCCAGAGAGGTTTCTCTCATCAGTCACCGAAACTGACCCCTAAATCTACGTCGCCCAGGACAGTCGCACTAATTGGCAATCCCAGGTTTTGTTTTCTCTGAGTGCTCAGGAAAGGAAGTTCCTCTGTGGAAATATCAGGTGGGTTTGACTTCGGGGGACCCATTCTTGAAGGGTTTTTACCTCCCATCTGATAAAGAGCTTCGGTCTTTAGAGCCCGTGGGTCATCCCCCGTTGATGTCTTCGGCCTGGAAAGTCAGGGGGAAGTGTCATCGAGCTTCATTATGAATGCCTGGCATCCCTGTCTCCTTCAGTCTCTGAAGATCTCATCTCTCTTTTTTCCCTGTCTTTAATGATCCCATTAAGGAGAAGACTAGGTGAGGCCAGAGGCACTTCCGGGGGCTCGGGGAGAGAGTGGGAGACAGGCAAACAGGGAACTGGCGTGGGGTAGATGGAGAAGTACGTTTCAGCTCTGATTGCGGCTGCTATTTTGCTCCTCTCTCTCTAGTTTGGAGAGGAGGTAGGGACACTCCTGCTGGCTTTCTCTCCAACGCAGCTGAGACCTTTATGAAATCACTGCAGAGGCAGGGGCGGCAGGCACTATTTTTATCTCCAAATTGATTCAGCTGCAGTGGCTGCTGTGCCTCTGACTTCATTGCTGCCCGGCCCTCCCCCTCGCAACCCTCCCTCCCTGCTTCCGCCTGATTTGGAGACTTCTCTCCGCTCAGCCCCGCGGCCTGGCGGGCGGGGCGCCGGCCTGGCTCTGCTGGTTGCTGATAGCGGCGGGAGCCGACCCTCCGCAGGCTCTGACAGCCCTCAGAGGCGCGCAGCAGACAGCCACTCGGGCCATGCCAGCCTCTAATTGTTCTCCCTGCAATTTCCCCTGCCCTTGGGAACCAGGTTCCACAAAGAAATTTCATCAATTGAAATGCTGCACGCCTGAACATTTGCCCAATGCTGGCCATCCGAGGAAGGTCCGGGCTTGCAGACGCCGTTGCTGGGAGGAAAGGACATTTACAAGCAAGCCTTTTCATCTCCTCTTTCTTCCCTGGTTGATGGGCTTCAAACTGAAGCTTTTGGAGAAGGCGTCTTGCTTGAGGGACTAGGGGAGATTTCCTTGTTCGAGGACCAAAGGCACATGGCTGCCTGTGCCACCTCCGTCTTGCATGGGTTGCTTGAGACTCTCTCTCCCTCTCTCTGACATGCTGGGAGCTTTGCCAGCTCCAAGTAGTTCACATCTCCCTCCCCTGTGCCTAGTGAGTAGGGAGCTGGTCCTCAGAAACAGGTGTTACAGTGGGACCTCTGGGGGCAGGGAAGGGGGCTTATTTAAAGGATCACAGCTTCAGGCGCTGTGATGACTTAGATGGATGGGATGAGGGTGGGGGCTGGAACGGAGACCCAAGAGGGAGGGGATATATCTATACATCTAGCTGATTTTCTTCCTTATATACCAGAAACTAAGATGACATTGCAAAGCAACTATACTCCCAATAAGTTTTTAAAAAAAGAAAGACAAAGTGTTCATTGGTTGTGGATCAGGCTGTCTCCAGGACTCCTTGGTCAATTATTGAAACTCTCAGACTTGACATGGATCCTGTGCTGAGCCTGGTGAAGAATCAGTGAAGGCGGGTGGCGGGCTGGTGGATTAAGTGAGTGACTGAGTGACCCTCATTCAGGGCAAGTTGTGATAGTCTCAGCAAATGTTGGATATGGCAGTCAATGTTCTGGGGGACAACACTGTTGATCTCACTAGAAGGAGCCTATCACCTAGCAGGGGATATGGAATATGAGCAAATCCAAAATGAAGCCTCAATGGAATTAGATACAAGGTGAAAAAGAAGGTGACCGGTAAGGGTTTAGATGCAGGCCTTAGTATACTGATTCCCTGGTGGCTCAGATGGTAAAGAATCTGCCTGCAATGGGGGAGACCTAGGTTCGATTCCTGAATTGGGAAGATCCCCTAGAGAAGGGAATGGCTACCCAAGAATGGTATTCTTGTCTGGAAATTCCACGGACAAAGGAGCCTGGCAGGCTACAGTCCATTAGGTGGCAAAGAGTCGGACAAGACTGAGCGACTCTCACTTTCTTTGACTTTCAGCCTATGTTCTCAATACAGTTCAGTCACTCAGTCATGTCCAGCTCTCTGCAACCCCGTGAACTGCAGCATGCCAGGATTCCCTGTCCATCACTAACTCCCAGATCTTGCTCATACTCATATCCTTTGAGTTGGTGATGCCATCCAACCATCTCATCCTCTGTTGTCCCTTTCTCCTCCTGTCTCCAATCTTTCCCAGCATCGGAGTCTTTTCCAGTGAGTCAGTTCTTTGCATCAGGTGGCCGAGGTATTGGAGTCTCACCTTCAGCATCAGCCCTTCCAGTGAATATTCAGGACTGACTTCCTTTAGGATGGACTGGTTTGATCTCCTTACAGTCCAAGGGACTCTCAAGAGTCTTCTCCAACACCACAGTTCAAAAGCATCAATTCATTAGTGCTCAACTTTCTTTATGGCCCAACTCTCACGTCCATATATGAATACTGGAAAAATCACAGCCTTGACTCTACGGACATTTGTTGGCAAAGTAATGTCTCTGCTTTTTAACATGCTGTCTAGTTTGAGCATAGCTTTTCTTCCAAAGACCAAGCGTCTTTTAGTTTCATGGCTTCAGTCAAACAATCTTCAGTGATTTTGGAACCCAAGAAAATAAAGTCTGTCACTGTTTCCATTGTTTCCCCATCTATTTGCCATGAAGTGACGAGACTGCATGCCATAATCTTAGTTTTTTGAATGTTGAGCTTTAAGCCAACTTTTTCACTCTCCTCTTTCACTTTCATCAAGAGGCTCTTTAGTTTTTCTTTGCTTTCTGCCATAAGGGTGGTGTCATCTGCATATCTGAGGTGATTGATATTTCTCCTGGCAATCTTGATTCCAGTGTGTGCTTCATCCAGCCTGGCATTTCACATGATGTACTCTGCATATAAGTTAAATAAGCAGGGTGAAAATATGCAGCCTTCCTTTTCCAGTTTGAACCAGTCTGTTGTTCAATGTCCATTTCTAACTGTTCCTTCTTGACCTGCATACAGATTTCTCAGGAGGCAGGTAAAGTAGTCTGATATTCCCATCTCCTGAAAAATTTTCCACAGTTTGTTGTGATCCATGCAGTCATAGACTTTGGCATAGTTAATGAAGCAGTGGTAGATTTTTTCTGGAACTCTGTTGCTTTTTCAATGATCCAACGAATGTTGGCAATTTGATCTCTCATTCCTCTGCCTTTTCTATATCCAGCCTGAACATCTGGAAGTTCTCAGATCACATACTGTTGAAGCCTCGCTTGAAGAATTTTGAGCATTACTTTGCTGGCATGTAAGATTAGTACAATGTGCGGTAGTTTGAGCATTCTTTGGCATTGCCTTTCTTTGGGATTGGAATGAAAACTGACCTTTTCCAGTCCTGTGGCCACTGCTGAGTTTTCCAAATTGGCTGGCATATTGAGTTCAGCACTTTCACAGCATCATCTTTTAGGATTTGAAATCGCTCAGCTGGAATTTCATCACCTCTACTAGCTTTGTTTATAGTGATGCTTCCTAAGGCCCACTTGACCTCGCACTCCAGGATATCTGGCTCTAGGTGAGTGAGCACATCATCATGGATATCTAGGTCACGCAGATCTTTTTTGTATAGTTCTTCTGTGTATTCTTGCCACCTCTTCTTAATATCTTCTGCTTCTATTAGGTCCATACGGTTTTTGTCTTTTATTTTGCCCATCTTTGCATGAAATATTTCCTTGGTATCTCTAATTTTCTTGAAAAGATCTCTAGTGTTTCCCCTTCTATTGTTTTCCTCTATTTCTTTGCATTGATAACTGAGGAAAACTTTTCTCTCCTTGCTATTCTTTGGAACTCTGCATCCAGATGGGTATATCTTTCCTTTTCTCCTTTGCCTTTCATGTCTCTTCTTTTCTCAGCTATTTATAAGGCCTCCTCAGACAACCATTCATTTGCCTTTATGCATTTTTTTTTCTTGGGGATGGTTTTCATCACAGTCTCATTACAATGTTATGAACCTCCCTCCATAGTTCTCAGGCACTCTTTCTATCCAATCTAATCCCTTGAATCTATTTGTCACTTCCACTGTATAATCATAAGGGATTTAATTTAGGTTATACTTGGATAGTCTAGTGGTTTCCCCTACTTTCTTCAATTTAAGTCTGAATTTTTAGATAAGGAGTTTATGGTCTGAGCCACAGTCATCTCCCAGTCTTGTTTTTGCTGACTTTGTAAAGCTTCTCCATCTTTTTTTTTTCCTTGCTGACTGTATAGAGCTTCTCCAACTTTGGGTGCAAAGAATATTATCAATCTGATTTTGGTATTGACCATTTGGTGATGTCCATATGTAGAGTCATCTCTTGTGTTGTTGGAAGAGGGTGTCTGCTATGACCAGTGCGTTCTCTTGGCAAAACTGTTATTCTTTGCTTTTCATCATTTTGTATTTCAAGGCCAAACTTGCCTGTCACTCCAGGTATCTCTTGACTGCCCACTTTTACATTCCAGCCACCTATGATGAAAAGGACATCTTTTTTTGGGTGTTAGTTCTGTAAGGTCTTGTAGGTCCTCATAGAACCATTCAACTTCAGTGTATTCAGTATTCCTGATTGGGGCATAGACTTGGATTACTGTGATATTGACTGGTTTGCCTTGGAAACGAACAGAGGTCATTGTGCCATTTTTGAGATTGTACCCAAACACTGCATTTCAGACTCTTGTTGACGATGAGGGCTACTCCATTTCTTCTAAGGGATTCTTGCCACAGTAGTAGATGTAATGGTCATCTGAATTAAATTCACACATTCCAGTCCATTTTGGATCACTGGTTGCTAAAATGTTGATGTTCACTCTTGCCATCTTCTATTTGACCACTTCCAGTTTGCCTTGATTCATGGACCTAACATTCCAGGTTCCAATGCAATGTTGTTCTTTACTTCTGGCATCAGATTTTACCATCATCTTTTAATGTCATGTCTTTTTGCCCATGTACTAGGTAATGATAAATGGATATTATTTGGATATGAAAGAAACAGAAGAACAATATTTGGGTCTGTTGCTGTCCAACAAGGCAGCTAGCTAGTCAGTAGCTTGGAGTGATTGGAGTGGTGGATACATAAAAGGAAGCAATCAGAAATCTAGAGACCAAAGGATACTTCTATGCTCAGTCACTTGGTCATGTCTGACTCTTTCTGGCCCCGTGGACTGTAGTCTGCCAGGTTCCTCTGTGCGTGGAATTTTCCAAGCAAGAATTTAGAGTGGGTGTCATTTCCTACTCCAGGGGACCAAAGGGTACAGGCTACTAAATATGAGACTTAGACATTTAAACATATTTTGCTGGTAATAGATCATCCTTGAAGGTCCACAAGCAGGGAGGTGACTTGATCAGAACTATGTTTCTTAAAGATACATATACTGGCTGTGTCTAAGGTAGTTTTGAGTGTTGTGTTTTCTGCTTTATCTGTTTATGCATCTATTATCGTATTTAATTCTTAAAACAAGCCTGTGAGTAAGGTAGAACAAGTGATATAGATAGAAAATTTCTACCATCACCAGAGAGACAGAAGAACCATGAAAAGATCCACAGAGAAGTAAAACAAAACAAACTCATAGCTTTGAAAAGCAGTTTTCTTCCCCTGCCACACTGGCCTATAGGTGAATTTCTTCTTGTGTCGGGAGCTATTGATATGTTATAGTCCCAGGAGTTGAACTACAGCGCTAGACACTGATAACCCTGAAGAGAAGGCAAAAGTCATGTTACAAAGTAGCTTCAAATTTGCCCTAAGAAAGACAACAATCACAATAGCAACAACAATTCAGAGCCATTTAAAAGAAAACCATTTGGCTTCCTTTGGTTGCTGTAATGGTAAAGAATCTGCCTGCAATGCAGAAGACCCGGGTTTGATCCCCTAGAGGAGGGAATGGCAACCCAGTCCAGTATTCTGGCCTGGAGAATCCCATGGACAGAGGAGCCTGACGGGCTATAGTCCATTGGGTGGCAAAGAGTCAGACACGACTGAAGCGACTGTGCAGACATGAGCACAGCCTTGGTAAACTAATTAACTTCTCTGACCCTAAACTTTCTCATTTATAAATTTATAAAAAATTATAGCCATTGCTATTTCTCTGGACCATTGAGAGGATTCAGTGTGAGCTGTATAAACCATGTAGTGAGTGACCAGTATACAGTTGAAGCTACCTGAAGATAGATATATATGTATTAATGTGTACATAAAAGGCAAATAGGCTATTCTGGCTCCAGATCAGGACACATGAAGAATGTTTATCAGACTGATGTAAAGTCTTCATTCCAAGTTCCTAAAAATTATCACTCCTCTTTTGAAAAAATCCACAAGTTTTTCCAGCTCCCTGGTGAGAGACTGTAAATTCACAGACAGAAAATTGCCTGTTTCCCTCCCATCAGTCTCGTCATGGATGTGAAACACAAATAGAGCTTGGTCTTCTGAGAGAGAGTTTGTATGGCTTTAGTCAGGTGCAAATCCCAGTGTAAAGGTAAAGTTTGATTTTTGTTACTGAGATAAACCAGTTGCTTCAGGCCTAAGCTACTGTCCCCTCCCTACCCTTAATCCTGCATTCTTTCCAGACCCCAATAAACAGAGCAAATTTTACTGGCTGCTTCATTCACAATACATTATTGCCTCTTTTGTTTGTGATATATTCCTGGCTTAAATAAGCTGCAGGTACTTATAAAGCCATTTCCTCTTCTGATTGCACCAGTAACAGTTGCAACATGAAATAGTCCTATTTTTTTCCTCTTAGCTTCTTCTATTTGGGGAAAAGGTTTTCCTCTAATTTTCATCAAAGCAGCTGCCTCTCCCAATCTCTTAGACAGCAAAGTAAATGGAAAAAGAACCTTCTTAAACAAGCTAAACCAAGAACACTGTTTAAAAGGTCTTTAAGAAATAAAGCGAGCATTTGAAGTGAGAGAAACAAATGCCTTGTGAAGCTTAAAAACTAAATCCCCTGAGAGGTAGGGGTAAGCAGATACCTTTTCTTCCCTCGAAGCACCTCCAGTGCCTCTAAGGAGCTCGCTAGCCTAATCTTTTGCTGGCCACTCTAGCTAAGAAATACGAAAGAGCCCAGTTAAAACTATGTTCATCTTCTGGGAAAGGCAACTGAGAGCTTTGAATGCATTTTTTTTTCATCATCCTTTTTCCTGCAGCCCCAATTATTCTAGGTTCTTCTGTTTCTGGCCATTTCTATTATTTTTTAATAGAGCTTGGGTGGTCACATGAGCAACCTTCTCACGAAGACTGGGTTGTTCGTGGGTGAGCCAAATGTTTCTTTAGCATAACGTTTTGGAGAGGTGATGGCATTTTTTCAGATCCAAATAACAGCTGTTTTTAGCATTAAAGGTAAAAAGAAAGGGAAAGGAGAGAGAGGAAAAGAGAAATTAGTCAACCTTTCCATACTCTGTTTCCAGTGTTTTCCTACCATTTTCAATGCACCTTCCTGTGCTCTCAGAGCTGCCTGTCAGTCTGTTAGGTGCCAAGGAAGGGAGGCACCTTGCCCAGGGCAAGAGAATCTGGCTCCAGTGAGCTGAATGTTAGGGAAAGAAGGACCATCTCAGCCTAGATCTTTATGCTCATCCAGCAGGGAATGCCAGGGAGGACTGAATTAGACAGTCTTTAATGGGGAGGCTCTTGGAGGCCTCCAAATGAGGACAGGTGTGATTGGGAGATGGATTGCTAATTTTTAGCAAGGAGAACTGTTCAGTGAAGCTTCTGTACTATGGGAAGGACCTGGGGGGAAATCAAGAAAAATAAACAAACAACAAAACAAACAATGTGTTCTTTGTCTGGATATCTTTGGGAACATCTGAGCCACACTGATGACTTTGTGAAAAAATACAGAGGCTCAATTTAAAACACTTTTGTAGTTGATTTTTGATTTGTTGATTTGACCAAATGAATACGGAATAAATTACCAAGGTTGCCTCTTATTTCTAAATATATTTTTCCATTGTCTATATGAAAGAAAATTTCAAAACAGCAAAAATTAGTGGCAAGTTTGCTATTGTCGACTTAAAAAATAGTCACAACCTGAAAGTTGAAACTTATGTTTTATTCATCAGAATTTTTAGGACTTAAGCCAACGGGGCGGCGTGTCAAGTAGCCCTGAGAGAACTGCTCTGAGGAGGAGAGGGGAGAAGCCAGGTTATATAGAAGTTTTGCAACAAAGGGCAGGTAGTCTGAACATCAAAAGACTGTTATTAATTAAAGAAAATAAGCTGTCCCAAGTTAAGGAATTTAGTGCTTTGCTATATATGGGAAAATGCAAGAGACTGAATTCACTGAAATCATTCATTCATATACATCTAAGCTATCTGGGCTTCCCCAGTGGCTCAGACAGTAAAGCATCTGCTTGCAATGTGGGAGACCCAGGTTTGATCCCTGGGTTGGGAAGAATCCCTGGAGAAGGAAATGGCAACCCACTCCGGTACTCTTGCCTGGAAAATCCCATAGACAGAGGAGCCAGGTAGGATAGAGTCCATGGGGCTGCAAAGAGTCAGACATGACTGAGAAATTTCACTTTCACTTTCAAGCTATCTGGGGCCAGTGTTCTGTGTTTTTCACATCCTGAGATCCCTTGGGGCTCACCATAGGGAGTGGCTGCAGTCTGATGGCTGCTGATTGCAGGTGTTTTTCTCCTTCTTGAGTGCCCTGGAGTGCTGGAAACCCTGTTGACTGTGACATCCTTGTTTATTGATATGGCCAGAAGTATTCCAAGTCTTACTATCTTTCATAAAAAGAGAAGCCACAATCATCTCTGAGCTGGAATACTGCAACCCAACTTTGGTGGCTCAAATGCTGATAAGAGTAAGCACTTGGTAGGTGATGCCCATAGTTCAAGGCCATTATGAGTTTCAAGACACTCATGTTACACACACATCATGGCCTTAAAGTGTGTTCTTTGCACAAGCAGGAATGTTTGTTACTGGTATGCAATATTTTTCTATAAGGGATGCAAAATATGCATCTTATAATTTCATATTTACTTGTGCTTCCCATGATATAGCACATTTTCAAAGTTTTAACCATTAAAGACAATTGTCATTCAATTAAACAAAAAAATCATAAATTGGTACAGTAGTCAAAAAGAGTTAAAAAGTAGCTGGACTTTCATGTCTCCTTCTGTAATAGATATTCTCAAAATACCTTTTTTTCACCAAATTTTTTACTAGATTAGTTTAAATAATGAGATTAAAAACTATTTTAAATGTATATGAAAATGTATATCAGTGGTAGGGACAATGTAGGTGCTCAATAAATGTTTTTGCTTCCTTCCAAGAAGGTTAGTCTGGCTCAGGTGGTAAAGAATCTGCCTGCAATGCAGGAGACCTGAGTTCAGTCTCTGGATTGGGAAGATCCCCTGGAGAAGGGAATGGCTACCCACTCCAGTATTCATGCCTAGAGAATTCCATGGGCAGAGGAGGCTAGTGGGCTATGGTCCGTGGGGTGGCAAAGAGTCAGACACAACTGAGTAACTAACACTTTCAGTTCACACAAGCAAGTTAAAAATATTTCAGTCTCATTAGTGAGATCATTCAATATACAAAACAGATATTTCCAAAGGGAAAGACTTTGAATAATGGGAAAGGCTCTTCCAGATATCAGCCTTAGAATTGATCCTTACTTGGGAAGAGCATAAGACTCATTCTTTTTCAACAAGGAGAACATCATGTCCATTAGCCTTGGGAAGAATTACATAAAATACTCATGTCTTTGAATGAAGACCGAGTTTGTGTCATGGAAATTAGGGCCAGAAAGACGAAGAGCTATATAAATGATGAGTTCCATGTAACTGAGGCAAAAACACTGAGCTTTGAAACTGGTACTTTGCCCAGTTGTAGACAGTGTTTCAGAAAAGGCAATGGCACCCCACTTCAGTACTCTTGCCTGGAAAACCCCATGGACGGAGGAGCCTGGTAGCCTCGCTAAGAGTTGGACACGACTGAGCGACTTCACTTTCGCTTTTCACTTTCATGCATTGGAGAAGGAAATGGCAACCCACTCCAGTGTTCTTGCCTGGAGAATCCCAGGGACAGGGGAGCCTGGTGGGTTGCCATCTATGGGGTCACATAGAGTCGGACACGACTGAAGTGACTTAGCAGCAGCGCAGCAGACAGAGTTTGCCCAATACAAAAGATTCCTGATGTGAGCATATTGGCATTAACACCAGGAACTGGTACTGTCAGTGTGGCAGCCTGCCTGGCAGAGTGAATGATACAGATCATGAACACTGAAAAACAACAGAAGAGAAGCATGACCTAGCCACCTCTGCCCACAGATGAGAAAAGATGGCAGCTAATGAGAGGGTCAGTCTTGTGAGACAATTTAAACACCTCATTTAATCTCTGTAACGTCAAAAGGTAAATATCATTATTACTATTTCAAAGAAGAAGGAACTGAGGTTGTTTAATTTCCCCTTGGCCATCTGTTAAGTAGTTGAACAAGAAACAGGACCTGGGCATGTTTAATTTTAAAGCTCAACCTCTTATACCATACCCTTTCCCGTTTTATAATTTTATCTAGTTTTTATTTCTAAAACACTTAAAAATAACTGTGAGTGAATTCTGAAGTTCATAATATAAAATATTTTATTTTTTCCCAATGAATCTTTTAATTGCCTCTTGGAAGCCCCAAGTGAAAATATCACTTTTAGTTATCTCTAAAGATCTGGATCAAATCTAAGTGGTCCTAAGTTGATTGTTTTCATCAGTGTTGAAATGATGGGATAAAATGGAACATTTCTCTGTCACCAACTTATACAATATAATAAAAATAAGTACTAAAAACTTCTTTAAAAAATAATAATAATAAAAACTTCTTTAAAGGTGCATGGTGTTTTAAGGCAATGGGTTTTAATTATCATCTTCACCATTATCATTATCATAATTGCAATGGACTGAATGTTTGTGTTCCTCCCAAATTCATAGGTTGAAATCCTAAACTCCAATGTGATGGTATTAGGTGAGGGAGGCTTAGGTCATGAGGGTGGAGCCTTCAAGAATGGGATGTGTGTGTGCTAAGTTGCTTCAGTCATGTCCAGCTCTTTGCAACCCTATGGACTGTAGCCTGCCAGGCTCCTCTGTCCATGGGATTCTCCAGGCAGGAATACTAGTGTGGGTTGCCATGCCTACTCCAGGGGATCTTGCCTCACAAATGGGGTAAGTACCCTTGTAAAAGAGACCCCCAAAGAGCTAGCTCTCTTGCCCCTTCTTCCCTATGAAGAAACAAGGAGTCAACAGTCTGCAACCAAAAGAGAGTTCTCACCATAGCCTGACCACGCTGGCTCCTCATTCTCAGACTCCCAGCCTCCAAAACTGCAAGAAATAAATTTCTCTTTTTTCTTTAAACCACCCGGTCTATGGCATTTGGTTATAGCAGCCCAAACAAAACAATGATTATTATTTTTAGTCATTTGAGTGTAAACTGATAAAACAGAGAAAAGCAAGGCTTCTGGGATTAAAACCAGGCGCAGGTAAGTGAGGCCTGCAGGACACCTTTCTCTCTCTCTCTCCTAAACTGCACTGAGGGGACTCTGAAGCATTCCTATTGTGCAGGAAACCCAGCTGGAAAATTCTCAGTTTAGCCATTCGTTAGTGTGTGTGTGTGTGCTTTATTTGTAAGAACTGCAGTAGCCTTGTATATGCTATGAATGTAAAGGTAACTCACATAGGACTCTTGACCCCCTCAAAGGTAAAGAATCTAGACATGAAGATTCGTTTTCATGACAAGTCGTGGTCAGTGTCTGTCCATCATCACTTTCCCATGAAGGCATCACTAGCTTTTCCACATATGCACTGCTCCATTTCAGCACTCACCTACACATCTACCCAGAAGACTCAGTCCTGCAGTGCTTTTCGCCTGGGTCTCGTCTGTTCTCTTATGATTCAAAGGAGTTGGTGGGGAGTTGAGGGCCTTACCTCTCTCTTCTCCCTTCTTGTCATTTGTCTTTTGCTAATAAAAGTTTTAAGTATATTTTCAGTGTTCAGAATATGGATGGAACCAAATGATCAATTCTTTAGAAATGTACTTAATATTTCTGTTTAGAAAACTACAGCCATTTCTTAAGTTCTGAATATATAACATGTGATAGCAAGACAGATAACCCTTCAGTGTCTGGACAAAAGATCTATTCCCTAAGGCATCATACTCCCACTCAGTGTGTGCTGTGAGAGATTACTGCTTTCGCTCTTTTTTCTTTCCTTGAATCAGATCAATGTCTAACATGGCTGTAGCAAGGAACTCGGGTCAGCTATGAGCTGCTATAATTCTGTCTGACTGTGCCACGTGGAGTGGAATGTTCTGTGGAAACTATTGTATAATACTAGACTGACCTACACTCTTCAACCTAGAACACACAAACGCATACACATGGTGGTTATAATACTAGACTGACTCACACTTTTCAACATAGAACACACACATACGGTGTGTGGAACAAGAAAACAGGAGCTGGTACCTCAAGAAATGGAAGGAGCAAGAAGTAAGGTCTCAGTAAGTAAATTTGTTATAACTGGCAAGAAACAATTAGTGTCAGCCATATTACTGATAAAAATAGCATTTACAGGCCTACTGTAAAATCTTACCTTTTTTACTGGTATTTCCCTGGAATGCACATATATATCTGAATTATTAGAGTATAATTGAGTTAACTTTCAGGTACTCTCCTGCGTAGCTGAAATTTATAGATGATGCCATGATAGGCCCTAATGTGGGCATTTGGTGGTTTCCTGTATCATGGAAAGAGTCAATTTTTCTGTAGCTTTGTCTCAGATTCTCTTTCTCTAGGCTCTAGAGTCAGGCTCCTTAAGTTCTATCCTGCATCCTCCATGGTTCAGCTGTGAGACTTTAAGCAACTTATGACCCTCAGTAAAATGTGGATTGTATCACATACTGTTTGGGCTTCCCTGGTGGCTCAGTGGTAAAGAATCCGCCTGCAGTGCAAGAGACCCAGGTTCAATCCTCTGGATTGGGAAAATACCCTAGAAGGCATAGCAATCCACTCCAGTATTCTTGCCTAGAGAATCCCATGACAGAGGAGGCTGGCAAGCTACAGTCCATAGGGTTGCACAGAGTTGGATACAACTGAAACAACTAAGCAGCAGCACGTACTGCTTACTTTGTAAGTTGCTGCTGCTGCTGCTGCTAAGTTGCTTCAGTCGTGTCCGACTCTATCGACCCCAGAGACGGCAGCCCACCAGGCTTCCCCGTCCCTGAGATTCTCCAGGCAAGAACACTGGAGTGGGTTGCCATTTCCTTCTCCAGTGCATGAAAGTGAAAAGTGAAAGTGAAGTCGCTCAGTTGTGTCCGGCCCCATGGACTGCAGGCTACCAGGCTCCTCCATCCATGGGATTTTTTCCAGGCAAGAGTACTGGAGTGGGTTGCCATTGCCTTCTCCTGTTAAGTTGCTATGAGGATGAAATGAGTTAATGCAAGTGGCATGCCAGAACAGCAACTCCCAAAGGTCTGCAACCTTCTCCTTCTCCTCTGTCTCCACCTCCTCCTCCTCTGTCATCATCACCATCAACTCTCATCGGCCAACACCTTCCCACCTCTGTGGTACACACCTCATCACTTTCTATCTCCTTTTCTCATTGCATTTAACTGTCAGAGTATCTCACGTCAGTAACCTTCACCAAAGAAATTTTGTTGTTGTTGGATTTTTTTTTTCCCTTTCTCTACTTTCTTTACAGTCTTTCTTTTGGTAATTCCAATCTCTCCTTAAATAACACATGTATGCAAATAATTTTTCTAATTATATTTCTAAATGTATCTTCCCCTCAATATCAAGTCCCACAAATCCAGCTCTACTATTAACTATTTCCTAGATGTAACACCCAGAGAAGGCAATGGCACCCCACTCCAGTACTCTTGCCTGGAAAATCCCATGGACGGAGGAGCCTGGTAGCCTGCAGTCCATGGGGTCACTAAGAGTTGAACACAAGTGACTTCGCTTTCACTTTTCACTTTCATGCATTGGAGAAGGAAATGGCAACCCACTCCAGTGTTCTTGCCTGGAGAATCCCAGGGACGGGGGAGCCTGGTGGGCTGCCGTCTATGGGGTCGCACAGAGTCGGACACGACTGAAGCGACTTAGCAGCAGCAGCAGCAGATGTACCACCACAATCTCAAACCAAATCAGCATCAGTTGAAGTAACACTTGATATTACCGTGTGCCCTATGAGGTGCTGAGAAGCGCTCTTTCTACTCAAACCCTTATAATGACACAAATAATCTCAGTGTTGCACTGACTGTGCAATTCTCAAGAAAGCATTTAAGTTTCCCTCTCACCTCAGAGAACTAAGATACTTCAATTCATCTGCACTAGACCTATACATTTTCTAGGGATGATTGATCTCAAATAAGAAGTTTTCAAATTACATAATTAATTGAAGTTTTTAGGAGTTGTTCAAAATCAGTTTTCCAGTAGAATTATGGATCTTTGTGCTTGAAGGAATTTGGGCCTCCTGCCATCTCCCATGGATGTGATAAGCACAAGTCACTGAGTTCAGTGTCTGGGATATGAAGAAACCCAAAACAGATCTTTCCTTCAACCACATGCTGATTTATTAGGATTGAAGATATGCAAGAAAGTTGAGTAGACTACTGTGTGCCAAGATCTGAAATGGCAAATCCTACAGAAACATTAAAAACAGCAAACAGGGAATGGTGGCCCAACACTTCAATGGTATATAATTATCTCTAATTTGGACAAATTACAAAGATGTGGGCTGAGAACTCAGAGGAAGCATGGTTTCCTTATCTCTTCCCTCAGTGTTCAGTGTATCCACCAAGTCAGTCGCACACTCAGGTACTGAGGTCTCTAGTTCTTACCTACCTGAAGTTAAATTTTTCTTTCTTGCTTGCTAAATGTGAATAGTTGCATAGTAGTTAATCTCTCCCTCCCAATTTGAACCTTCTTTGAGTGTGCACAGTTATTCTCTGTTGTTACAGGCTACTCAACTGGGCAGATTTGGGCTCCTTCACTAAAGCACTAACCACATACTTTGAGAGTGGGTCTGGATGCAGATATAGTTGAAATCACCACATGGTAAAAATAGCTTCTGTATTCTTCAGATCCAAATCACTCATTACATTTGAGCATTTATTTTTTCCATCATCCAGACAGCACATTTTAAATATATTTAATTAACTCCTATGTCCCACAAACCAACGGTACCATATAGAGCCAAAGGTAATTTAGTGTGTGGGTAGCTCTAATAAGAACCAGGTGCTTGGTTTTCTATGAACGGTACTCTGGCTTTCTTAGTGTTTTCACAAGGTTCTTGCCATTCACTATATATTTCTTTTGCATAATGGAAAGAAAGACTTAGACATATCATCATGCCTATTCGTTACATTTTGATCCTTTAGTGTGCAGTTGAAACACGCTATAAATTTCTTTCCTGTAAAGCACAGGTCTGGCTCCAATATGCATGGTGCCACTATCCCCAGAAGTTTGGCTCCTGATGTTTGAAAAATTCCACTCCAAAAGCTCCACTTCACTGAAGTTTGGTGTTAAATGTTACCATTTTATTCCATTGAACGAAGCCTGTGGTCTTCGTTCAAAATCCTGAATATCCTTAATAGACATATATAGTATCTAGAGAAATAGTACTGATGCACCTGTTTGCAGGTCAGGAATAGAGACACAGATGTGGAGAATGGACGTGTGGACATGGTGGGGGAGGAGAGAGGAAGATGAATTGAGAGTGGCATTGACATAGATACACTATCTTGTGCAGAATAGATAGTTAGCAGGAAGCTGCTATACAGCACAGAGAGCTCAGCTCAGTGCTCTCTGATGACCTAGAGGAACAGGAATGACAGGGATGGGGGAGGTTCAGGAGGGAGGGAGTATCTGAATACATATAGTAGAGTCACACTCTTGTATAGTAGAAACTAGTACAACACTGTAAAGTAATTATCCTCCAATAAAAAATAAATTAAAAAATATCAAAATGTCCAAAATCACACACAATAAAGGTCCTACTACATCAGAGTACTAAACTAGACAGCATGCATGCTAAGTCGCAGCAGTCATGTCTGACTCTGTGCGACCCCATGGATAGCAGCCCACCAGGCTCCTCTGTCCCTGAGATTCTCCAGGCAAGAATACTGCAGTGGGTTGCCATTTCCTTCTCCAATGCATGCATGCATGCAAAATCGCTTCAGTCCTGTCAGAGTCTATGAGACCCCATGGACAGCAGCCCACCAGACTCCTCTGTCCAGAGGATTCTCAGGCAAGAATACTGGAGTGGGTTTCCATTTCCTTCTCCAAAACTAGATAGTATAATTACAATTTAAAAACCCACTGAGTTCTAAACTTCCATAAAACAATAAGCTTTTTTCACAGTTACTCGAACATAGTACTGTGCTCACAGAGGGATTCCTCTACCTTTAGCAAGAAAGAAAAAATGACATTCTATTCCACTTCATATTCTTGCCTTGAGGACCCCATGAACAGTATGAAAAGGTGAAAAGATATGACACTGAAATATGAACTCCCCAGGTCACTAGGTGCTCAATATGCTGCTGGAGAAGAGTGGAGAAATAACACCAGAAAGAATGAAGAGACAGAGCCAAAGTGAAAACAATGCCCAGTGGTGGATGTAACTGGTGATGGAAATAGAGTCTGATGCTATGAAGTGCAATATTGCATAGGAACCTGGAGTGTTAGGTTCATGAATCAATGTAAATTGGAAGTGGTCACACAGGAGATGGGAAGAGTGAACATCGATATTTTAGGAATCAGTGAACTAAAATGGACTGGAATGGGTGAATTTAAGTCAGATGACTGTTACATCTACTACTGTGGGCAAGAATCCCCTAGAAGAAATTGAGTAGCCATCGTTCTCAACAAAAGAGTATGAAATGTAGTGCTTGAGTGCAATCTCAAAAATGACAGAATGATCTCTGTTCATTTCCAAGGCAAACCATTCAGTAATACAGTAATCCAAGTCTATGCCCCAACCAGTAATGCTGAAGAAACTGAAGTTGAACAGTTCTATGAAGACCTAAAAGACAATCTAAAACTAACACCCAAAAAGATATCATTTTCATTATAGGGGACTGAAATGCAAAAAGTAGAAAGTCAAGAGATACCTGGGGTAACAGGCAAATTTGGCCTTGGAGTACAAAATGAAGAAGGACAAAGGCTAACAGAGTTTTGCCAAGAGAACACACTGGTCATAGCAAGCACCCTCTTCCAACAACACAAGAGAAAACTTTACACATGGACATCACCAGATGGTCAACACCAAATCAGATTGATTATATTCTTTGCAGTCAATGATGGAGAAACTCTATACAGTCAGCAAAAACAAGACCAGGAGCTGACTGTGGCTCAGATCATGAACTTCTCATGGACAAATTCAGAATTAAATTGAAGAAAGTAGGGAAAACCACTAGACCATTCAGGTATGACCTGAATCAAATCCGTTATGATTATACAATGGAAGTGAGAAATAGATTCAAGGGATCAGATCTGATAGACAGAGTGTTTGATGAACTATGGATGAAAGTTCGTGACATTGTATAGGAAGGAGGCAGGGATCAAGACCATCCCCAAGAGAAAGAAATGCAAAAGGGCAAATGGTTGTCTAAGGTGGCCTTACAAATAGCTAAGAAAAGAAAGGAAGTCAAAGGTAAAGGAGAAAAGGAAAAATATACCCATTTGAATGCAAAGTTCCAAAAAATAACATGGAGAGAAAAGAAAGTCTTCCTCAGTTGTCAATGCAAATAAGTAAAGGAAAACAATAGAATATGAAAGACTAGAGATCTCTTCAAGAAAATTAGTGATACCAAGGGAACATTTCATGCAAAGATGGGCACAATAAAGGACAAAAACAGTATGGACCTAACAGAAGCAGAAGATATTAAGAAGAGGTGGCAAGAATACACAGAAGAAATATACAAAAAAGATCTTCATGACCAAGATAATCATGATGGTGTGATCACTCATCTAGACCCAGACATCCTGGAATGTGAAGTCAAGTAGGCCTTAGAAAACATCACTATGAACAAAGCTAGTGGAGGTGATGGAATTCCAGTTGAGCTATTTCAAATCCTGAAAGATGATGCTGCGAAAGTGCTGCACTCAAGATGCCAGCAAATTTGGAAAACTCAGCAGTGGCCACAGGACTGGAAAAGGGCAGTTTTTCATTCCAATTCCAAAGAAAGGTAATGCCAAAGAATGCTCCAACTACTGCACAATTGCACTCATCTCACATGCTAGTAAAGTAATGCTCAAAATTCTCCAAGCCAGGCTTCAACAGTACATGAACGTGAACTTCCAGATGTTCAAGCTGGACTTAGAAAAGGCAGAGAAACAAGAGATCAAATTGCTACCATCCACTGGATCATTTAAATAGCAAGAGAATTACAGAAAAACATCTGCTTTACTTACTACATCAAAACCTCTGACTGTGTACATCACAACAAACTGCAGAAAATTCTGAAAGAGATGGGAATACCAGACCACCTTACCTGCCTTCTGAGAAATCTATATGCAGGTCAAGAAGTAACAGTTAGAACTGGACATGGAACAGACTGATTCCAAAGAGAGAAAGGAGTATGTCAAATTTGTATATTGTCACCCCACGTATTTAACTTATATATAGAGTACATCATGAGAAATGCTGGGCTGAATGAAGCACAAGCTGGAATCAAGATTGCCGGAAGAAATATCAATCGCCTCAGGTATGCAGATGACACCACCCTTATGGCAGAAAGTGAAGAAGAACTAAAGAGCCTCTTGATGAAAGTGAAAGAGGAGAGTGAAAAAGTTGGCTTAAAAAACTCAACATTCAGAAAACTAAGATCATGGCATCAAGCCCCATCACTTCATGGCAAATTGAAGGGGAAACAACGGAAACAGTGGCTGACTTTATTTTTTGGGCTCCAAACTCACTGCAGTTGGTGAATGCAGCCATGAAATTAAAAGAAGCTTGCTCCTTGGAAGAAAAACTATGACCAATCTAGATAGCATATTAAAAAGCAGAGAGATGTTACTTTGCCAACAAAGTCCATCTAGTCAAAGCTATGGTTTTTCCAGTACTCATGTATGGATGAGAATTGGACTATAATGAAAGCTGAGCAGCTAAGAATTGATGTTTTTGAACTGTGGTGTTGGAGAAGACTCTTGAGAGTCTTTTGGACTGCAAGGAGATCCAACCAGCCCATCCTAAAGGAAATCAGCCCTGAATATTCATTGGAAGGACTGATCCTGAAGCCAAAACTCCAATACGTTGGCCACCTGATGCAAAGAACTGACTCATTGGAAAAGACCCTGATGCTGGGAAAGATGAAGGCGGGAGAAGGGGACGACAGAGGATGTGATGATTTTATGGCATCACTGACTCGATGGACATGATTTTGAGCAAGCTCTGGGAATTGGTATTGGACAGGGAAGCCTGGTGTGCCACAGTTCATGGGGTCACAAAGAGTCAGACACGACTGATCAACTGAACTGACTGAACTGATTCCTTCCATGTTTTAACTTAAAATTCAGAGATTCCACTAATACCTAGCAGATAGAGAAATGGTGTTCACAATTGCCAAAAGATCTGAGGTGTACAGCAGTGGTGACAACCCCCACCAGCTGCCCCAGAAGAAGCAGGTTAGCTGTGATGGCAACTCTATGCTAAGAACTATGCAATTAGCACCTCTGTTTTGTGTAATGATTGAAGAATTTGTCTCAAAAAGCACTTATACCATCAACCACCAGAAGAAATCTGTCCATGCCATTTCAGTGTGATAGTATTTATAGATAATTCCAAAGTTCACATTATTCTAGTTAATTTTAAAAGTGTTCCCCCTCAAATCTCAAGTTTTGTTGCAATATATTGTTGCTTCTAAATGTTTATAATCATCAGGAGCTGAGTTTCAGTATAATTCCAGGCAAGACTTTTTATAATAGAGTGCTAATATTCTTTAAAAGAATAATTCTGGGACATTTCCCATATCAGCATCTGGCTTTTTCATAGCTCCCTATGGAAAGGACTTACAAGGGAAAGCAGTGGAATAATTACATTTATTAACAGTTTATTTTATGTGTGAAATTTTTTGCACATCTGTAAGCAGCCCACACTTTCAGGTACCAACTGGTTTTGTTTTCTTTTATTTGTCTCTGAGTACCTGACAGGAATGATAACATCTAGCAAGGCATCTCAACCAGTACACACACACACACACACACACACGCATGTACACTTCAGTGAGTATTCAATAAGATTCAGTTCCATAATGAATATCTGGAGTTTGTTGGATGAAACACATTATTCCAATACACAAATTTTTCTCTTGTAATCAAATTATTTTCAGGAAATTCACTAGTCACACTAATTTCAAATTAAGGAACAATTAAATAGACAAAATATGGAGAAGAGTTCAACAGCCCAGACATGTAAATAGAAATAACAAGAGAGCAGCAGTTCTTCAGCTCCACTGAGGTAGCAAAAGAAAGACAAGTGTGACCATGCAAAGATTTGCAAAACATGGGCAATATGCTATTTTTTTAGGAAGAGGATCTATAAAATTCACTGGCTTCTCAGTGAGACCTACTGTCCTACCTTTTATATTATTCTTTACTATAAGTCATTATTGGATTTCAGAAGATATCATGAGAATACAGAAAATATTGGATTATTCAAATCTAGGTAATAATAAGCTGCTTTATTTGTTTCAAAATAAGATTTGTGAAGTCATTGGGTCACCTTAATGTGAATTAAACAAGGTCTCCTCTCAGGCAAAGTATACCCTAATAAAGGAGATGTCTGTGTCCATAGACAAATATAATAGCAGGCATGATGTCATAAATGACCTAAGTGGAACAGACATAAATTCTCTAGGAATTCTGAGAGGCCTATATTGGTATTAGAAGAGGGGAACTAATCCATGAAGATGGCATCTAAGCAGAATTTTGAGTGACGCTTGAAATTTCATTTGGTGGGAATGATGAGAACAATTCAATATTGTAGAAGTAAAAAGAAAAAAATTAAGTGGGCATTGTCTCACTGGAATGTATGCTAATCGTGAAACATAACATGGGGAAGATGGTTTGGAATAAACCTTATGTAAAAATAAATGATTATATTCTTTGCAGTCAAAGATGGAGAAGCTCTATACAGTCAACAAAGACAAGACCGGGAGCTGACTGTGGCTCAGATCATGAACTCCTGATTGCCAAATTCAGACTTAAATTGAAGAAAGTAGGGAAAACCACTAGACCATTCAGGTATGACCTAAATCAAATCCCTTATGATTATACAGTGGAAGTGAGAAATAGATTTAAGGGCCTAGATCTGATAGATAGAGTGCCTGATGAACTATGGAATGAGGTTCGTGACACTGTACAGGAGACAGGGATCAAGACCATCCCCATGGCAAAGAAATGCAAAAAAGCAAAATGGCTGTCTGGGGAGGCCTTACAAATAGCTGTGAAAAGAAGAGAAGCAAAAAGCAAAGGAGAAAAGGAAAGATATAAGCATCTGAATGCAGAGTTCCAAAGAATAGCAAGAA
>SJXQ01008506.1:0-16968 GCA_006408695.1 Aepyceros melampus
CCAAAATCACTGAAGATGGTGATTGCAGCCATGAAATTAAAAGGCGCTTACTCCTTGGAAGAAAAGTTATGACCACCCTAGATAGTATATTCAAAAGCAGAGGCATTACTTTGCCGACTAAGGTCCGTCTAGTCAAGGCTATGGTTTTCCTGTGATCATGTATGGATGTGAAAGTTGGACTGTGAAGAAGGCTAAGCACCAAAGAATTGATGCTTTTGAACTGTGGTGTTGGAGAAGACTCTTGAGAGTCCCTTGGACTGCAAGGCAATCCAACCAGTCCATTCTGAAGGAGATCAGCCCTGGGATTTCTTTGGAAGGAATGATGCTAAAACTGAAGGTCCAGGACTTTGGCCACCTCATGCCAAGAGTTGACTCATTGGAAAAGACCCTGATGCTGGGAGGGATTGGGGGCAGGAGAAGTGGACGACCGAGGATAAGATGGCTGAATGGCATCACGGACTCAATGGACGTGAGTCTGAGTGAACTCCGGGAGTTGGTGATGGACAGGGAAGCCTGGCGTGCTGCAATTCATGGGGTCGCAAAGACTAGGACACGACTGAGAGACTGAACTGAACTGAATAACAATTTGTGATCTATTAATCATTTGATCAAAATGTCAGTGTTTAAGTTTTCTTAGCCTTTTATTTTATATTGGAAAGTGAAAGTGAATTAAATCGCTCAGTCGTGTCTGACTCTGCGACCCCATGGACTGTAACCTACCAGGCTCCTCTGTCCATGGAATTTTCCAGGCAATAGTACTGGAGTGGATTGCCATTTCCTTCCCCAGGGGAACTTCCCAACCCAGGGATTGAACCCGGGTCTCCTGCTTGTAGACAAACGCTTTACCGTCTGAGCCATCATATTGGAGTAAAGCTAATTAAAGCCTTCCTTAGTCACTCAAACAGTAAAGAATATGCCTGAAATGCAGAAGACCTGGGTTCAACCCCTGGTTCAGGAAAAGCCCCTGGAGAAAAGCATGGCAACCAACTCCAATATTCTTGCCTGGAGAATTCCATGGCCAGAGGAGCCTAGTGGCCTCAGTCCATGGGTTTGCAAAGAGTTGGACAGGACTGAGTGAGTAACATTTTCACTTAGCCAATTAACAATGTTGTGATAGTTTCAGGTAAATGGCAAAGACACTCAATCATGCATATACATGTATCCATTTCCCCCAAACTCCACTCTCCCATGCTGCTGCTGCTGCTGCTTCGTCGCCTCAGTCGTGTCCGACTCTGTGCGACCCCACAGACGGCAGCCCACCAGGCTCCACCGTCCCTGGGATTCTCCAGGCGAGAACACTGGAGTGGGTTGCCATTTCCTTCTCCAATGCGTGAAAGTGAAAACTGAAAGTGCAGTCGCTCAGTCGTGTCCGACTTTTAGCGACCCCATGGACTGCAACCCACCAGGCTCCTCCGTCCATGGGATTTTCCAGGCAAGAGTACTGGAGTGGGGTGCCATTGCCTTCTCCTCCACTCTCCCATAGCCACATAAAACTGAGCAAAGTTCTCACTACTATACAGTAGGTCCTTATCCATTTTAAATATAGCAGTTTGTACATGTCCATCCCAAATTCCCAACTATCCCTTCCCCCGATCCCTCCCCATGGTAACTATAAGTTTGTTGTCTAAGACTGTCACTCTGTTTCTGTTTTGTAAATAAGTTAATTTGCATAATTTCTTTTTAGATTCTGCATATAGAGAATATCATATATTTCTTCTTCTCTGTCTGACTTACTTCACTCAGTGTGAAAACATCAGTATTTACATTTTGACAGTATTAGCAAAATGAATAAAACTGAATTCTAGAGTCACACTGTCTGAGTGCTTTTTCTGATTCCACCAATTACTATTTAAGTAAACTTAGGCAAATGACTTTAAATGCTTGGCTCTTAATCTATGACAGTTTAAAATGGGCATAATTTCAGGAAATAATTCCTAGTGTCACACCAAGGGATTCAGTTATTAAAATATATAAAAGCAATAACTGTGCTTTGGATATAAGAAGCATTCAATAATTGATAGTAATTATCTTTTTTTACTTAGAAAATTATAGTATACTATATTGTTGTATTGTAATTTATCATTCAGTACTTTATAAGTTGAAGAAATCCTAAGGCCAATGTTAAAATGTGTGTTAATGCTGAAAGTAGTCTTTTTCCTTTAAATTGAAAATTGAGACTCTATTTAAGAGACTACAAGGATACATATTGAAACATATGGATTTTCTAAAATCACATTCCAATAAATGTCCAATGGATGTGAAACTTTTGGTTTTGGATTATTTCTACTTTCTTCAATTTTTTTAAGATAACATTTATTTCTTAGCATGTACATAATGAGAAACAAAAAATATAAGAAGCAAAAAACAAACTCATTCATAATCACAAGCAGTTTACTCTTTGATGTGTTCTTCTAGGTTTGATTTGTTTATTTTCACAACTAAGCATCCATTTTTATGTAATTAAGATCATGCAGTTACGTATCATGCTATTTCACACATTTCAAAGTCCATTACCATTTCAGAGTCCCAAAGCTATGAGTATTTTGATAACCAAGAATACACTATACCAACTCAATCTGGAAGGAAGGCACAATGCATTTTCAGAGCTGACTGTGTTCTGTGGAGGGGGGTGGTCTGTACAAGGAGCCCAGGACTCTGCTACTGCCCTTGGACCCTCCAGGGATCTTACTTCTGTCTCCTTTAGGACCTGCATAGAAGGCAGTAGCTGAAGATTTGGGCCTTAGAATACAAATAATTCAAAAGTGATTAGGAACCGCAAAGTTTCCTTCTATAACTGACCTCCTAGAGTTCTCATTCATTCCCTAATAAGCATCCATTGAGAGCTCAGAATTTGCCAGAGAGGCACTCTGCTTGGTGCTAGGGAACGGCATGTTGGATGAGATAGATATGGCCCGTGCTGTGGGAGGTCATGGCTAGGCCTCATATACTGAAATTCCCCAGAAGAACAGATAGAACATCAGGAAATGAAACAAAATAAAGTAATAATGTTCTGTTATGGTTAGGAGGTAAATCCTTCAGAACCTCCTGGCCTTACCCAATCATACACACTCTTGTCCAAAATCCTGTAAAATGCAGCAAGCCCACAGTTCTGGATTTCTCCAGTCTGTCAGTTTGTTTAATCAATACGGCCCACTGAGACCACTAAATTTCAGGCACGCCTGTATAAGAAACAAGGGCAACCCTGGGTGGTGTGTTTGGTCTTTAAGTCATGTCCAACTCTTTTTCCACCCCATGGACTGTAGCCCGCCAGGTTTTTCTGTCCATGGGATTTCTCAGGTAAGAATCCTGGAGTGGGTTTCCATTTCCGTCTCCGGGGGATCTTCCTGACTCAGGGATTGAACCTGCATTCTCCTGCACTGCAGGTAGACTCTTCACTGCTGAGCCACCAGGGAAGGCCAACCCTAGGGAACCACATCCAATTATACCACCATGAAGCCTTGATTTCACATGCACTTTATACACTGCTTGTTTGTTGTGAGCTAAATAAAGAAAAAAGAAACCTGACTTTAGTTGCATTCAAGTTGCCATTCTACAAAAGTATCACTTCTTCTTTAAGTCACAAGTCTTCTTGACAAATTGGCCCTTTTATCGTTATGTAATGTATCTCTTCTTCCCTGGTAATGTTTCTTGTTCTGACAAGTCTACTTTCTGATATTCATATAGTTACTTATAATTCTTTTTTATTACTAACATTTGTATGATATATCTTTCTCTACCTTTTTACTCTTTAACCTATTTGTATGTTTATATTTAGCATGTTTCTTACAGACAGCTATAGTTGAATTTTATTTTTCATTTTCAAATGTCCAGTTGATGATTTCTGTCCTTACATTGAAGTTTCTAGGCCATTTACATTTTTCAACATATTTTTAATCAATCAGTTAATTTATTAATTTGACTGTGCTGGGTCTTAGCAGTGGCATGCTGGATCTTTAGTTGCCGCATGTGAACTCTTTTTTTTAAATTAATTTTTATTTTTTAGTTTGTTTTGCTTTACAATACTGTATTCGTTTTGCTATACATTGACATGAATCAGCCACGAGTGTACATGAACTCCCAATCCCGACCCCCACTTCCCCCTCCCGCCCCACACCTTCTCTCTGGATTAGCCCCGTGCATCAGTCCCAAGCATCCTGCATCCTGCATCGAACCTAGACCAGCGATTCGTTTCACTTATGATATCATACATGTTACACTGCCACTCTGCCAACCCATCCCACCCTCTCCCTCTCCCACAGAGTCCAAAAGACTGTTCTATACATCTGTGTCTCTTTTGCTGTCTTGCGTACAGGTTTATCATTACCATCATTCTAAATTCCATATATATGTGTAAGTATACTGTATTGGTGTTTTTCTTTCTGGCTTACTTCACTCTGTATAATCGGCTCCAGCGTCATCCACCTCATTAGAACTGATTCAAATGTATTCTTTTTAATAGCTGAGTAATACTCCATTGTGTATATGTACCACAGCTTTCTTATCCATTCATCTGCTGATGGACATCTAGGTTGCTTCCATGTCCTGGCTATTATAAACAGTGCCGCAATGAACATTGGGGTACACGTGTCTCTTTCAATTCTGGTTTCCTTGGTGTGTATGCCCAGCAGTGGGATCGCTGGATCATAAGGCAGTTCTATTTGCAATTTTTTAAGGAATCTCCACACTGTTCTCCATAGTGGCTGTACTAATTTGCATTCCCACCAACAGTGTAAGAGGGTTCCCTTTTCTCCACACCCTCTCCAGCATTTATTGCTTGTTGACTTTTGGATCACAGCCATTCTGACTGGTGTGAAATGGTACCTCATTGTGGTTTTGATTTGCATTTCTCTGATAATGAGTGATGTTGAGCATCTTTTCATGTGTTTGTTAGCCATTTGTATGTCTTCTTTGGAGAAGTGTCTATTTAGTTCTTTGGTTCATTTTTTGATTGGGTCATTTATATTTCTGGAGTTGAGCTGCATAAGCTGCTTGTATATTTTGAGATTAGTTGTTTGTCAGTTGCTTCATTTGTTATTATTTTCTCCCATTCCGAAGGCTGTCTTTTCACCTTGTTTATAGTTTCCTTTGTTGTGCAGAAGCTTTTAATTTTAATTAGATCCCATTTGTTTATTTTTGCTTTTATTTCCAGTATTCTGGGAGGTGGATCATAGAGGATCCTGCTGTGATTTATGTCGGAGAGTGTTTTGCCTATGTTCTCCTCTAAGAGTTTTATAGTTTCTTGTCTTACAACTAAAATAGGATTTTACAGTAAATAAAGATAAATGTATTATAAAACTCCAAATGTCTTCATAAGCATTCTTATAGTATCTGATTCATGTGGCCAATGGGTTTAAGTTTTCTACAATGCAAGATCTGTAAAGTTTCCCTCAACTTTAGGAGAACAGGAAGCATGAAATCTTTAGGATCTTAAAACAAGGTTTCCAAATGCAAATATCCTCAAAGTCTAAGGGGCAATATATAGAATAAGGAGAGTAAGAAAATAGAGAAGATGTGGCCAAGGATAACTAAAGAATGGAGGTAGGTTATATCATGCCTGTTGGCATGGAAATTCACTCATGTGATGTTTTAGATGCCATACACTGGCAGACAAGAAATAGTAATTCTAAGCATGGAGAGAGTATGAAAGTACCATTTTATCTTTTCAAACCACAGTGAAAAAGTTATTCATATTTTGTTCAGCTAAAACATTTCGTTATGAAATATAGAAAAAGTAACCATTATAATATATTGAAACAGTTTTTCTATCTAAATAGATATTAAATAAAAATGTAAATCAAAAAGGGATGAAATGCCCTATAGTTTATCTTCACAATTTTTACTGATAATTTATTAAAAACCATTGACAATCTTTCTGTTCTATATGATATATTTAATGATTATGGGAATCATTTATAATACTTTATAAATAATCTGAAGACTTACTTCCTGTAAATTTAGTATATTGAGTTCATACTTTTAAACGGTTTTTCCTTGTTTTCAGTTTGTAACATGTTTTCAGTAGAGTCATCTAATATTTTTTAAAGGCAAAATTTATGTTTCTATCAGTTCCTAATGGAGACTTAAATTGTATGAATACATATAATCTGCACTTATCCGAAGCCTTCTAATTTTAGTGCAAAATTTTAACACAAGTTCCACTAAAGCTTACAAAAACATTAAAATGCTGCCAGAAGCCCAAATCTAATATTTTAAAACTGATCATTGCCAATATGATATGGAGGAAAGTTGTAATGATTTCATAGTGTCTAAGCTACACTCAATATGCCAGCAAATTTGGAAAACTCAGCAGTGGCCACAGGACTGGAAAAAGTCAGTTTTCATTCCAATCCCAAAGAAAGGCAATGCCAAAGAATACTCAAACTACCACACAACTGCACTCATCTCACACGCTAGTAAAGTAATGCTCAAAATTCTGAAGACAGGCTTTAGCAATACGTTAACCGTAAACTTCCAGGTGTTCAATCTGGATTTAGAAAAGCCAGAGGAACCAGAGATCAAATTGCCAACATCCACTGGACCATCGAAAAAGCAAGAGATTTACAGAAAAACATTTATTTCTGCTGTATTGACTATGACAAAGCCTTTGACTATGTGGATCACAATAAACTGTGGAACATTCTGAAAGAGATTGGAATACCAGACCACCTGACCTGCCTCTTGAGAAACTTATATGCAGGTCAGAAAGCAACAGTTAGAACTGGACATGGAACAGCAGACTGGTTCCAAATAAGAAAAGGAGTACGTCAAGGCTATATATTGTCACCGGGCTTATTGAACTTATATGCAAAGTACATCATGAGAAGCACTGGGCTGGAAGAAGCACAAGTTGGAATCGAGATTGCCAGGAGAAATATCAGTAACCTCAGATATGCAGATGACAACACCCTTGTGGCAGAAAGTGAAGAGGAACTAAAAAGTCTCTTGATGAAAGTGGAAGAAGAGAGTGAAAAAGTTGTCTTAAAGCTCAACATTCAGAAAACGAAGACCATGGCATTTGGTCCCATCACTTCATCGGAAATAGAGGGAGAAACAGTGGAAACAGTGTCAGACTTTATTTTGGGGGGCTCCAAAATCACTGCAGATGGTAACTGCAGCCATGAAATTAAAGATGCTTACTCCTTGGAAGAAAAGTTATGACCAAACTAGATAGCATATTGAAAAGCAGAGACATTGCATTGCCAACAAAGGTCCATCTAGTCAAGGCTATGATTTTTCCAGTAGTCATGTATGGATGTGAGAGATGGACTGTGAGGAAAGCTGAGCACTGAAGATTTGATGCTTTTGAACTGTGTCACTTCATCGGCAAGAGAGGGAGAAACAGTGGAAACAGTGTCAGACTTTATTTTGGGGGGCTCCAAAATCACTGCAGATGGTAACTGCAGCCATGAAATTAAAGATGCTTACTCCTTGGAAGAAAAGTTATGACCAAACTAGATAGCATATTGAAAAGCAGAGACATTGCATTGCCAACAAAGGTCCATCTAGTCAAGGCTATGATTTTTCCAGTAGTCATGTATGGATGTGAGAGATGGACTGTGAGGAAAGCTGAGCACTGAAGATTTGATGCTTTTGAACTGTGGTGTTGGAGAAGACTCTTGAGAGTCCGTTGGACTGCAAGGAGATCCAACCAGTCCATTCTGAAGGAGATCAGCCCTGGGATTTCTTTGGAAGGAATGATGCTGAAGCTGAAACTCCAGTACTTTGACCACCTCATGTGAAGACTTGACTCATTGCAAAAGACTCTGATGCTGGGAGGGATTGAGGGCAGGAGGAGAAGGGGACGACAGAGGATGAGATGGCTGGATGGCATCACTGACTCTATGATTATGAGTTTGAGTTAACTCCAGGAGTTGGTGATGGACAGGGAGACCTGGCGTGCTGCAATTCATGAGGTCACAAGGAGTCAGACATGACTGAGTGACTGAACTGTAGCTAAGATATAGCAAGGATATATATAGCAAGGAGAGATAAGAAATGCTTCCTCAGTAATCAATGCAAAGACATAGACGAAAACAATAGAATGGGAAAGACTAGAGATCTCTTCAAGAAAATTAGAGATACCAAGGGAACATTTCATGCAAAGATGGGCACAATAAAGGAAAGAAATGGTATGGACATCATAGAAGCAGAAGATACTAAGAAGAGGTGGCAAGAATACAGAGAAAAACATAAAAAAAGATCTTCCTGACCCAGATAACCACAATGGTGTTATCACTCACCTAGAGCCAGGCATCCTGGAATGCAAAGTCATGTGGTCCTTAGCAAGCATCATTAAAAACCAAGCTGGCGGAGGTGATGGAATTCCAGCTGAGCTATTTCAAATTCTAAAAGATGATACCTTGAAAGGGCTGCACTCCATATGCCAGCAAATTTGGAAAACTCAGCAGTGGCCACAGGACTGGAAAAGGACAGTTTTCATTCCAATCCCTAAGAAAGGCAATGCCAAAGAATGTTCAAACTACCACAAATTGCACTCATGTCACAGGCTAGCAAAGTGATGCTCAAAATTCTCTAAGCCAGGGTTCAAAAGTAGGTGAACCATGAATTTTCAGTTCAATCTGGATTTAGAAAAGGCAGAGGAACCAGAGAGCAAATTGCCAATATCTTTTGGGTCATTGATAAAGCAAGAGAGTTCCATAAAAACATCTACTTCTGCTTTATTGACTATGCCAAAACTTTTGACTGTTGGATCACAACAAACTGTTGAAAACTGAAAGAGATGGGAATACCACACCACCTGAGAAATCCATATCTAGCTAAACAAGCAACAATTAGAACTGTGCATGGAATGACAGACTAGTTCCAAACCACAAATGGAGTACGTCAAGGCTGTATATCGTCACCCTGCTTAATTAACTTATATGCAGAGTACATCAGGAGAAATGTCGGGCTGAATGAATCACAAGCTGGCATCAAAATTGCCAGGAAAAATATCAATAAGCTCAGATATGCAGATGACACCACCTTTATGGCAGAAAGTGAAGAACTAAAGAGCCTCTTAATGAAAGAAGAAAGTGAAAAAGTTGGCTTAAAATTCAGCATTCAGGAAACTCATTCTTGGCATCTGAACCTATCACTTCATGGCAAATAGGGAAAAAATGAAAACAGTGACAGACTTTACTTTTTGGGCTCCAAAATCACTGCAGATGGTGACTTCAGCCATGAAATTAAAAGACGTTTGCTTTTTGGAGTGAAGTTACACCAATCTAGATAGCATATTAAAAAGCAGAGGCATTGCTTTGAGACAAATGTTCTCCTAGTCAAAGCTCTGATTTTTCCAGTAGTCAGGTATGGACTAGAAAGAAAGCTGAGTGCCAGATAATTGACGCTTTTGAACTGTGGTGCTGGAGAAGACTCTTGAGAGTCCCTTGGACTGCAAGGAGATCCAACCAGTCCATCCTAAAGGAAATCAGTCGTGAATATTCCTTGGAAGGACTGATATTGAAGCTGAAACTGCAATACACTGGCCCCCTGATGCAAAGAACTGACTCATTGGAAAAGACCCTGATGCTGGGCAAGATTGAAGGCAGGAGGATAAGGGGATGACAGAGGTTGGGTGGCATCACCGATTCGATGGACATGAGCTTGAGCAAGTTCTGGGAGTAGATGTTGGACTAGGAAGCCTGGTGTGCTACAATCCATAGGTTCACAACGAGTCTGACACAGCTGAGGGACTGAAGTGAACTAAACTGAAACTAAGATACTTAAATAGAATAAACTCAAAACATATAAAATCCAAACAACATTAGAGTTGAGTATATTAAATCAAATTTTCCTATTTAGAATGAAGACAATTATGTTAAATGGCATGTCTAGGGGAAAAAAAATAGTAACAGAGATAATGGAAAAATGAACCTTGAGACTGATTGCATATGGTCTTCAAGCTCTATATTATTCTGCCTTGGGCCAACCTACACTAAAATACTAGGCAATTAGCAGTGGCTGTTTGCTGCTGCTGCTAAGTCGCTTCAGTCTTGTCCGACTCTGTGCGACTCCATAGACAGCAGCCCGCCAGGCTCCCCCGTCCCTGGGATTCTCCAGACAAGAAACTACTGGTAAAGGAAGCCTTCCCTAGAGCAGGAAATGAAAACCCACTCCAGCATTCTTGCCTGGAAAATGTCACGGACAAAGCCTGGCAGGCTGTAGTTAATAGAATGTTAAGAGTCGGACACGACTTAGTGACTAAACTACCACCACCACAAAGAAAACCTTTTAATGATAGAAGTGAAACTGGATACAGAGAAGTCATCACAGTATGTCTAGCCTTCTGAGTCTTTGAAGTCAACCAAATAGATTCAGTTGATCAGATTGGTTATCCTGTTATAACAGGGTATAACAGGATGTTCATTCTATTATAGAAACATAGATTTAATGCTTAATATGTGACCTTCTTAAAGATTCAGGGTGATAGATACAGTGTCTCTTCTCAAGGAACTTAGAATCTGGTGTGGGAGATATTAAGAAAAGAATTACTGAATGTTAAGTGTTACCTTCCAAGCCACTGTAAAGGAGAAATTCAATTTTGAGAGTAGGTGAAGTGGCAAAAGGCAGTATATAGGAAAACTGGATGGTGTATGTAAAATTTTCCAAGGAGAATTTAAATCGCTTAGAAAATTACTAGTAAATTAGCACAGAGGTCTTTCATAATATTAATCATATTAAAGCCATTATTTTCTTTATAATAATGTAGTATGTTGTGTCCTTTCCTGTGTGTGTCTAATCAACCATAAAATAACTAAAAGTAAGTTCTTTCTTTGTAAATTCCTAAGTAACAGTGCCTACTAAGCTCATGGGGCATGCTTCTACCCAGATTGCATATTAAGATTTTATCACATTGCTACATTCAAATGTCTTATTTCTTTTTTAATGAAAAAAGAGTTTCCTGGTTTATCATTTTGTCACTCATGTGGCACATAATTATTAGTCACAAAAGGATAACATAAGAAAAGTAAATTTAGCAGAAGTTCTCTACAAAATAAACTAAGTGCATAAAATTCTACTAGATAGAGATTTAGAATTACTTATGATTTTTATATATAGAAAAGCTAGAAGATTAATATTTTTAAGGTTTTTAAATATATGATTAGCAAGAGATCTGGAACTGATTTAGGTTCTAAATCTTTACTAAAATTTGCTATACAAATTACAGATGCCTTTTCTCCCAACTATTTACCCTGAAGAGATTAACTCTAGACAAACAAGCCTCTCCTTCTTGCTAGAATTTAAATTATATTCTTTGCTGGCATAGAAATCAGGAGGAGGTAAACTCAATTAATGCCACTGATTTCAGCATAAATACAAATTAGCTCTCAAATCTGAGTCTGGGAAAAGAGTCTTCAGACAGACTCATGTCTAAGGAATATTCATGCAAAAACAGGCACTGAGAAATATTTACATTTAATAACTCATAATGTTAATACTAAAGAAAATGTGCTGAAAAATTGGAGATAGATTATTTGAAATAACTTTTCTTCTTAAATTACCTTAGTTATGATTCTTTACATAATATTGAGAATTTTATTTATTGGAGAATTCACTTGGACAGCATAGATCAAGTTTTCTTACATCTCAACCTTTTTTTTTTTTTCCACTTGAGAGATAAATGAAGATGCCTATTGGACCTGTCTTCACATCTTTCTAATGTATCATTATTTGGAAACATCTTTGATTAAGAAGTTTGGCTTATGGTATGGCTTTTAATTTGAGGTTTAATCTGTCATGTGGTGCCCCTGGCTTGTTTTTCAGCACAAGGTTAGTGGGAAAGTAAAATGCAGCAATGATTTTTTCTTTTAGTGTTCTCCCTATATACAGTTAGCTATGTCAAATGCAGTGTTTACTATATTGTTTAACTTCAAGATTTGTCTGTTAATGCATTTTATTTTATTTTGACTTAAGTAATAATCTTATTTTTAATAATGAATATGTGATTATTGTAAGTGATTCAAGTGAAGCAGAAAAGAATAAGAAAAATGTTATAAATCTCGAAGACTCTTTCTCCATATATAGTGCTTACATTTTGTGAACATCATTCCAGACAATCCTGTATGCATATAAACACTTGGATTATTATGTGCATGGATTCAGACTAAATATTTTGGTGTGTTCCTGATGATTCACTTCAATCCCAGGTTGTATAAATTATATCCTAAAATTAAAAAGTGATTAATTGATCTTATTTAAGGAAACTTTTAGATCTTGGCATTTATGGTGAAAAAAGTTTATCAAATTCACTACCTATTTTATTTTTATTTTCTATTTAGTTTTTATACTTTACAATATTGTATTAGTTTTGCCATACATCAACATGAATCCACCACAGGTGTACACGTGTTCCCAATCCTAAAACCCTCCTCCCACCTCCCTCCCCATACCATCCCTTTGCACCAGCCCCAAGCATCCTGTATCCTGCATCGAACCTAGACTGGCGATTTGTTTCTCATATGATATTATACATGTTTCAATGCCATTCTCCCAAATCATCTCACCCTCTCCCTCTCCCACAAAGTCCAAAAGACTGTTCTATACATCTGTGTCTCTTTTGCTGTCTTGCATACAGGGTTATCATTACCATCTTTCTAAATTCCATATATATGCATTAATATACTGTATTGGTGTTTTTCTTTCTGGCTTACTTCACTCTGTATAATCAGCTCCAGTTTAAACTTAATAATGGAAGATTGAATAGTTCCCCTAAGACTCATGCTACATTTTAGGATATTTTATTGTGTAACAAAAATGTAAAAAATAATACTAATAATAATATGACAACTACTTCTTTGAAAGTTCTTGACTAGTGACTATTAAGTGAACAGTAGGTTCAGGTTAGGGTTTCCCTGGTGGCTCAACTGGTAAAGAATCTGCCTGCAGTGCAGGAGACCTGAATTTAATCCCTTGGTCGGGGAGATCCCCTGGAAAAGGAAATGGCTAGCCAATCCAGTATTCTTACCTGGAAGATTCCCTGGACAGAGGAACCTGGCCAATTACATTCTATGGGATTACAAAGAGTAGGACACAACTGAGCAACTAACACTCAGATAGGGAGTTACAGAGAAGACATAGCTTACTGTTTCAGTTTTTGTTTATTTGTTTGCTTGCTTTAACTATATATTACATTGTTAGAATTTTTTAAAATCTACTTTTACCAAGGACTTATAAATACACAACTGTTCAGTGATATCCAAAGGTTACTCTCAGAAACACTAGCTCCTGTTTTTTTCCTTCTTGTCTAAAGAACAAAGAAATAATTTCTCGACACAAAAGTTCCATAATAACTACAATACTCTATCACTAAATTTGACTTGCATTATCAAAAATATGTCACCAAACAAACAAAAAACCAACAAACCTTATAATTGCAAGGAGACAATTGGCTTTTCAAGCCACTTGACTACTGCTTGGGAACCATTTCTGCTAAGAAAGGTTCCAAATGGCCAACTAAGCATCTTGGAAGTTCTTTAAGCTGCTCAACTCTCTTAGTCATAGAATTTTTCTCTTTCATATTTCTCTTTCATTTCTTTCTTAAATGAAGAACCATGTTGACTAACCATCACCAGCCTCAACACATAATAATCATGTGGTTTGATTTCTTACATTATGACTACTTAGGAAGATTTGACTTGATCTGACAGGGAGCCTTGGGACTTTGCCACTTTTTCTCATTGCTCAAAGAAGACGATTAGAATCATATATCAAACACCAATTCAAATGTCAGTGGTGACCACCTCTTCAGCTTTATTCTTTTGAAAATTATTTTGATTCATTCTTGTGATTAACTGTAAAGGCTGCTGTGACCAGTGTGCAATGTCTGCTTTTCTGGAAAAAAAAAAAGAATGATAACAGATGTATGCTGCTACTGCTGCCAAGTCCCTGGAATCATGTCCAGCTCTTTGCAGCCCTGTAGACTGCAGCCCTCCAGGTACCTCTGTCCTTGAGGTTCTCCAGGGGAGAATATTGGAGTGAGTTGCCATGCCCTTATTCAGGAGATCTTCCAGACCCAAGGAATGAACCCACATCTTTTATGTCTCCTGCACTGGCAGGCAAATTCTTTACTACTCACACCACCTGGGAAACCCTTAACAGGTATATATTTGCCCTCTGTTTACATCCCTGTTCCAAACCCTTAGCTTTGACAGGCTCACACAATCCTCACTCACCTCCTTTGACATTGGGAGAAAGAGGTTGGATTGAGATTCTAGTTACCTTTCAGGTTTCAGAAGCTAACTTTTGTAGAGTATTTTGTGTGTGTGTGTGTGTGTGTTTGCATACATGTGTGTTCATGCATATATGATGGCCTGAAATATACAATAAAATACAATACTAACACCAGACATGTCAATAGCAGAGCATGACTTTAATCCAGTTTGTTTACCTTTTTTAAAATGCACATGCAATTTATATTGACATTTGGGATAAAGCAAAGAAAAATCTGGTGGAAAGCTGATTTCAGTAATAAAAACTTTCAGTGACATGTGAGCACTTAATGGAAATAAGAAACAAGACAGTTAAGTAAATGAGAAGGAAAAAAGTTATACTTTTTGTTGTAACAGTTGTGTTTTTTTTTAATTGTAAGATTACAAGTACATGGCTATCAATTATAAAGAAAAAATAATCACGTAGTGAATGTGTACTTGATTTTCATTTTCTACCTAGAGGGGGAAAGAATGGAAAGTTATTGCAAATCCTCATGAAAGTCAGGAATGGAATGAATGAAATGCTTCTATCTCTCTAATTAACAAGATGCTTAGAAAAATTTTATAATGAAATATCAATAGAGGAAGAGATAGAGAGGTTACATGTGTATGTCAAGTCACTGCTTTCTAGCACTTAGGAGTTAACTACGTAGTTGGAGTAACTCCACAGCTGGAGTAAATGCATCCCTTACATTTCTAACTATGAGAAAAATTCAGTGTAGCCCTATCATATGCAGAGGTAAGTTGAGTATTTGAATACATCTTAAAGCATTTATACAGTTGTGTATTTTAAGGGAAAATGTCATGATATGCCTTTATTTTAGTGTCCCCTTCATATTGACTCAAATAAATATATACTTGACTTGCCAAATAATATTTTATAATAGTTAATATATACATACTAAATATCATATTTTGATTATTGATACATATAAGATAATATTAGATATATAATATACATATAATAGATAATACATATTTATATTTAGTATATGAATTAAACATAATTAACCATATCTTTTAAATTTGTTTAACTATTCATGAAAAATAATGAGTATTAGCTATATTTACAGTTCAAAGAAAAATAATAAAGCAAACGCCCCCTGTAATTATGACTCAGCTTAAAAAATAGAGGGCTTCCCTGATAGCTCAACTGGTAAAGAATCCACCTGCAAAATATGAGACCCTAGTTTGATTCCTGGATTGGGAAGAACTGCTAGAGAAGGGACAGGCTACCCACTCCAGTATTCTTGGGCTTCCCTGGTGGCTCAGGCTGTCAAGAAACTTCCTGCAGTGTGGGAGACCTGGGTTCAATTCCTGGGTAGGGAAGATCCCCTGGAGGAGGGCATGGCAATCCACTCCAGTATTCTGTCCTAGAGAATTCCAAGGATAGAGGAGCCTGGCAGGCTATAGTCCATGGGGTCAGAAAGAGTAGCACATGAGTGAGTGATGTTCAAATAAGAAATAGTATAGCATGGATATATCTCTGGGCTTTCTATTTTGTTCCATTGATCTGTATTTCTGTCTTTGTGCCAGTACCATACTATCTTGATGGCTGTGGCTTTGTAGTAGACCCTGAAGTCAGGCAGGTTGATTCCTCTAGTTCCATTTTTCTTTCTCAAGATTGCTTTGGCTATTGGAGGTTTTTTTTATTCCCATACAAACTGTGAAATTATTTGTTCTAGCTCTGTGAAAAATACCACTGGTAGCTTGATAGGGATTGCATTGAATCTATAGATTGCTTTGGGTAGTATACTCATTTTCACTATATTGATTCTTCTGATCCATGAACATGGTATATTTCTCCATCTATTAGTGTCCTCTTTAATTTCTTTCACCAGTGTTTTAGTTTTCTATATATAGGTCTTAATTTCTTTAGGTAGATATATTCCTAAGTATTTTATTCTTTTCCTTGCAATGGTGAATGGAATTGTTTCCTTAATTTCTGTTTCTATTTTCTCATTGTTAGTGTATAGGAATGAAAGGGATTTCTGTGTGTTGATTTTATATCCTGCAACTTTGCTATATTCATTAATTCAGTTCAGTTCAGTTCAATCGCTCAGTCGTGTCCGACTTTTTGCGACCTCATGAATCGCAACACGCCAGGCCTCCCTGTCCATCACCAACTCCCGGAGTTCACTCAGACTCACGTCCATCAAGTCCATGATGCCAGACAGCCATCTCATCCTCGGTCGTCCACTTCTCCTCCTGCCCCCAATCTCTCCCAGCATCAGGGTCTTTTCCAGTGAGTCAAATCTTCACATGAGGTGGCCAAAGTACTGGAGCTTCAGTTTTAGCATCATTCCTTCCAAAGAAATCCCAGGGTTGATCTCCTTCAGAATGGGCTGGTTGGATCTCCTTGCAGTCCAAGAGACTCTCAAGAGTCTTCTCCAACACCACAGTTCAAAAGCATCAATTCTTCGGCACTCAGCCTTCTTCACAGTCCAACTCTCACATCCATACATGACCACAGGAAAAACCATAGCCTTGACTAGATGGACCTTAGTCGGCAAAGTAATGTCTCTGCTTTTGAATATACTATCTAGGTTGGTCATAACTTTTCTTCCAAGGAGTAAGTGTCTTTTAATTTCATGGCTGCAGTCACCATCTGCAGTGACTTTGGAGCCCAAAAATAGAAAGTCTGACACTATTTCAACTGTTTCCCCATCTATTTCCCATGAAGCGATGGGACCAGATGCCATGATCTTCATTTTCTGAATGTTGAGCTTTAAGCCAACTTTTTCACTCTCCTCTTTCA